>JAODKM010000040.1:4109754-4123117 GCA_026780845.1 Petrocephalus sullivani
AAACTCATCCCCCCCCACCAGCCCCGGTCTTCCCCACATTTCCGCGTCCCCCCCCCCCCCCCCCCCCCCACTCCCGACCCCCGCCCCTCCCCCCCCCCCCCCCCCCCCGGGTTCTAGGAATCACTTGCCTCCTGAATTTTTCTGCCAGGTGCTCGACAAACGAGTAGATCTCTATCCAGTGATTTTTGACACTTCCGGATCTGGAAGACACAGAGACGGGAAATCGGCGATGGTCAGTTAAAGAGTAAGAAAAAGGGGTCAGTAAAACATTAAGCTGCTGTTCCTAGTGCCCCTGCGGCGCCCAGCGCCAGCTGTGTCCGCCGACCTTCTATGTGGATCTTGGAGCATCCCTCGGCTCCTTAATTAGATGCAGGCCCACAGGCTGAACTTCAGCTAATTGCTTTGCCCCAGGCTTGTCCTTCTAAGGCCAACGGGGCTGCGACCCCCCCCCCCCCCCGAGGGTGGCCGCCTGAATGTTAGCAGATGGCAGTACTGGAATTTACAGGTCAGACAGCCTATAAATAAAATGTGAGTTTGTGGAGCCCGGGAGCTGATGGCTGAGGGGCGATGGCGATGCGGCAGGGACAGGCCGGCTGACCGCTTACGGGCTGCGAGGGCCCGTCCCACACCGAGTCGCCATCCTCCAGGGCGGAGGGCACAGAGAAAGGTGCTGCCTACAAGGTCTCACACCCCCTTCCTGTCGGGGGAGGGGTGTGAAAATGACACAGCAGAAGGAGGTGGGTGGACTGAGGAAATGAAATGAAAGGAGCAGTTTAACAAGCTAGTTTACAGCGACACTGACGTATTTTAGCTGGAATACCTGCAATAGTGGCCACTAGAATATTACAGATGACCAGAAATGGTCAGAAATGACCAAGCTCCTGGCTCATGATCTTCCCTTTTATGTTCCTTACTATAACTGAAAGAAAACTATTTCTTTTGGACTGTGTTCAGCTTTTGTTTGATCTTTCGAGTACTTTTATTCTTCTCCATCCACCTGCCCGTCCATCTGCTTACATGTTGTTGTCATAGTTTGTGTCGTTTGTACGGATTCGTGTCACACCCTGTGATCCTCTTGTCCCCTCCCGAGGAAGGTGACGCACTCGCCGCTGAGCCTTTGAGACGTAAGGCGAGAGCCCGGCCCGGGCTGCAGTTCTGTCCGCGCGGACGGCTGACGTGCTGAGGCAGCGTGTTGGGCCCGGGGAGAGCCGGAGCCGGGATGCAGAAGCTGGGTTTCTTCCATGACTAACGCAGACAGGTTTGCTTTGATGTGCCGGCAGCACTGCCCCCCCCCCACCCCCCGCTCCCCGCTTTCTCTAAGTCCGGGGCTGCGGCTGCACTTTTCAAACGCACACGATCACAATGCATTATATTGCTTTTGGAAAATCATTCTTCTGAGGTTGCCCCTCGTTGTGGGACAGATGCCACGGCTGCACTTTCCTCACCTGTCCAAACAGCACCAAAGAGGATGTGGGCTCATTTTTTGGTGAAATCCCCAATGAAAGTAATAAAAATACACTTAGGGGATTTTTGCAGTGAGGCTTATTTGATGTGTCTTTGATAGTCTGTGCTTAAGTGGACAATTTTCCCCTGCTTTCCTGTGCTGAAGCTTAGCAAGAAGATCTGTGATGACCGGTTCACATCGGGAGACGTGCCCTGACAGTACAGGAGCGCGATACAGCCTCATCCTTAAAGAGGGTCAGGCGGTCAGACCAGCATGCCACATGTATAGGGACACATGTAGCTAGCTTTAGTGTGGTGCAGTGTGGCTCAGACTTCTGGGTCTGTTTCAGAAGGACTCAGAAGGCAGAAACGATGAGTTGCGTGTGTAGCCTCTCGTCATACATATCCCGAAGAAAGCAACAGCTGTCTTGAATTACGTTGCCACAGAAGGGCTTCTAAATCCTCCCTCTGTGTCGTCTTCATTTAACCCGGACCCTTAAATTACAAACAGAATTTAACAGTGTCATTCCATTCAAGAGGGTATCCCCAGTAATGAGATTACCTAGAAAATTTATATTTAATATGGCCGGATCTAGCTTGAAAAGGGGGCTATTTTTAATGCACCAAATTCACAACATAAACAGACACAATCCGAGTCACCGTCATTAGCTGCAGGAACCGGAACAGCTGGAAATTCAGAAATGTGCTCTGTGAATCCTGCTGGGCTGTCAACGATGGTGCTGTCCCCAGAAAGAGGCACCCTGAGGTCTAAACTTCCATTAATCTCCGGTTCTGGACCAAATCAGTGTGCAAACATGAGTAAACATTCCTTCTGTACTCTGGAAAACCCTGCTCGCGTAACAGTTATTATCATGTGTGAGTTCATCTGTGCCTGCTGATATTTAAAATTTTTCTTCTTACTAATACTGACAAAGCACTGATAAAGGCACCCACCAGGGGGTCACCCAACAGGGGGTCCCCAAAGCTCAGGGGCCCCACACAAATGTGTGGTTTGACTGGTGGTAAATATCTGACTTGCAAAGCCAGAGTCCCCCGCGTCCAGGGTTCCAAGTTCAAAGCCACACGGTTTGTTGTGTTTTTTTTTTGTGACTAACTCATTTTTTGAGCCAGTGGGCTGGGAAACAGGTCCTCCAGGGCACAGCTGGGCAAACCGCTTACTGCTTTTAAACATTTTGGTCACCGGGCAACAAGAGACTCCAACTAAATAAACAAAGGTTTTATGCTGAAGAGGACCAAACAAAAGAATAAGCAGAAACGATGTGTGAAATGAGGGAAGAGTGGCGGGGGGGGGGGGGGGGTCAGGTCTGCAGACACCCCCCCGGGAGGATTAACAGGTTGCCATGACAGGATGCACTTCAGGTACCATCACACACACATCACTCGAACCTGAATCCCTCTTCCAGCAGAGCCTGGGAAGAATGAGCCGAGTCAGCAGGCCCGCACCGAATGACTGCAGATGCATGCTGGGACAGGCACAGAAACCACTGACCCACCGTGTGTTCCCCTGCCATACACCACCATAAACACGGCTTTTCAGCATCTATCCAACCCCTGCTTTAAGAATTTGATGGTTTCCAGTCTTTGGGTTCATATTTGGGGGGGGGGGTCTCCCCTGACTGTGAGCACTCTCCTTTGTAATGGCGTGTGTTTGCACGAGAGCGTGTTCCAGCTCAGGAGTGAACACCGGAGCACCGAAGGCTTGGGCAAAGCAAGTTCTGGCAGGTTCCGGCAGTTCATGGCGGAGCGCTCCGTTCCGACTCTCCTGACCTCCTCAAAGATGATGACACAGCGCCTTGTCCACAGCTAGTCTTATAACGACTTAAGCAGCCATCATCATTAACATTCTCGGGCGGCTGGCTTCATAAATCGCAATTCATCAGGGATACCAGTACAGACGGGTATCCCATCTACGGTGTTCCCGAGTCAGTCCCTGTTTTCCTGGGACACATTCTACGTTTACCACTCTTCCCAGTCCTGCATAAAGCTCCATGGAAGGTGGGTCTATACTTAAACAGAGAGATCAAAAAAGCAAACAAACGCATGAAAATAACAAAGGTCAAGCACAGAGGAATTGCAGGATAGGGTTTCAATGTGACTAAGGCTCCCAGAGTGAGTGGACAGCCCTGACTCATGCAGACCGTGTAGTGAAGATTGGACAGTGACCAGCATGTCTGCACAGACCATTATGAGGAACAGGCTGTTTACATCTGTTCACTTTAATCACCTACACTTGTCCATGGCGAAGTACTTTGCCAGGATGGACAGAATGCCAAGAGATTTGATGCAAGATTATGAGGTCCTCCAAACAACCTCAAACCCGCATTCAAGTACAATTACTGACACATGATGATACCTGCAAGCAAAGCCGCCACCTAAATGCAGACAAATGCATTGTCTTCATTTCAGTACCGGCGGATTTCATTTTGCGAGGGGGGGTGGCTCTGTTGGAGATTAAGGACAGAATATTCCCAAGCTCTAGATGGCAGACTTTTGGCCCTCTACTTCCAGTGGGCCAATTGGTAGAAAAACACACACTCTGTCTCGCCCCCTGGATTAAGTCTTGCTTACTAGAGGTATTCTCCCCCTGCAGGCACCTTAAATATTCTCTCTTGGCTGATGGCCTAACCCCTTGCTTACCTCCAGAAAACGCATTCTGTGGATTTCTAGGAAATCGTCCAAGAGATGTTTCGCTGATGCCTGAGAAATCTATTTACAATATGAAAAGTGGAATTTTCCATGATTTTTTTCCACTGTCTTTTTTCCCCAGTCCCATTACCACACGCCATTATTCTTAGACCCCGTCTAAGCCTTTTCGGTGTCTCCGCCGCTGTGGCTTTTTACATGAACTTTTCGTGATTTCTCAAAGGCCAGGCGGCTCCCAGACAGCTGAGACGAAGCCCGGTTGGTCGGCTGTGCGGTGACAGCGAATGGGTGAAGACATTATCCCTCCTTTTAGGAGGGCTTGTTAAACAGCGGGTCTGGGCTCACCAGCCTGATTCAGCTACTTTGGTCTGTCTGAGAATTCCTACGAGGGCCGCGTCGAAAGGCGCGGGGCACCGTTTAAAGGCGCAGAGCCCTGAAAATGTTTACAGAAAAGTATCGTTGGGGTTGTTAAGTTAGTCGGTTAACCAGCACCAAAGCATCCCCACTCGGCTTGTGCAACAAACAGTGATTATCACGGCTCCATTACAGAGTCACAAGGGACAGAGATCACTGTCGATACAGCCAGCTGGACAGAGAAGGCCAAATCACTCTGAGCGAGCATGTACTGAGGACTTACAGCCGCCGGGGGACACAAGGATAAAACTTTAATATTACATTATTGTTATTTTACTGAGCCCGGAGCCAAGCAAGCCCTTGACTGGATGGATACAGTTTATGGTGGCATTTAAAATATCGAGGCAGGAATGAACGGAATGCCAGTCAAATCACGCTGCCTCGCACGACACCACAGCAAGACGTTTACTCCGGAGATACGTAACCCAAATGACGCTGCAGTCACTCAGCGGCAGGCCAGCATTTAGACGTAACACTCCTTATCGGGTCTCGCGGTTGCAGGTTTGGCACAAGAGATCCATCACAATTCATTTACTATAGACGGAACTTTCCAAGGAAATGCTCGGGTTCGGTTGTGGCACGAAAGGACAAAAATACTCATGTAATCTAGGGAAACACAAATTATAACGACCAACCCCAGCATTCAGAGTTTTCTTAGCTGAATATACAGCAGATTCAACGTTTTGACTCAATTAGCCGCTTCTCAGTCCAGGATATATGAGAAAAACATAATAAGCCGTTAACATTTTTAACGATTACTTGATCCTTTCAAATGCTAATCCTTATAAACCAGTGTGTTTAGGAGATTCAGAGGGCACGGTGAGGTATTTTTCCTTGGACTTGGACTGGGATCACGTGTTTCCTGCCCTTAATGTGAACACCTCCATCATCTGCCCTGCGGTGAGCTCATGCCACAGAAGGGCCTGCAGTTTGGCTCAGGTCGAGAGCCACAGAAGAGCCCGTCGCCAAAAAGCCTAGGCGATGCTGTAAAGCTAACAATGCTCTCCGGACTTCGGATATAAATACCAATGCAACACTCTGCTAAAACGATTAGTCAAACTTTTATACAGCACTTATAACCAGCACCACGGTACTGGACTAGATAAGTAGTGATGAAAATGTCTGGATGGTTGTTTTAACTGTCTATTTACTAACTGATTCGCTCTATTAATACTTAGTAAAATAACACTGGGTCATAAAATGTAACACTGAATGTTATTCAAGGGAAACCGGTCAGTTTTATTTAGTAATAAAACAAAGCAGTAGACTTTCCTGCATCTCGTCAGCCTGATGTGATTACAGCCCTCCAGCATGGCGTGTTTGCTTCGTATGAGATACTTAAATATGGGTGTAGCAGCAGGGCTCAGTGTAATGGGCGCCTCGTCATAGCTGTTTATTTGGTGCTCACAAGGCATAATTCATATAGGCATAAACAGAAATCATTGTTTCACTGGGACTTGTGGCCTCCTTGCATCTGTATGTACTGGGAGGCCCACACCAGTTTTATTACTTAGTGTGCAAAGCTATCTAATAAATAACCTGTTTTTTTTAACTAATAATTATTTATGAGGCAAACGGCCTGGAATGTCCCAAAAGGCATCTATAGTGGACTAAAGCATGCTATAATTTCAGCTAATTTATCTAATGAATCCCACTTCTGTCTGCTGGAAGTAATAAAATGGCGTTTTTGCTAACAGCTAAAGAGGGGTGAGTTATGTGTTTATGAAAAAACAGGGACTGATTGGAGCGGGAACTTTGACGGGACGGTGGGGCTGCCGACGCCGGGCGGACCTCGCCGAGGGCCCCGCGAATGATTGCATTTCCCCTTCCGTCGTATTTCTGGGAGCCGTACCCAGGTAGCGGAAACATGTCAATTTGCCATCGATTTAGGCAGATCGACCTGACTGGTCTTTTTCTTTGTAGACTTTCACTAATGAATGTGACAGCTGCCTCGAAACGAGAAACGAAACAGCAAATAATTAATTTCTGTATAGTGACCCCCGTTGCAGAAAAGGGCAGAAATTTGACAACTGCATGCCATAGGCCTACAATAAACCTCCATGAACCCCAGTAAGCATAAATTATGCTGGAAAGTTATGGTTTTGATTTCGTATTACCTGTTATTATTATTATTGCTGTTGTTGTCACCTGGAGGGCGCATATATAGGCATGGTGTCGTTGGTGTCTTTGGTGCGGAGGTAAATAACTCGGGGCAGTTTGCTTCTGACTGGCTGCTTAACTGTGAGAAAGGAAATGCTTCCTCTTTAGACGTGGTAACATGTATTCCCATTAGTCTCCAAGGGGGGATAGCCAAACCACAAAAGGAGCTATGTAGCGATTTCTAAAACGGCTAAGTCAGCTAGTCTCGCCGGCAGCGCACTCCGCCTCCGCCTATGATTATTATTATATTTCAGCTATCTGACTAAATAACAATAATACCCGCGCTCAGCCGACACATCACCTCCTTATCTTTACTGCCGATCGTCATTCATTTAAATACTGATAAGCGCACAGTTTTCCAACTTGTTGCAAAGTTCATAAGTTGAGCAAAACCGCAAACTGACGATAAAGATAACCAGCGCTTATGCCCCGGAGGTTAAAAACGATCGCAGCTATAGCCGGTCTTTACACGCTCTTTTTGTTAGACGGGGCGACACGTTTCTTTCCAGAGGAAAACATCTGGAATCGCCTAACCCAGTGCTGCTATGCGCTCGATGCGGCTGCGCCGTTCTCTTTGTTTTCAGGGGGGCTGAATGGATGTGGCAATGAATCGAAAACACCTGGCTTGTCCGCTTGCACAAAACATACGGCCAGTTTTGCTTTTAAATAAGATAAAACTACTATTTGTGCACGAGAATCCGGCAATGAAAGAACGTTTTTGTGATACAATAACGAATTTGTAATAGGCCAATATAGCGTGGTAAATTTGCAATTTTCTACTTTCCTTAAGGTTTGTTCAAGTTGCAGAACTTGGACTGAAATTCAAAATGCACGCAGGAAGGTCGAGAACGACTAAATTATCCTTCTTGGCACCTTCCATCACGTTTTAATTGGAAGCGACATTTTTCAGTATGACGGTGCCTTACTTGTCGAGGACGAAGTACAAGTCGAAAACACCTTGACAAGAACTTTCATCTTCCTCTTCTTGCTCCACAGGCTCTCCCGTGACAGCTGGAAAGGTGCACAGGAGAAATCCCAACAAAACCAAGGCGAGAGACGCGTTAACCAAAGAGCTCGCCATCTTTTCTTTGCCTACACGGATCCTCCAAAAAAACACACACACAGCAAAGAACCACAATCAGAGCTTCACATTATCCTTTCAGTCCCCAGAAAGTCCTCTCCCGGCAGTGCAGGGAAGCTTAGTCCTAGCGAACAGTCCGCGTTACTGCTGACCACGGTTTCTTTGCATCAACTAAGAGGTGAAATGTGCAAACATTAGTGAGACAATCCCTCAGCCATCCTAATGCTGCTCCTTGGAAGGGATGGCCATGTTAATGCTCCAAGAACTGAAAACCACTTCCCCTTTCCGGAGGATAAAAAAGTATTCACCTCCGTTGAAGAATTTCCCCCCGAATCAATTCCTTTGCTTCATTGAAAAATATGTAGATACGGTTTCCAGTTCGTCTAAATATGAAAGGTACGACGGCGATCAATAATAGAAATGATTTATCTGCCAGCAGAGTGAGAAGTAGATCATCTTGCTTAAGAATCAACTAACTAAATACTTCACAGCTGTAGTTTTAGAAACTGTATCGCAACAAGCACAAAGAAAATGCAGAGATTTGCACTTTGCGAAAATGCATCAGGCTCCAGCGCTTCGTGAACACGAAGGCAGTAAATGGGGTTTCATATTTCTCCTTGGAGCAAAAAAAAGTTCAGAAACTTCCTGCACTGCCCCACATGCCCTTGCCAGCACTACAGTATGAGTGGCTGCAACTTGACATATAATTGCTAAGCATCGCAGTTAGAAATCCGCAAATTATACTAATTTAATTTCTTAATTACGCGTTGCTCCGCACCTAATAAAATATTCTATTTCCCCTTTATCACTTTGTTTCGGACTCCACGTCACATAAATTGCGTTTCTCGTGATCTGCCGATTCCTCGTGCTTTTTGTTGATAATGAAGATTCGGAATATCGTGACCGCCCCCGAAGTGTTCGAACTTCGGAATTTCGTTTTCGACAATGACACTAGCACCACAGTAATTACACGATCCATTTTAAGAGCATTTTATTTACATGCCTGATTAGCCGTGCTGACCAGCCCTGCAGCTCACATCGCTCCCCCCAGGACAAAGTCCCAAAAATTGCTGCGCCCGGCATGTCACAGTCTTCAGGTGAGTCGTCATCCTCTGCCACGTGGATGCAGGTGGTCGACCACTGCCCCTCAAATGGTAAAAATAAATTAATTAGGTTGCCCCTTTATGCAATAATTTATTAAGATGTGCTTTCTGGGGCGAGAGAATGTGATAATGTGTGACAATGTGTGCCGATGGCCATCCAGAGGCTACCAGCGCTGGTACAAGCACGAGTCACGCCTGGTTTCTTGGTCGAGGGCTTGGAACATCACCCAGTGCCCCCGCTTCCCTGCCTTCAACAAACCCCGACCTCGGAATCATGTCCCGGGAGGGCCCCCGGCCAGCGATGTAGCACTCCCTTAGGGTCACAGAAAACTAGCAGCCAGCTGAAGGACACATGGTCAGTGCACAGCTGGAAAGGCCATCTACATAGCTATGGGCCAAGATACCAAAAGGCACAGATGGCTGTCTGTAGCGTAAACAGACGTTTGCGCACCTGAAATAACGTGAGCTGCGACACGCAGGGCATTGCGGGACGTGTGTGTGTTTAGTCGCCGTGATCGGCCCCACAGTGACGCGATATTTCATCGGAGAAATAGGTATAGGCCTTGATCTTAAACATATGGAGCCTCATTATGAAGTGCAACACATTGCAAAGGTTTTTGTGCTGGGAGCTTAAAAGACTTTTCCAGCCACTCGGAGCTGTATACAGAATTCAGGGCCGTGGCTTTGAAGAACCCAGTAGCCATTGCTTTGCAGGGCAGAAAGCAGCTTACATGTGTCCTCTGTGCACGTTTTGGAATGATTCATTGCAAAAAAGCAAAACAGTCAAATGATGTAAATAAATAATGTGAAAGAAGGTGTAATGCATGCAGAGTGATTGGACTGTATTCCATGTGCTCTCTGAGGCCCCACCCAACTCCCTGCTTGTCTGCCTAATGCAGGACGTCAGTCCTGCCTCTGCTGGCATAATATGTTTCAAACATTACATTTTTCTAATGAAATATTGTGATAATCAGGCATAGTGCCCTGAGATGGGCTGGCCCCCCATCCTGGGCTGTTCCCTGGCTCACACCGATAGCTTCCAGGATAGGCTCCGGACCTCCGACGACCCTGCACAGGGTAAGCACTTACAGAAAACGAATGGATGGGTGGATGGGTAATCAGGCCTAATAAATCCATATTGTATTTGAATAAAGAAGAAGATAAGACCAGCAGAGTAAAAACGGTTATCACGTTAACACGTTATCGAAAGCCTAAGAAGTACAATGTGAACGCAATATGACACATTTTCAGACATTTAATGTTGGGGCTGTTGCCCTATCGTCCTGGCACAATGCTTCATAGAGACCCAGAGGCTAGCTCTTACCCTAACCCAAGCTTTAATAGTAATAGCAACCCTAACTCTAACTCACTGGCATCCCAAACCCATACCAATGGCCTCATGTCTCCAGAACATCAGTGAATGGTGGCTTTCTCTATCTGTATTGGGTCAGAAGCCTTGATTTCTGGCCAGACAGTCTCACAGGCCGGCCCTTCCGACTCATTCCGCTCTTGGTCTGCAGTGAAGATCTGCTGTATCAGGAGTCGCCTGGATTCCTGGATGACATTCAGGGGAAGACAGAGGAATCTCTCTGGGACCATGTGCAGGGAGCGTTTCCAAGAAGGCCATAGCTCTCCTGATTTTAGCCATAATTAAGCACAGTCTGTGTATTTTTCAGCTGAAATCACAACTCTTCTCGCACATATGGATAACCCAGCATGGGTGTATTTATCTGAACAGTTGTATCATATAGTGGCACCGAATCACTCACAAAAACAAATGGGTAGCTATGTGAGGAGTGATTATACTGTGAAATGTAGTCTGTATTGGTGCTCATGGTTGTTTTGCATGTCCAATGGAATGCCAGATGTGTAAATACTGCTTCTGTAGATAATGACAAAAAGTTCATTGTCATTCCAGGAGATGCTTCAGTTTGTTTTCTTCGGTATTTTGTAACTTTCCTTGTCAGCAGAGCCAAGGATCTTTCTTCCTTTTCATTTCCAGTGAAACAGGAGTATACTGCCACCTGCTGGGTGGAGAGTTAAACTGCACTTGGTTGCCCATACCTTCATCTGACCACAGAGAGATTTATTTTGAGCTTTCTCTGTGGCAGCGTCTGATTGCCTCAGTTTTATGTAATTTTTAATCTGCTCAGGTTGAAGGGATCAGTATTATTAAGAACCTCTGCCAAGAGAAATGAGGTCTGCGTCACCATAGCTAGCTAACGGGTTGGCTTGATAGTATGTTTATGGGGGCCTGGAAAACTGAATGAACTAATTTCGTTGGAAAATTTTCACATTTTCTTACTGCTTGGGGAAAAGCCAAATATATAAGCGAATGCTCGGGGGGTCCTTTACACTGTGTTGCGTCACGCTTTGCACTAACACGCTCTGTTGGTCTGTGTCTTGGCAGCCATGTTGGTGTGTGTCGGTTTGCGGTCAATGTCAGTGACACCTTTGAACACAATTAAATAGCCATCCCAACCCCCGAGTTCAAAGCTACTCAAGAGACTCCGCTGGCTCAGCTTTAGGTGTTGGAATTTTTAATTGCCATTTCGAAAAGCCCCTGCCCCGTTGGCCCGGTTCGTTGCCGTTACGTAGCCAAAGCAGGAATGTACCCTCAGTTCCATGACCGGGGGCGTGTAAGGGGGCCCCTGCTTTCCATCATGCCTGTGAAGCCTTAAAACCACATTTCGCTGTTCAGTTCACTTTGAACCAATTGAGTCTAAACTGCTTACCTTAACAGAACCCTCAGGCTGAAAACTGGATATATGTATGGTCTACAGAGTCTTTCAGTGCGTATGGCTACTTTCAGAACCATTTCCTTTAATGATAATGTGATGATAACAGTGGAGGGAAGCAATGACCTCATTTAGCGTATGCGTGTGACAAAGCAGGTCATGGTAGAATAATGGTATATGATGGTAGCTATAAGCCATGATGAATAACAGAGACCATTTGCAGTTTATTTTTCTTTGATGTTTTTAAAACATCTTTCTGATCAAGTACTGGATGGGTTGGCTCCCCACCCTGGGCTGTTCCCTGCCTTGTGCCCGTAGCCTCTGGGATAGACTCCGGACCCCCTGCGACCCTGAGAAGGATAAACAGTTATGGACAATGGATGGATTGATAATGTAGTATTGTATGCCAAAAATGAGAAAAAGAGAATGTCTAATTTCAGTACTATGTGTTTTCTACAAAATAATGTTGACCAAAAATTTTTGTCTCAAGCTCGCTTTCTGGAACGCGGAACCATTTTCGGCCCCCGTTTAAGGTTCACAGTTTAGACTCTCGTAGAACTGGGCCGAGCATTTGCAGCTCCATTACTGCTTAGCATCGCCTAAAACCACTGGCCATTTGTACTCAGTATGACACACCCTAGCTAGGAAAGGAAAGCCAGGATCTGCCCAGGTGACTACCACAGGGAACCAGAAGATGGTGGCAAAGACGGGTATCTGCATTCTACGCCTGAATGAACACACTGCCCTAATTTTGCTAACTGCTGGCCTTTTTTGGCTCTTTTGCCCCCGCCTCACGCTGAGATTTATTTTTGACCGCTGAAGTGCTTGCTCAGGAGCTCTTTGGCGGTGTCCAGGGCAGCGTCAGCACACACGGGGATGTGAGGGATAATGCCAGACCCCTCCCAGGCATGGCCCTGCGTGGTGTCCGATCGGGTAACAGGCACGCTCAGATACACGTCACTGTCAGCCACGCGGAAGGTCTCAGGCGGGTGGCAGCCGCCGCGGGTGACCTCGCCGATGACGGTGGCACGGCCCAGCTTCTTCATTATGTAGACAAACTCCTCAGCCGCGCCCGCGGTCACGGCACTCGTCAGGATGATCAGGCCCTTCTTCTCTCCGTACCGCTCACCTTCGGAGGACAAGTGCCCATCAGACGGTGTCGTGCTGCGCTCAAGAAGCTGAACTATTCAGTGCCTTTGTACTGAACGTTTGTACAGCCGAAAGTGATACGTTCGCGAGGAACAAGCAATGACGTGCAACAAATCAATTTATACTGTAAGTCAAATGTATCAAAACAACGAACAACGAATCTATGTGTCAGGCTTTGAAATTTGCATGAGTGCCATTAGAGTCTCATTACCAGTTAGCCGGGACAGGGTCCACATTTCCTTCAGAGTACCACTGGGTCGGTTGTACAGGGTGTCCAAGAGAATTTGCTTATTCCCATCAAAGAAATAGGAGCAGAAGCCGGGTATGGCACTGGTGAAGCCACCCAAGTTATTCCTGTAAAACATCCCACATTAACAACAGACCAAAGATCTTTTCCATTCTGCTAGTATTTTTAACTATTTACATTTTTAACATTTTTTAGGATTCATTTTGTAATCCTAAATCTAGATTATTCTTTTCTATTCTGTTATTTTTAAAATAGACCTTTTTGGTGATCGACTGTGACAAAAACTGTGATTTAGAGGCTTTTATCTCATCGGACTCTTATGATATTATAGGAATAACTGAAACGTGGTTGGGAGAAAAGGATG
>JAODKM010000040.1:4123217-4137387 GCA_026780845.1 Petrocephalus sullivani
CCCAAGCGAGCTTGATGGGCCGAATGGCCTCCTCTCGTTTGTATATTTCTTATGTTCTTATGTTCTTATGTTCTTAAAAAAACTAAAACAAAAAAGTAATGAATTTTCATGAGCTGCTGGTTTAGCAAATAGTCAATAATGAGTTAGTTAACTGACTAATGGACTGGATGCACACCTCCAAAATATGAAGTAGATAAACAGTGGAGACATATTATTTAGCTTGAAAACTATCTACAGTAATGTCTGGTTTCAATGGGAAGACATTAGCCAGAAGCACTTAAGTGATATGTATTTCATTCAGCTGAAAAAATCCACTACACTCCAGGAAATTCTGAAGATTAAACTATTTAACCTTTTTGCTGGAATATTCACATAAAAAGTGGAGATTAGATGCCGAGTAAATGAAGCAGGGTCGTACCTTAGGTCAATGACCAGTGCCTGGGTGTTCACCACTTTGTTCCAAACGTTTTCCACGATGATCTTGGCGATGGGGGCTACTTGCTCGAACTCCCCAAACATGTCGAAACGAAGGAGCCCAACATTGTTTTCCAGGATGTCTGTCTGGAAGGAAGCCTTGATCATCTCAGCCAGCATCTCTGGGGTGACTTTCTAGGGGGTAAAAGAATCAGACAGCTGTTTTCATGGGAGAAAAATGTCAAAGAATTTTGACTTAACACGTATTAACAAAAATATGTAAAGTATGACTAAACAAAATTTTAAAGTCGAGTGTGAATGGAATTATGCTGAGAAGGAAATAAAATACTACCGGCATGGTGTCCTGAGAGGTGATGTGTGTAGTTGTCAGGCATTTATCTCCGGAAAGTTCCTTCAGGTCAGCAGACAGCTGGGCCTCCAGCTCTGTCTCAGAATTGATCCTGTTGTAGGTGCCGTTCTCCAGGAGGTCTAGCAATATTTCGGAGACAGCCTCAGCCATTTGAGTAAATGCATAGTTTTCAGCCACAAGGTTACTAGCCTCCTCAATGATGGCGGGGATTTTAGACCTCAGGTTAATGATTTTCACTGCAGTTTCCAGTGCATCTTCTGCATCCACCTCAACACAGGGCATTACACCCTGCACTTCCCAGCTCTCTCCTGTGACGGCGCTGCTAACACTGGCAGTAGGCATGGTAAAGTAAAAGCCAGTCTCCCCGACCCTCAGCTTCTCAATTTTTATGGACCCCCCTGCAGTTTTTTCCCCGACGATGGTGGCCCTATTCATGTTTTTCATCGCGTAGGCCACATCCTCAGCGACACCCCTGGTGTTCCTGCTCGTCAGGATGATCAGATCTTTGCCCGTTCCGTACCTCATTCCCAGAAGTTCTGGCATGGTCCACAGTCCAGTGGTGGTGTTTGAGGGACGATCGTACACGGTGCTGATGTGAATCAGGGGCTCGGCGTCCGAGAAGTAGGACACGATGTAAGGGACCCCCGACAGTTCCCCAGACGCTGTGTAACGAAGGTCTAAAATCATCGCGGAGGTGAGCAGGACTTTGTTCCAGATGTTCTCAACCAGCAAGGGGCCGATCTTCTCTGCTATCTCTTTCCCGATTATGTGGTCGATCCTGAAGTAGCCGATATTGTTCTCCAGGATCTCAACCTGGATCGATTTCTTGATGATGCTGATCAGATGTTCCGGGGGCACAGATGATATCGCAGGAGGCGCCTTAGGAACATAGTCGGGCTCGTAGGTGATGAGCAGCCGGGCATCCCCTACGGTGGACTTCATACCGGCACTGAGCACCGTAGCCAAGGCGTTTGGATCCGGGATGTTGAGGATACCTGTGTTGCTGCTGGCCTTTTCGATGGCCTCCATTATGCCTTCCAAGCGCTGTGGGTAGCAGTAATTTTGTACAAGGAGTCTTGTCATATCCATAATCAGAGTGGGAGGGTAGGACGAGTGCACGAGAAGGACATTGCCAACGATCACCTGCAAGGCCAGGGTGAGAATCATTTTCTCCTTCCCTGAAACGACTGCCTTGTAGCTGCTGTCTGACTCAGCTCCGTTCCGCAGAAAGGGTCCTTGCTGACTGAGACTGTTCCCCAGTCATGGGCCTGTTAACACACGCATAAGAAGCTTTTCCTCGTAAACCCCTAATCGCATTATCTTAACTGCAACAGTGAGACAGGCATTGTAGCCGCATTGTGTCACCCAAAACGTATGTCAGAAATGTGATAGAATGACTGTTAGTGGTGATGGACCAAATTGCTGTCAAGGTTCTGTTTTGAAGAATGCTTTGGAAGTGTTTACTGAGATAAGGCACCACTGCACGTTGATAATCAAGGTACGCCTCATGACAGACAAACACGAATAATCCTCTTCATGCCTTGGCTGAATACCATGCATTTTAAAAATGTGACCTTGTATTCTTTCATCAGTACTGTTTTTAGAGTGCCATTATGTTATAAAAATAATAATGATGACATGAGAAACATTATTGGGCATAATACTGAAGCCCATCTCTGTACTATGCAGCACAAACCCTGAAGGAAGGTCTGGAGTCTGTGAGCAGTTTTGCTGGTGTCCTGTCTCCCTCTGTCCTGTCCTGCACCAGTTTGGCCAGCAGAGGTCTCTCCTGCAGGCCATCCCAAATCCCCAGTCATTCACACATGTCCCTTAATGGTTGTAATTATAGTCCTCACCTGTGGTTAGTTGTCTTTAATCCATTGTGATGTCACGTAAAGACCCTCCTGTAATCCTTTAAATAAATGCTGTGTTCCATTTGAACTTGTAACTTAGAAATTCTGAGTTCCTAGTCAGAAATTTCAGCTAAAATGCCCCCTGAAGTTGGAATTCCTACTTGGAAAATTGGAGGAGTCTACATAATGCTGACCTCAGAATTCAAGATGGCTGCACCCTTTATCAACAGAAGTTAAAGCTGTAGTTTTATACTGTTCATTAGCACTCACATCTTATTTGGGGCTCATAAAATCAGCCATATACACAGTATTGTCCAGGCGCTCTCTGTGGATGTCTTGCTATGGTGCTCTTATGCTCAAAATACCACATAATGTGTTGTTATCAACTGATATAGCTAACAATAGCTAACAATTAACCGGGCTAGCACTGGGGCCTGTTTCAGAAAGCAGGATTTCGCACTTAGCCAGATAACTTCCTGGATTTAAGGTAGTCTGGGATAGATGTAAGTGAATGAAGATAAAAGCCATTTAAAGTGGGGTACCTTAAATCCGACAAGCTATCTTGCTTTTTTAAACAGGTCCCTGATATTGCTAAATGGCTTTCTGACTTGCTGTCCAGGAATGCGGTTAACTTGGGTGCATGTCATTCCCAGCTCTGGCTTCAGACCTCCAAGGTAAATGGAAAGCTGCAAAAGTCCTCACTGGGGTTGGACCATTATCAAGGCTGCATTTGGGTTTTGGCCTGTGTTCAGTGCGGATGCAGTAAGAAATGTCACAAGCTTTAGAAACATATTTGGATGATAAGGAGCAAAACTTTGCATAAGGTGGCTGATTTAGCACGTGCTAAGATGATACACAACAGCTTCTTTATTTTAGTACATGTCCTGACGGGAAGTAGCTGTGTCCATAGCAAGATTATTTTGTTTAATACTTTTTATTATACAAATTGCCATGAAAAAAGAGGATTCAAAAGCTCTAACCAGGGCAAATTTTCATTAATGTGTGAAGATAATACAGTGATAAGGAATCATTCAGTCATTCGTTGCTTTGTGAGCAAGAGGATGGTATTGAACGTTGAAGGTTTGTTGGTGTCGCGTCTCATGTGGAAGAAGCTCCACCTTTGCTTATTTCTCATATGCTCATAATATTTGACTTGTAGGTCAAAGACATTGACGGTGGATGATTTTGCATAATCAAGAAACACTAACAATCACACACATATACATACTACTGTATCATGCTCATGTTTCATAGGTATCTACCTATTTTTCACGGTCTTGTTTGAGATTGGTTCTTTCAATGGATTTCTGGGCGAAAGTTAGCGCGTCTTTTGCTTGGGTTACAACGTGAGGCTCGACACCAGAGATACTCCAGACCTTGCCGGTGACTGCACTCAGGATGACCTGGTTGGGTATGGATGCATACAGGATGCTGCCCCCAATTTGGTAGGTGCTGCTGGACAGAGACCCTCCAGTGGTTGGCTCGCCAATGACCGTGGCCCTCTTCAGCTCTTTCATAGTCCTTGTGAAAGCTTCTGCGGCTGGCCCTGTAATGTGACTAGTCAGTATGTAGACATCCTTCTTCGATCCATACCTCTGGCCCAAAACTTCAGGCAAGGTTGTGACCTCTGTCATCGTTGTGGTGGAACGGCTGAAAATGGTATATAGGTGGCGAAGTGGCTCTTCGTCGAAGAAGTATGTACAAAATAATGGAATGGCTGTGGAAAAGCCCCCAGTGTTGAACCTCAAGTCGATGATCAAGGCATCCGTGTTAACTAGCTGGGTCCATATGAGATTTAAGAGCTTGGTGGCAATGGCCTTCACTATCTCAATGTCTAACATCATGTCAACCCTCAAATGACCTACATTTCCAGGCAGGATATCAACTTTAAACAGGGCTTCAATGAGATATTGTGTCTCCTCAGCTGTGGGGATTCTTGGCACGTCTTGAAGTGACTCAGGTTCACCGTCACAGTAGAATATGTGTAGTCGGTGATCTCCTGAGGTCTCTTGAAGATCCGCTGTTAGCTGAGAGGCCAGAGATTCGTAGTCAACTACTGATCGATATGACCCCTCTGTCCATTTGGACTTAAGGACTTTCTTGAACTTTATGGCAATCTCTGCAATAGCATAGTGAACTTCCAGGAGATCCCCTGCCACCAATAGCAAAGCTTGGACTTCCTGGTGGAATGCAATGATCTTCTGAGTCTGCTCTATTGCTTCCTCAGCTAACACAATGGCATCTGGTACCACCCCCCCGCCAAGCCACGTGTCCCCATTGCAGTCTATGAAGTTCATGACTGGAACCGTTATGAGAATGTCAGTGTCCTCCACTGGGAAAGACTTAGAGTGCATCAGAGTGCCAGAGGTGATCTCACCAATGATGGTGGCCCTGTGCAGGGACTGCAACAAGTAGGCAAACTCCTCACCAGCAGCTGCAGTGTGGTAACTAGTCAGCACATATACCCCTCGCTTTAATCCATATGGTGTGCCTGGTAGGTCCAATAGAGTGTGGAACTCAGTGGTGGTGTTGCCAATTCTGCTGTAGATGGTGAAGAAGTGCACCACCGGTGATGTGTCGTGGAGGAATGACAGCAGGATGGGCAGGGCCGTTGTTGAACCCCCGGTGTTAAAACGAAGGTCGACAATGAGGTTGTCCGTGTCTTTGATCGGGCCCCAAACCTTCTTTGCAATCTGCTCATTTAACTTCATGAGTACGGAGCCTTTGCTAAACTCATCAAACCGCAGGTACCCAGTGTTTCCTGGCAGAATGCTCACTTTGAAAAGACTCTCCACCAAAGCCTCGAGAGCAGATGGGTCTTCCGGAACTTGGCCCAGTTCTTGGGCCGCTTCAATTATTACTGGAGACTCCTGCATCGTTTTGACATTCAAACGAGGATCTTCGGCAACTGACTGGAGCTCGTAGTTTAGCTTAGCTGCAAGGTCTTCCTCTGAGAAGACGGGGAAGAAATCCATAGAAGACAGGTGGTAGATCAGAGCAGGGACTTTATCTGTGAATGAATAAAAGTTCTCTATAATGTCAGAGACCCCCTGGACTGCTTTGGGAATAGTACTTCTGACTGCCAGTAGGACCTTGGCTTTCACAAGAGCATCTTTGGCGTCGACACTTACGCAGGGTGACACGCCACTCACTTCCCAGCTTTGCCCCGTAATGGGGCTTATAGCTCTGGCAACAGGCACCGTGATGAAAAAATCTGACTTGCCTAGACGTAGCTTTTCTATTTTTACTGACCCTCCAGCAGATCTCTCCCCTACAACGATGGCCCTCTTCAGGTGCTGCAGAGCATAAGCAACTCCCTCAGCAGCACCTGTGGTACGTCTGCTCGTTAAAACAACCAGATCCTTTCTTTTGTCATACCTTAGTCCTGGAAGGAAGGGCTTGGTCCACAGTTCGCTCGTGGTGTTAGAGGGTCTATCATACACAGAGTCAATATGGACTACTACTCCTGGGTCAGAGAAATAGGATATAATGAAAGGGATTCCAGACATGTCCCCAGAGGTTGCGTAACGAAGATCATAAATCAAACAGGAAGTGTGCACTATTTTGTTCCAGACGTTGTCTAAGAGAAACTGGCTGATTCCCTCTGCCATTTCCTCCCCAATGATGTGGTCGACCCTCAGATAGCCCACGTTGTGATCCATGACTTCTGCCTTGATCAGACTCTGGAGCACCCTCATTAGCTGCTCCGAGGAATGATAGGGAAAGGTGGTCGGTGTCGTGGGAACGTGACCCGGCTCGTAGGAGACGACCAGCCGGGGGTCACTGAGCGCACCCTGCACGCCGGCACTCAGGACGGCTGCCAAAGTCCTCCGGTCGGAAATGTGGAGGATTTCTCCGCTGTTGATAGCCTGCTCTATGGCTTCTTGCATTCCAACCAAGTTTTCAGGGAAGCAATAGTTATCCAGAAGAATCTGAGCCATGTCCAGCACCAGTGCTGACTGGAAGGAGGGGGCAGTGCCCAAAACACGGCAGCAGATGACCAACGATGCCAGCAGGAGACCGGCCTTTGTCATTTTAGTGGCTCGTCTTTCTCTCTCTCTTTCTTAAACAATTATCCTGTCGTTTTACTCTCGGGTTCCTCTCGCCTTGGTTTGTTTTTCACGAGTTACCCCTACTGTTGGCGACAAGCAAGGTTTTACATCATAACAACATAAGAGGCTTTTGGTCCAATAACCTTAAATCGCATTATCTTTGGTGCATCACTTAGGGAACCCAACCCGCTGCTTGAAATATGATGCCTCCTGTTGATAAAGTCATGTGGGTACTTTGGTTTTTTAGTCTTTATTGAAAATGACTTTTTCCTTTATTTGTTGTGTAGATGTGTAAATGTTGCAAAATATAAATTCATCAGCATTAACCTCTTTTGATACATTTATTTGCAGTTGACAGAATTTTCTCCTAAAATAGATTGTGATTGATATGGTTATAGACTAACTAGGATGCTAACAATTTCAATGCCTGGATCGTATCTTAATATTGGACAAAAAATCAGAAAAGTTGGCATGTTGGCAGGCTGACGTCTTATCTGGTCGGAGACATGATTACACAGTCCCTGCTGTTAAGACCTCTTTAGAAATTCACTTAAGGTAAAAATCTATCACTGCTCTCAGTCAAAAAACTGTATCCACCCGCATCTTTGCTTTGGAGTTGATCCTTCAACTTGAACTCAAATGAACTGAACATTGAGAGATGAAATTACAAAGTATCAGGGAAGACTTAAAGCTGAAATTAGCCTACTAGGCTAATCCTTCTAGAACGGTTTGTGGTGGAAGGCAGTACAATGAAAGATCCGGCCCAAAATAAAATTAAAGCCAATCCAACAAAACAAAATGAGTTAGGAATGAGTGAAGTCTTTCAAGGTGATGACAATTTGTTCTAAGTTCGCGTTATGTAAGCATGTCTCCTGCATGCTAATCATTGGCACATAACATTAATCTGTGCTGTTAATGCCGAGCTTAGCTTTTAATGCCATGAGGCTTACGTAAGGCTGTCTGCCCATAGCTCCCAGCCAATTGGGAATCAGGCTCTGCATTCTCTGAGTGGCGATACATGGCTGGTTGCGTCAGTCGGGCAACCGTTAGCACTGCTGGCTGAAACAGGATCATCAGGTCTAGTCCTTAACTCTGTGTCACAGGGACTGCTGCTCTAAGCTGTATTGCCAGAAGTAGGCCATTCCTCTTTGCTCCCCCCTACCCCCTCCTGAACCATGCCCTCAAGACACCCCCCATCTAATCACAGACAAAGGTTGTGGACACAAATGTCACAATATTTTCTATATTAGCCTATGGATGCATCCAAAATTGCACACTCTAAATACTGAAGCATACTACCCGACGTGGAAAAAATACTGGTAAGTTTGAATCCTTAGCGTTTAAGCAGGGGGTTGCCAGACGAGCCTGAAGTTGGTTTTTTATTTGGTGGTTTGGTCACAAAATCCGTTCAACCTTAAACCGATAAAAATGCATGTTCTGCCTTATTGACAGCAATTCATCTTCTCAAAAGCTGAATATCTTATCATCTTATACAACAACTATTCCACTTACTATATTCAGAGTTTGAACATGTTTTACTATAGATTTTTTTATATATTCCCCTCTGAAATTGGTACTTTCCCATTAAGAGCCATTGAAAAAACAACGCATGTTCTGTAGCCATCCATGACCAGGGGTGCTTTTCCCAAAAGTTCCTCTTAGCTAGGGTGACCAGATAATCCATGTCATCCCGCACACTTTGAGCTAGGACAGGATTTGTAAACTACAATTTCTATAAAAAGGACCATTTCACCTAAGCATTGTGTTCTTGCTGTCTACTGATTGGTCAGTCTCCTATAATCATGCATTTGTCACTGATGTTAATGGGTGCGTTCGACTTCATGCACCCGCTTACAGCGCTGGCTTTAAGCGATGCATTCTGGTCATTTCTGAAACCCAACCATCATGCATTGCGTCAAGACCAGAATGCATCGCTTTAAGCCAGCACCGTAAGCGGCTGCATGAAGTCGAGCGCACCCGATGTGAAATAACTGGATGAGTCTTTGAATCAAGGAAATAAACCAGTCAAAGCGCCAGAAGAATTGAACTATTTAGCCTAGCACAGAAGCCTTTCAGGTTTAAAGTAGTTTTGTAAAACCTGAGGTAGGTCAAAGATCTGTGTTAGCAACGAACGTAGTTGGACTCATTCAGTTGTATGTAAGTTGCTAATGTAGTTAGCAACTATGATTTTGGGAAAGGCGCCCCGGATATATAGTGCATAGCCAGCAAGAGCTGCATAGTTTGTTGCATGAACAATGATCTGTTGCTTCTGCTGTCGCTTATTAAGAAACCTGGGGAAGTGTGTATTAACATGATATCAAAATGAATTTTGTAAAAATGTATTTGTGGACACTTATAGAAATACAACAGTATTTCTGTATGAGAATTCGCACGCACCGCCCTCCCACGCCACCCGGTCAAAATCTATCGATCGTCACCCCTTTGCCATCACACGTACAATTTTCTAGACCCGCCGTACCCATGCTTACCTGAAGGGGGCGGTCGTTCCACAGGATCTAACAACTCTGTGCTGGAAGCAACTGCCGACGTTTGCTGCGAAAATCTGAAATCATGTATGCGCATATTATTTGCATTCGTGCTCATTTTGTGACTATAAATAACACAAAGTGCGTTCATCCCGGCGATATTTGCGGAGAACGGATCACACATAAATCGGTAATTCAGACATAATATAGTGGTGTTATAGAGGGTAACGTGGCCTATAGTCACTATGCTGTTCCGATCAGCACTGTTCAGCCCCGGATCAGGGTATGGGGCAACGGTGTTAGCTAACTTCAAGGAGGTTGAGTAGATGACTCGATATTCGGTGGGGGAAATAAATCCAGCGACAGAAGAATCTTTGGGTAGTTGAGGTTCGCCTGCTATGGCTGGCTGGCAGGAGAACTCCCCAAGAGCCGCTGGCAGAGGGCGCCTGGAAAAACTCTGATCTGGATCACTGGGGAATATGATGGGAAAAGCAGACGATTCCATAACTAACTGAGGGGAACTCCAAGCAGGCATTGCCAGTAATCAAGTAGTTATTTATTAATGGCAATCAGCAGCACGTTCATTGTACATATAAATATAAAAAAATAAAGCAAAAATACTGGTGTTTAAGCTTGTAGGTACATTGTACACTTAGGTACAATTTCTGACTTTAAGGTATTTAATGACCATTTACTGATTATTACTTTTCAAATTTCAACCTACAAAATGTATCAATATACGACGTCTTAAACATATATATATCGATAATCAATCCATTATATTCCATCCGATATTCCATATCGATTAAATAAATATCATTATGTACACAATTTATTCAACTTAAAAAATATGAAAACATTAAAATTGTCACAGTTGTTTGCTGTTGCTCAGCTTTGGTTTGCCGATTTGGTTTTAACCAGAGGTTTGTACACTTGTTTTCTGCAGCTAGCTGAAGCATCTCCCTTTACAGCCTCCATTCTGTTGTCACACGTTAATCGATTTTACCGCTGTGGCTGATGAGACAGTAATGAAAAAAATAATGAACGCTAACTAGGAAAGAAGAAAGTCTCACTTCAGGTTATACAAATGATTTTTTTTTTTTTTTTGAGAAATTTGATGATATTTCAGTGTTTCGGGCTATTTAAATGTATGGTTAAGTTATGCACAGTGTCAAACAAGACAAAATATAATGCATTTTAATATGATAATTACAAGAAAGACTGAATATTGGATACATCTGATGGTTGTGTTATAATATAGTAGAACTAAGAGATTTTCTACCATCACTCAGTCATACTTGTTTTTTAAATTTTATTATTACTTATCTTTGGCAAAAGGACCCATTTGCCCCTCAGTAACCACGATATGACTGAAGCTTTGTTTCTCAAAACAAGCCCTTGAGGCCCCCAGACAGACCATATTTTCACTCCCTCCCATTTCCCAACACCTGTACCAGGTATTTGACGTTCTTCATTGGCTGGGAGCTGGGAGGAAGCAAAAATGTGGAGGGTCCCTGAGGATCGGGTTGAGAAACACTGGGTTAAAGAGTACAAAGGAATGATGGGAGAAGCTGGGTCTTTATGGGCCCCTCAGTGCTGGTTATTGACAGTGATTGGTTGGTAATCCCCCACTACTGTAAGTTTTGAAGTCCCACTGGCAACAAGGGTCACGACAACAGTATCATGGCGGGGGTGGTTGTGTCTCTCCCAGTGTTTATTATGGATTAGATTGTAGTGAGGCAGTCTGTTGGGGGTGGGGGGTGGAGTAGAAGCAGCATGAAGTCTCCCTCCTGCGCATATACATGTCAACGTCTTTGTCTCTTACTACCTACATCCACACTCAGCGACTTTCATCTCTTCGTAGAAATGTTTCATGGTAAGTATTCCGTTCTCCTTGTACAAGACTGTGATGGGGTCCAGTTTGGTTGGGACACAACACGGCATGTTGGCTTTTTTGGGGTTTCCCAGGTTGACAAGCGTCTGAATCACAGCGTGCTTAGACGGGGTGACATCGTCCGTCAGCGGGAAGTAGCACATGCCCCGGCACTCAAAGGCGTCGTATTCCGGTGGGGCGATGATCCACGAATCCCAGCCAATCTCTTTGAAGTTCACCTTGAGGGAGGTTCTCCTGCAATAGTCTTGCTGAGCTCGCTTCCTTCTCCTTGGATGGATGTCAATGGGGATCTCGTTGTTGTCGATTAGCTTCTTGGTCTCGGCTGGATGCCTTTCCTCTACATGCATGACCGTAGGCTTCAGGATGTTCCAGCCTTCTTTCCTTCTACTCCTGGGGTCATCGGAGAAGATGATCAGGATGGCGGAGCTGTTGTCCTTCAGACTGAGGCTGACATCAAGAGTGGTGCATTCTCCCTGCTGGATGTGGACCTCAAACTCTTTGGTGCTCTGGCCGGGTGTGTTCCAACCCAACTTCGGTCCAGTCACGTCGAACGCCTCCCAGGTGCTGTGGCCGCCCTTGACTCTCCTGCTGGTGAGAAGGTGGAGTCTGTCTCGTTCCTGGCCGTGCTCCACGTTATACACACTGATGGTCGCCCGACAACCCGTGCAGCCTGGTGGGGTGCCACTGAGCAGGGTGAAGAGCCGCAACTCTGCACCGGTGACCTCCTCATGGCAGGGGATGGAGACGTTGAAGAGCAGCCGGTGCTCCGAGGTGTTGCCACGTTTTACAGACCGGGTGATATCTGTGACAGATGGAGATGTGTCAGTAACGGGTTAGCAATAGAGTCAGTGACAAAAAGCATGCTTGAGATAGGTAGAGCTCAGTGCTTTCTAGAAACACACAGTGTAGCCAGATGATTTATTATTAGAATTTCAGCTGTTGTCCTCAAAATGCAAATATAAATGCAGAGGTAAAATCAAACACTTGCTTGGAATTTACGAAACAAACAAGCAGAGTGTGTCCCCTAATCAAACCAGTGTACTAGCCTCAAACACAAACAAAGTCTTACTGCATGCTCAGGCAATCAAACAAGCACACATTAACTTCACACACTGGCTTTTCTAGAGGATCAGTCAAATGGTACCAAGTTGATTTGCGCTGCAAAACAATTACTTACAGGGTTGTTTAACAAACCAGGTAACGCAAGCAAGATCCAGCTATCTTGCAAACACTATAATCAGAGGTGGAAAGTTCAGGTTCAGAAAGTACCACTCTAGATTAAGACTGTTTCAACCAACCAGTTGAATATAAAGAGTCGTATTGGAGTATTCAACTGGTTGTGCTTTTTACTCTCTGTACCATCTCTGCCTATAATTCAAAGACACTTTGAAGTACACTTATAAAATTTTAAACAGGAATTGTGTTTTTTATCGCATAGTGGCTTAAACTCAACATCGATCCCTTCCCCAGCAGTTGAAACTATAACCAGTCTGGCCAAACCCGTGGCACACACCTAGCACTCCAAAGCTGCGGATCACGTCCGAAAGCGGGGCGGAGGATGCGTCAGCGGCATATCGGTCATAGAGCTCCATCATGAACGGTGGCGGGTCGACCCTGCCCTGCTCCTGCGGCACGGAGGACAGGTTCAGCTTGCGGAGGATCTTCTGCTTCATGTTGCCCAAGAAACTCTCCAGTCGCGCTCGGGCTGCCTGCTCCTCCTCCTCCTCGGCCAGGTCCCCCAGCGTTGGCCGGAGGAACCCCGTGGCTCCGTCCACCTGTGACGCACCCAATGTTGGCTTGCACCGGCAAGACCCAATGGACATCATCAAGCTGAGACACACCGATAAGAAGGGGCTTCTCAGGAGCAACATCTTCAGGCTTCTCCGTGCCATAATTATTACCACTGGGTTCCCTGTTCTGCGATCTGTGAGAAATGGGAGCTTCCTAGGGGATAGGACCTCCCAGGATCCCATGGTCAACAGTAAACATCTCGCTCGCATACAGCACAGGCATCACTGCACATGGCCTTATCTGGGCTGCTCGTGTCCGGTTTTAGTTGTTGTTATCGGCGGAGACCTCCAGCTAATGAAGATCATGTAAACAGCAGGCACACAGATGAGCATAATGAGGCGGGATAAGGGAACTCTGCCATGAGAGGTCATTCTGTTCCGCTTTCCTGCAAGGCAGGGGGTCGGTGTCAATGAAGTTTGGAATTCAGTGCAAGTCGATGCCATTTTGAATGGATTTTACTAACAAATTCTTGTACCGTTGAACACTAAAAATGTCTTTCTAGCGCCTCTCTCAGAAAATCTGTTCTTATTCGATGGCTTGGCACGTACTTTCATTCATTTTCACGAAGATCTACAAATAAATAGGTTAATTATAGCCAGAAAAATTCCATAAAACCATATTATTATGGAATATCATCAGTACGTTTCCTGGTACTTGAGGCTCTGACCAGGAAAGCCTCTAGAGATTTTGGGCCCTATGAAAGCATATCATATTGGCTCCCCAGTCAGTCCGAATGGGCCCATGGAATCACTCCCCCCCCCCCATCTTTACAGCACCCTTGCCTATGACCACATGTTAACAACATAAGCATCATTTCTTGTCAGCACACAACCACAAATTCCATCGGCACAAAAAAACATCCCTTCCACCTTGGAATTTCCCTGTTTATAATGGCCATTCGCTGCTCGGATGGACAGTTAACACCGCCACACTCAGAGGTCATCCAAAGAGGCCCCAGTTTGCGGGGAGGATGCCGCAGAAGACAGTGGGTTCGTGATGCAGCCCCCGCCCCCCGCATTATCGCAGCATGTGTTTTACATTCGCACGGAAGCCAGAACCCAGCGTTTCACATTGTTAATTTGCAAAGACGTGCCAGGCGAAAATAAAAAAAAAAACAAACAAGAGTGTCGACAGTCATTACAGCAGAACTGTTCTGTTTAAAAGAGAAATTACAGTTTGGCTTTTTTGCAGCAGCCATGCATTATTTTCCTCGAAAGGAACAGCATAACAACTTGTTGGCCACTCCACCTAAGTAGGACAACCACTCATGATCACAAACAGGCGTGCATTGTTAAAAAATACATATATAT
>JAODKM010000040.1:4139283-4158393 GCA_026780845.1 Petrocephalus sullivani
CACAGCACAGGAAATGAGTGACTGTACAAGACAGGAAGTAAGTGACTGTACAATACACAGCACAGGAAATGAGTGACTGTACAAAACACAGCACAGGAAATGAGTGACAATACAGGAAGTGAGTGACTGTACAAAATAAGACAGGAAGTGACTATATAACACGGCACAGGAAGTGATTGACTGTATAGCACAAGACAGGAAGTCAGTGACCATGCGCAGCACCATCTGTAGTGTTACTGTGTACGATATAAACTGAGTGATTATGTAGAAGAAGGGCTATAATGTGACTGACTGTATAAAATAGGATACAGGAATTCGATGGCTGTGTCCCCGACGGGGTATGAAGTAAGCGACTGTAAACAAAAGACAGGAAGTGTGTATGTTATGCTGATGTGGGAGCAAAGTCAGCCGCTTCAGCACTGTAGTCACGTCACGGTGAAGAAAGCTAACGGTGGCTATCTGAGCGTGTGACAATGGTCACGTACCAGGATGGATTGGCTAACATTCAGGGGAGCCACCCCAGGTGCTGGTAGTGCCAGCACACTCTGTCTCTCTCATACCCCAGTGTACATAATGCCCCTGGCGAGTGGTCCGCGAGCCCGCCCTTCTGCCGGCCCTGTCCCAGAGCCTGCGCTTATCGGCAGCTGCAGGTCTCCACGGACATGCTGGGGTACACCTTCAGGACCATGTTCCTGCCCTCGTCCAGGAACAGGACACTCAGTGCGCCCATCCTGTCAGGCACACAGCAGGGCTCGGGCACCCCCGGGGTGATCCCCACAGCCCTCACAATGCTCTGGATGGTGGCGTGGTTGGAAGGTCGAACAACCTGGGTGCAGCAGGGGGAGGAGGAAGGAGAGGCTTCATCAATTATCTACTCAGCTTTTTTATGAGCCCACAAAATGCCTCCAGAGAAGGACTATATGAGTGAATTCAGTTAGATACGTGCCCTTATACAGATTCTCATGCAGAACTATAATGACTGTACCAACAAGCTTGGCGACCCAAGGGGGGCACTTTCAAGGGGCTAGACACTAGGGGGAGCCCATGAGTATGTGAGCATGGAAAATGGTATCTCAGGTTTACCGTTTAGCTTATATAATTCTGTATAGCCTGCCACAGGGCAAACCTATCACATTGCTTATTGTTATATTGTTCCTGTACTGTTTTTGCACAGTACAAGAACTGCACTTGAGATCGAAATTATAGTCAGCTGCACTAAATAGGGTGTTAAGTACATTCAACGGGGTGTTAAGTGAGTGTTACATAAGAGCCGCTACCAATTGTGATTTGCAGTACATGCCAGCTTTAAATGACGCTTATCTGAAGTAGTGGAAAAGCTACAAATCCGGGTTTTACACGCAATCAGCCCCGTGGAAATAAAAACAGCACGTAATGCTGGTAGCTAGTCTTAGCTGGTTTTGGCTGGTCTAAGGTGCTCGTAGATTGTCATGTTGCAGCTCCTGTTGCTCCTTGATGGTTTAGCTGGGTGGGTCACCAGTTGGTTACACTGGTATGGCCAGCTAAACCAGCTAGAATGACCAGCTAAACCATTATGGTCATCTATCATAAAATGGCCAACCAGCTTAAGCTGATCACGTCCCTTTTCTGAGCAGTGACGCTGGAAGAAAGTGATGGGCGTGCGGCTCGAACCTTGGGCATGGGGAAGCCGCAGGTGCCGGCGCAGTAGTAGGCATCGAAGGCTTTGGGGGCGAGAACCCACTCGCTCCAGCCGATGTCGGTGAAGTCGACCCGCAGGTAGCGTCTGGCGCAGACGCGCGGCTCGCTCCACTGACGGCGCCGAGCTTTACGCATGGTCTCCTCGTCGAAGCTGAGCACCCGTGGTGCCCCCGGGTCCAGGCCTCCTTCGGGGCCCCTCCTCCGCTGCTCCTTCTGTGGCATCCTGGGCTTCGGAGCCAGGTAGGGGCTCTCCCAGATCTTGTGATTCTTCCAGGGGCTGTGCTCCACCTCCGGGAGCTCGTTATCACGAATGGGGTCTGAGGACCGTGCATCCCTCTTGATTCGTGATTCGGGGTAGGCATTGGGGGAACGGGCCGGCTCCTCAGCGCCCGGGAAGGGGCCATACCGCTGCAAGCTGGAGGCCACGCTGTTGGGCTCCGAAATGGATAGGTCTTCGGCATAGACCAATAAGTAAGGCAGGGCCAATGACGCCAGCCGCTCGGTACGCCTCAGGTACTTCTTACTGAAATCAAACTCCGCCATGATCGAAGCTTCCCTTGTGGCCTGGGCCTGCCTTACAATGTCGGATATGTCCCTTGTGAGCCAGGCTCCCCTCCTGGGCGCCATAAAGGTGACATTTCCCAGGAGCGTGCCGGCGGCACCATCCAGGGATTGGCCCCGGAAAAGGATACGGACTGGCGCCATCTGCTGGAGGACAGGGACATGGCAGGCCAGGCTGCGGGAGCGCTTACAGTCCCATGACCTCTGTCGGGGGCGCTGGTCGAAGAAGAAGTGGAACGTGGCAGAGAGTATCACCTCCGAGTCCTGGACGAAGGTCACATTAAACTGGAACAAATCTTTCTCCTTCTCGGCGTCTGCGGACACAAAAAAGTAACATAATTCTGAACTTAAGAGCCGCATGATGGATACTCAACATTTGGCTCTGAGCTACAGTGATATTTTTTTGTCTCTGTGTGACTCCTGGGGAGTTATGAAGGAATATTGCAGAGATATATATTACCGCTGTCATATGGAAATGCTTACTCAAGCAGCCCTCAAAACACTTTTTTTCCTTCAGCCACTGGTGTCTAACTGCATTAACAGCCTAATCACGTCCTCTCACATACATCAAAACTACGGAGGAAACTGGATAGCGTTGTCGCACAGCCATCATTAATGAAAATTCAAGGCGCCGTTGCTAGGCGTTACGTAGCGCCTAGTAAAAGCTGGAGCGCAGAATAAACGGCGGCTAAGCTCAGCAGACGCGCCAGCATGTGTGAACAGCGTTTCGCCGGTATGAGTCACTTCCCCCGAGACCACCGAGTCCCCGCCGTCAGCAAGTGCTAATGAGGTTTATAACCGTCTTCGTGCTTTGATCAGTACATCGCACGTCGGCGTGAGACTGATAAACGATCCACCTGCACTCCGCTGCGTCGTATTCTTCTTACATTGATGTCCTATAATTAATTTTTCCTCCCGGACTTTGATTTTAATTGCAGTCAGTTCTCTAGTGGAATCGCAGCTTGATCGATTTATTTCTACCTTTAACTTCCACTTTTCGGAACATGCAACATGGCGTGCAATATGTTAATTGCGTTTGGCGGAACTTAGCATTCCGAAAATGAATAAGGATAAATTACTATAGGCCGTATGTCCCTATGCGCAGCGATTGGACGGAATTTGCAACAAAAAAAAAAGTCTACACGCTGTTACGTTCATCGTGGGCTTGAGTAATACACTAACAACCGGTTTACAAAACTGCAATTTGCGAGTCAATTGGTTCGGACAAAGTTTGCATTTCAAACATAAAATCCCTAGATGGCGCTATAATTCACGAACAAGCGCCATCCCCCGTAGAAGCGCAGATGCTGAAGGTCCAGCATCGGGACAGTTACGGTGATATTTAGTGCAAACATTTCATCGTTATTACGTTGGAAAAGTACAAAGCAGATCGACAAAAAATATATATTCATAAATAATGTTAATAGCTCATCATTTTGAAACATTTAAACACTTGTGAATAAATATGCCTACGCAATTTTAGAAAAATAATTAAAAATAATGTTGTGTGTAATATGAACGTTCAACATGTAAGTCGCTAATTGATGTCATTATTATCCGTTCATTTATTTATGTGGGCATGATTATCCACCATACTGAGACAGCAATGCGGCGTGGATAGAAACGCGCTCACCTGGAGTCGCCCTGAAGCTTCGCACAGTGTTGCCGTCTCTCGGGCGATGAAGTTCTCGGCTGTATTTGTCATACAGTTTGAACATGCGGCTCGTCAGCGTGTCCCGGGTAAAGCTGTCCGACGCCGGCGTGTCAGGGGAATGCCCGGCCGCGGAGCCGCTGTCCTGCGTGCCTCGGGGGGTGTCCTCGGATGCGACAATCCCACGGAGAGAACTCAAGCACACGCACAACTGCAGCAGTAATGCCGACCTAGCTGCCATTCTGTACAAATACAGCATGGATCGGAAACCGTCGCACAACTTGTTGCGAGGACAAAAAAGTGCCAGGTAAAGGTGCTGGGTAATCTAGGTAATCTGCCTTCTGCCTCGTTAGCACGCCGAGGTTCCCTGTAATAACTTCCCCTCCTCGGATACCTACGCGTCTAAGGACATCGGCTTTTCTCCCACGCACTTATGCACTTGTTTCTTCCTACAGCCAGAGTCCAACGAGCGATTCGTAGAAGAAGAGAGATCCTGGCTCTCCGGCAACACGCCAGCGAGGGCTCCTGCTGCCGCTCCACATATCCGCTGGAATAATATGCCAGCTGCCAAGTGCGAAGCCGGCCCCCAAAGTACATGCATGGGATTTATTAACTCCGGGTGTATCGCGGGTCACCGTCGCTTTTGACCTATGCATCAATAATAATTATTATTATTATTGTTACTATAATAATAATAATAATAATAACGTGTATTCTTAAAGTGTATAAATTCAGGAATAACGTTGTGAAATATCAGTCTTTTTTTTTTACTTTGTACCAGTGCTTTTGTACAAGTAGCTTTGTGTTTTTATTAAAAGAATCGTTATGATAATTTGTTTATATGCAACTCGTTTAAATATCGAATCTTATTCAGAGTTGATGCTTAATCTTTGATATTCGCGCATACGTGTGCAGTGCTTTGTGCGATTGTGCCTGTCACGTGTCCAGAAAAACACTTTTTTTTTATTTGAACTTTTAGTGAGATGGAAAGCAGTAGTGTGTAAATGTCAACTGTACAAAACACCCGCCCAGGCACACAATAACTAACTGCTTATCCAATATAGGATGACACATAAATAGCGTTTAAAACAAAGCGATATTCCTGTGTAATTAGATTTTTAACAACACGTGATAATTTTAGGGTAACTATTCCTGCGATTTGAAAATCACCCTGCTGACCCATCATGTAATTTTTTACTACATTTGTTACATTTTAGTATTCGCAAACCCATTTAGGCATTTGGGAAATAAGAACAACAAAACGTTTTTTGTTTTATGATTGAATTATTCAGTGCATGAATGCTGGACTGGCACATAAAACAAGCCTTTTCAATTCGAGCCTATTAAACGCTGCTGACTATTCATTGGATTGACTGTTTCTGTCAGCGTCGGATTACCATGATCAATTCTGTTGACTTTCTGACCTACTTGTTATGTATTACGCCAGTCCGGTGAAATGAAACTAGCAGTATCACTTAATTCCTTTAACGGTGATTTATCATGGGTGGTTGGGGGCTTTGCATGTTTATTTAGATAAACGACTGCCCTGTTCCGAGTAATGAATTAAGACGAGCTTATTTGCGAAGCATTGACACGCTTTATAGCATACAGGAGTTCATAACATATTATGAGGTTATTAATTCTGTAAACACAAGACAGTTTAACAAAAACAACACGACTTTTTTTTATTTCCATACATCTCCTGTAGATTCTCTTTTCGGGCGCTTTGCGGGTATGTCCGCAAACACAGTTCTCGTTTCGTGTAGGGCATAATGCGCATTCAGCCGTTGGGTTGTGGGATCCATTGTTGGAGTTCTTTGATTTTTTCCCCTAAGGGACTCTGTACATGACCCCTGAGAGAGGGGGACGGGTGAATCACCTCTGCTGTTTTGTTCCGCCGTCTAGAAAGCCGCGACACAATGTTGTCCCTATGAAAGCAGGCGGATCCAGCGGGAGGTAGCAACAAACTGGGCTGTTTGGGTCAGTGTGCCATTAAAATACCTTCCAGCGAGCCTGCAGCGCTCACTGGGGACCTCTTTTCACTTCAAGATCGTAAGTGTTTTAAATCTACATTAAAACTCCCCAGACCTTTCCACTCTGACACTTACTACCTAATCAAAATATAAATCAGGCGCCTGGTGACGACCGTTTCCCGCTGAACTATATTGTAAATCCGGTGGCCTGGCGTAGCCAGTGAATGCGTTTTGCTCCGCATTGCGTTTAAATGAAAAAGTTTGCGGCCAAGGAATTCAAATTAAGTCCGGGTCACATAATTCCCTCTTATTGAATCTAATCAACGGCGCGTCAAAGGCACCGTGGAGAACAAGCCGTGCAGCGTCTGCGCACGCCGGACCGCTGCGGTGTGACAGTTTTGTTAATTAAGCTTCTTGCCAAGAAAAGATGTTACTGAAAGTCCCGACTCAGAGACGTCCCCGATTGCCAGACAGTCAGTGGTCCAAAGATCCTAAGCCAGACAACCCCCCCCATCCGGCCCGGGAGCCGGTAACCGCCAAGCAAAATGAAACATGCGACATTATATATTCCAGTGCGTTGGAAGGGATATCTACACTTTAACGGCACTGAAAAATGGATGTAGATACTGCAGTGATTGCAACGGTCAAGTTGTAGTGATAAACGAAAAACGCAAATGAAATCTAATCAGACCTCAAAAAACAGACTAATATTTTAATTTCATTATCGAAGTCGTGCACCAAGGTGAAGTTCACGCTCTTTTTCAGACGACTGGCTGCCGGCACTGTGCGTGAAGGAGAGACTGACAGGAGCAGCCTATCACTGACTATGGGTGATATTACATCACTGTATAAATCTGGCTATGATATTCATCAGGGCTGTTTCTAGCCATTGAGAAGACTGGGGACTAAGTAAAGTTTGCCTGGGGGCATTTTTAAGGAACATTGGCATCAGGGCTAAAATTGATCGGACCTAACGACGCCCACGATAATTCAACACCCACCTGCCTGTGTGTCAAACTTCGGAATAATTGTTTGCGACATTTTATGTGAATAATATCGAATTCATTTAAGTGTATACGATTCACCTTGCCGTCTTACAACGGCAAGGAAAAAGTCCTTCCTCGATGTATTTGTGAGTTTAGCATTAAATGCCAGCTCTGCTTCGGATTTATAATCACAGAAATCATAAATGTTTCGCTCTAAGACTAAGACAATTTATTGAAACCTAGTAAAAGGAACTTTTCACAAATTACGCGCCTCAGTTCCTTCCTCATTCAAACAAAACACGCCTGCTTGTACTCGATTTAGTTTCTATTCATAGCTATTAACGTGTACATCGAAGTCCGTAGAAATGACGAATCCATGTGTGAGATTGAGACGCAGCTTCCGATAAGGATCCTGATCTGATATCCATAACAAAGGCGAGCAATATCCGTCCCCGCGTCATGCCCGCTCGCCGTCATGGGCTATAACTCGCATGACTGACTTTTTTTATCACACGGTGGTGTGTGTTTAATGTTAGCAAAAACACATACCAGCAGAACACTAATGTAACGCGTCCGCGAGGATTCTAAATTCTAACTATGATAACCCATATATCAGGATACTATGGTACACTCACTTAAAAGTGCATCTATTTTCCTGTCAAGTCAAAAATCCTTTTTATTTTTTAAGTTATTTCACTTTTCAAGATCAGTGGAACAATTCCGACGTAATTAAATTATCAGCCCAGCAAAGTGGATTTCAAAGCTGCAATTGAAATAAATGAGTCTATGTAGGATACGTTAATATATCAAATTATGTACTTCTGACAAACGAGCGTATTGTGATTGATTGCCGATTTGTATTTATTATTATTACTACTATTATTACTATTATTATTATTATTATTATTATTATTATTATTATTATCATTACTACTACTATAGATAATGTCGATATTTTATAATGTTGATTTGAAAACCTAAAGTGGAACAGAAGGTTAGAGACCAAAAATGTCGACAAATGCATGTGTCATCTGCAGACTTTTTTCATTGCCGGATAAAGCGCAGGTTAGAACCTTCGGGCTCACTTCTGACATCCGTCAGCACGTACATGCTGGCTCCGAGCTGTCGTGTTACAAACGTGCGACGTTTTCTCAAAATAACCATTATTTTTCTTCGCTTCGCACGCTTCCACATAGCTCGTCCATGGAAACCCCCCTGAAAAATGTATAGAAACGGCCTGTTATAAGGAATAAGTTATATCAGAAAATATAAGTGATAAAATGCAGTTAAAGCAGTCCAGCAATATTTGCTTGCTTTTCATTTAACTCTCACGCAGTACACCTTTCCTTTAAGTATGAGGAATTTTGGCGATTTCATATACGCCGGTAAGTTTTAGTTATTCAACGGCTCAGAGGCCAAATTTGGGGGAAAAAAGGAGCAATAACTGGCTGGCTTTTATAAGATTTTTTCACTACGTAATAACCCAGAATCTGTTCTTTTACTCTTTAACGAGCCACTAAAACGTGATGAAATGCATCACAGCAGCCGGGGATCGGCTCAGCCGCCAGTGCTACTAGTAAAGCCGCTGCTTTACATTAAATTGATTCGTGCGATTTTGAATTGATATGTCATAAAAGCAACAGACCGCCATTAAAAAGGATTCCACACAACGTTATGTTTACCGGCAGATCATCCCATCCCATAATCGCCGTAACAATGGCGATAACCCTAACGTGACCTCAGAGATGGCCGTCCATCCCAAGGGCCGCTCCGGGACGGCGAGCGCTGCCAGGCCGCCCCCGCTCCGTTTACCAGGGGGCTTAAAGTGCGGAGAGCTGCCCCCGTAAACCATCGATCTCACAGCTAACAGCCGTCTGCTCTCTCAGACTAATTTAAGGTGAAAGAAGTAAAATAAAAAGAGTGTAGTGGTTTCTTTATGCCTAAATCTTTAAGAGAGTGTATTGTCATTGTTCACCTGAGTCCCCAAGATAAAATCACATTTAATCTGGGAAAATATCACCCGACACTGAACTAGGAAATTATCACGCAATCTGAAGGATCCGTTTCCCTTTTTTTTTATTCTAACAATGTTTTCTAACACTTTTCCCTCTGGCCTGCCTCTGGCCTGCCGGCTCTTTTCATTTCAGAGAGACATCTTTGGCTTTGCACAATCATTTGTCTTGGCTGGGGAGAGGCCACAGCAAATATCTGCACTGTTTACCTTTACGGAAAGATCTTCGCAGTGACACCTTGTTAAGTTTCAGCTTAGAGTCATTAATTTCGACCTGATTTGGTACTATGCCAGAGGCCATTGAAAACACAGAGTGCCCAAAGGATTCGTCTCTGCCATTTGAGGGATGCGTTCCTATAGGCCTACCTTATATTTAGACTGTATCAAATTGCTGAATTGTTTTTAACAGATGTGCAGTAAAAGCCATGGGAGAAGCGACGTATGCTGAAATTTGAGCAGGAGAGGCATATCTGGTCTCCGGTGAGATCACCTGGGACGTCACGAGGAATTGAGCTTACCGTTAGTGGACTTTGACGTGCTCAGACAGATCGGGAGAAATGCTGCTTCAGCGAATGAGCACTTTGCTGTTGAAGACATATATTAGGTCATATAAATAGCCACGCGTCCCGTAAGAAGGACAGCCCGGCTCAGCCACAGGTGTGCGTTCTCCTCTGTGACTGACGGCCTCTTTCTGCAACGAGATCGGTAGAAGTGAAAAGGTGGCCTCGCGAGGCCTGGATGAAGGTGCTGTTTGTTCCGCAGTTCATTCCCGGAAACAGAAGCAGAAATGGGGGGGGGGGTTGTGGGAGTTTGGGGTGGGAGGGGGGCGGTGTGGGCTGATGATATAATTTGGTCACGAAGGGGGGCGCGAGGATGCCATTGTCCCAGCTCGGGGTGGTGGAACACACCCACGGCGACCTGCGGGGGAGGGCGGGGCAGTTTATTACCAATGCGACTTTACTCCCGACAGCTGCAAGCAGCAGGCCTCCGGGACCCAGGAGCAGCAGGCCTCCGGGACCCGGGCCCCTTTGATCTTTGGCTCCCTGTCACTCAAAATTTGTTACCCTCTGAATTCGAAGCTGTCTGGTACAAGAGACCAGTGCATTTTGAGAAAAATCTGCTGAGTATCTGGGATGGGATTAGGGATTATGTATGTGTGTGTTTCCTTGTTTTGCTACACTTGGGACCAAATGTCCCCACAATGTGATGAAAAACATTGTGGAGACATTTTTTTCTACCCCCACAGTGTCAGAAAAAGTACCAATTTGTACCTTTGATGGTACAATTACTTGTCACTGGGGCTGTGCCCTCCGGGGCCTGTCAATTGTACCCTAGCTGTAGGTAAATGTGCCTTTTAAGGTACAGAAATGGACTCTGAGGAACATTTTTATACCATTGGGGGTACATTAATGTTGTTTGTACCCCAGAGAACAAAGCTGTACCAAGGCTATACCCTTTTCCTCACAGAAAAAAGGGGAAATCCAATATTATAAAAATATGTGAATACTATCAAAAAACTAAAAATGTCAAATGCCTTGTATTTTGTTTGGTCTTTTGTGGTTAAGGATAGGGCTGGGTAGGGGTTATGTCCGCTTTCAGGAGTACAGGGCTATGAAAATGTTCCGGCTGTGCCTTAGACTCCAGGTTTACTCCAGGTAATAGGAGGACCAGAGCCAGGTAACGGGGGCTGCCCTGAACTACTCACCACTACGGCAAATGTGACTTGTGACCAAGTCAGGAAGGGGACATAGAGTCACACTTCTGTGTCTTGGGATTCGACACACATTTCAGCAAGGCAGTCCATTCTTATTACACGATATGAGGTTTTGACAAAAAAAGATGTTGGTTAAAGAGCCATATAATTAAACATATATGGTGTGTTTCTTCAGAACGCACAGTACCCATCAGGACCAGATAACCTCAGTCCCCCACAACATGCCTGTACCTTGGGATGTCTCTATGACTTGTCATGTGCTCCATTTCTTTCAGATAACACATAGCCCCGCTTGGATTGAATTACATTTATATCCTATCTGAGAGACTAAGTTTTTCAACATCCAGGTTCTTTTTTGTTTTGTTTGAAAATACTTCTCCAACCACAACGGTTATCTTTCGTTGTGTTTTTTTTCCCCCCCAGGAATTACGACGGAGCACCGTCACGAAACAGGGTCCCGCGATCAGCTTTGGCTTAAGCTGCCCGTGTACTCAGAAATCATTTCATCAGAAACCTGCGCAGAGGAGAGCGCCTCGTCACTCAAATATTACTGCAGGTCCTTCAACAGGACCACAGAGGTCGTGAAGCTTCCTATCAAGTTGCCTTGGCTCTCTGAATTGTTTTGAAGGGTGATAAATGAGGAAGCCAGCCGCACTCACTGAAATATTTGATACCCCTTCCCCTGTGACTTGGGGGGAAATTAATTCATTTTAACACCAAACTCAACAGCAAGAAAAGCAAAGAAAGGAAGTTCAGGGTTCGAGGCAGTCAGCGTGTATCGTGCGGTGTGCACATAGCACATTTAGCAACTGATACATATATGCAGAGCAATCAAAGCATCAGTTTATATTACGAATTGTTGAATAAAGTGTGTTAAAAGTGCTGGAATGTGTCGCCTGGATGTGTAAGCGACGAACGCGGCGGCCATCTATAAAAAGACCATTGATCAGCTGAGCTATGCTCCCTGTCACCCATGTACCACACCATTTGTCAGGCCCCGTTGCTGCATTCCCTCTGGCTTGCTTTGATGTCCCTGGATTACAGGGTATGTATTCCATGTAACATTAATATACCGTGTAATTCGCCTGGGACTCACAGGCACCACTCCAACCAGAGGCTGTTCCGGCAGGCGTTCCTCCAAGGTCTTCTGTAAGGTACCGGCTCTCTAGATCAGCGGTCTGCACATCTTTTACACTTCCGTTCACCTGTTGAAGGAAGCATTTTGGACAAGTGGCTAATGACAGTAGACAGACTGCCCGGTCCCTGGACGGATGGGGGGGGGGTTCTGCTGCCTCCGCCGATTTTGATGAATCCAGTCATTAAAATAGAGTTGGTCATAGAGTGAAGGACCCAAAGAGGTGTTTGAGGTAAAGCCGTCACGTCTATTTTAGGAGTTACCCCATCGACGGTCATGCGAAATGCATATTCACCCCGAGTCCTTACCTGAAACATTAACTGTCAAAATCACTCAAGTTCAGCTTCACCAAATCCATCATATTTCAAATGAACTGCTAATAGCCCCCCTAAATCCAATTTTTAAGTATTCATTTCAACGAATAAAAAACAGAGGGTCCTCGGATAATGTAAAATAGGCGGAACGTTTCGTTGCAATTTGGTAATAGCTACGTAAAAAGGAAAGAATGACAGACATTTATCTTTACTTAGGTTCAGTATGATTGCTTATTATAATACTGAATAATAACCCGGGTTCAGGGCCGCTTGACGCTATGGGCGATGTAGGCGAATGCCTAGGGCGCCAGCTTCTGAGGGGCGCCGATTGTTTTGGTTGTGGGTGTCGGTGGTGGTGCTAGTTTAGGGCGCCACATCAGCCAGGATCGGGAACGTCTGAGCGTCAGTTAGCCGAATGACAAACGTGAGCCGCATACAGTCCATCCTTTGTGAAGTTTTATTGCGTTCATTTTGAACCAATGAATTGATAAACGAGGTGCTGGTGAACTTCAAGAAAATATCGGCATCTCCTTTCCGCAGTCTGAAACCCGGCTGAATTCACGAATGAAAACGACTTTGACGACAAACTTCGTTCAGGGGTCCTGACAGAAAACAACGCTTGGCAGCTCTGGGGAGAGCGCGGCGAGGAGCAGAGATGAGAAACAGGTTGCGTAACTGGAAGGAGGCTTTTAGCCTCGGATAAGTGCCAGGCGCAGCTTTGTGTGACATGCCGATGACAGAGCCGCGATGGCCCTCGTATCGCCCGGGTGAAAAATGCAACAGATCATTTTTGCAAAAGACAACTTCCCTGATATCCGTAGCACTCAAATTAGCATGGCTATGGCATTAAATCCTTGGAAACGGTAGAACAGGCCAAGTAATGCAGATTAACTCTGGCATTTTAAAGTTTATATGAGGCTCGTATTAATGCTTTTATAGTATCAGTATAAGGCGTTAGGCTACCACTCATTCCTAATATATCACATGATCTCCGCTTACACAGACGTGGTCTGATCCAGGATGGTGTGCCATTCAGTAATGGTGAATGAATTTGAGCTGTTTGTAAACTTTTCCATTACAAAACTGTTTCACAAAATTTGAGCCCCTTCGCAACTGCTAATAAAAACATAAAACCTCTGTTAGGCCGACTCAGTTAATAAGATAAGGGGACATGGGTGTGAACATTATAGAGATGGGGCCCGGGAGCTGGTGGCTTGTACCTACCAAGGCACTTCTTAGGGAAGAAAGCAGACTACCCGCATTCCCACAGCCAAGCTTTCGCAGGCAAATCACAAAATGGAACGACAACTGGTTGAAATGTCGTTGGAAATACATAAAGTCACTTAAGGTAAACTCACAAGTAATTTAAGTTAAACTCACAAGCAATTTAAAATACAAATAAGTAGTTGGCCGCCGTTAAATGGGAAATAAAGGAACAGTGAAATGATGTAAAAAGAATTCTTTCCCAGATCGGATCTTTCAGGTCGCATTAATTTAATGAGGTAGATGTGAAGGCAGTTTAAAATGATCCAGATTGCAAAAAATCGCTACGTTTATTTCCAGCACATAAATGTTAAGAATAAAATACTTATCCCGCATACGCACTCCCAGGCTAAATCTCGTAAGAATGTGTACTTTTCTTTGAGAAATGCAAAATAAGGGAAGCAATTTCGAACAAGGAAGCTGAACATCGGTTTTATTTGACCCGCCATCTGGAATTGTATAAAACTTTCTTTAAAAAAAGTAACGAGCTCTAATTTAGGTAAATATAAGCTATGCATATTTCCAAAAAGCCTGACAGGGTAATGTTACAGAGTAATGATTTTTTAAAACCTTTTTTTTAAAAACCTTTTTATGAGTGATTGGTTGCTGAACAGTGTTTTCTTTGTTTGCTTAAATATAAATTGTACCGCGCAGAGTGGACTTCCACGCTGTAAAGTTAAAATAATTAAAGGGGTTGGCTATCAGCTTCAGAATGAAGTTTCCTCCCAGTGTGACTTCCACAGAGGTTTAGAGGCCTCGCTCCAAAGGGGAAGGTCACACACCTCAGGGGCTTATTCAGGAAAGGTTTATTTATATACAACTTCGGTTTAAATGAGCAGAACTGTTTCGCTGTTAACGTGACAACGTGACGCCGTCAGCCCTATCCGACTCTGGAAAACTTAGAAGACCCTCCCCTCCAGGGGTGGTAACTTCACACGGTCAGGGTAGCTCAGAAAATGTTAACTGCCCTGTGATTCATGTCGTAAGTAAAAATCACCTTTCATGCCAGGTCGTTTTTGTTTCAGGCGATTTATATAGGCTAAGTCACGACCACTGAGTAATTCCACTTTTAGTTTGGACATTATTCTTATAACCTGGAAAATCAATTAACAGAATTTTCAATGGATTCCTACTTTTGTTCTTTTGTGCAATAAATCTCATAAATGAGAATACACCCAAACATTTAGCCTTTGTAAACATGCCATTCAAGGAATAGTTCTTGTATATGCCGATAAAGAGAAACGGCATGTGAAAACAAGATGCTTTTAGTTGATAAACAATATGAAAGATGCATTTATGGAGTTTTATTAATCTCTTTAGTGAAATGTGAAATTTAATGAACCACGAAGCAATGATGAGTAAGTGCTGCACACACTACAGGCCAGAAGGTCAGAGCAGAATCTCTGAAGGGCTTCCCCCTCCATTGGCAGCGTTAATAGTGTATTTTACTCTTGTTTCCACCAGAACTCCAGAGTTTTTGTAAGGCAATTGCTTGAATTAGTCATGGTAGCCAGGTTACCCAAGGAGTCCTGCTTCTTCTGTGCTGCATGCTAATCCAGACACATAAAAAACAATAGTGATGGGTTCAGGACTAAATGTGATTTCATGAAAAGGCACACGTTACTGAAAGCAAGGCGGAGGCAGGGTGGTCTTCGGTACCGACAGGTCAGCCATTATTAACTCAGACGCTAACTGCAGTCATAAAGGAGTGACTGTTGATAACACTATTGGTGTATAACAGTGTTCCTTAACCCGGTCCTCAGGGACCCACAGACAGTCCACGTTTTTCCTCCCTCTCAGCTCCCAGTAGGGAACAAAAGTTTGGACTGACTGGCAGGGACCTGGAGAGGAGCAAAAACATGGACCGTCTGTGGGTCCCCCAGGACTGGGTTGGGAAACACTGGTCTACAATGATCCATTATACTATATAATATAATCTATATTCGCTGTAATTATGTTATTTACCAAAGTAAAGTATTGTTTTAGAGAACAGAAATGCATTCATTTGTATATACTTATTGTCTTGCACAAACAAATTCGAATTCTACGGACGGCTGTAGGTAAGCGATCCCCCCCGGCCGCGCCGAAGGTCTCTCGCGGTTCGGCAAGGCGGCGCGCATATTGGGAGTTATTGTTGGCTATGAGGATCATTTGCATGCACATTACAGTGCGTTCCTTCAGCTGCAAAAACAGGGAAAAAAAGAAATACAGGCGTCCTGTCTGCTGGCGAAGACCGCACTACCGGCATCTAATTACCGAATGCGCGGGGGCTTTACACCTCAGGCACCGAGACGGCACGGGACAGCTCCTCGCTGACACCTTCTGCTGGTGTCACTTCAGGACCACTTCCAAAATGCTACCCCCCCCACCCAGTTTGCCCCCCAGTGCAGCTCACTAACTGGAACCCCCCCCCCCCACCTCCCAGGTAGTTGGGGTTGGAAGGGGTGGATACACCTTGTCTGTTTTGGGACATCGCTATGAGATCCTCGGCAACCTCCTAACTTGGATTGGACTTTCAAACACCAAGTCCAAAGCAAGCAGGAGGAGCAGCTCACTTCCTGCCTGCCTCCGTGTCAGGGGTGCGGGTAACGAGCTCTGACAGCGCGGGGGAGGCTGGTCGGCTTCTTTTCATACCGTTTCCATATACGTGTTTTTACACTGATGTACCTGCAGCTACGTGTTACCCATACCTGCTGTTAGCAGGAAACCTATGGCCAAACTTTTGAGATGGACCCACGCTAACGCTGTCGGGTTCCCCCGGTCAGCAGTGATGACTATCTGAACAGTGATATGGGGTCACATATGCAAGGGAGGGTCACCGCAATAGCCAGTGTTTTTACTCATCACATCTATCTGCATAGTTCAGGTCCAGAAAGTAAAAATCCAGACCAAGATTTTGTTGGGTATAAAGAATCGGAGTCATAGAGTACTCAACCGGTTGGTTGAAAGAAAATCTTGGCATGGATTTTTACTTCCTGGACCTGGACTATACACCTCTGCCGTCAACCTAATGGGAATAAGCCAAGACCGTATATCTACTGGTGGAGTGTGGAGGTCCATGTTTCTGATGGGGATGCTTCTCCATACAGTGTGGTCATCTGGACAGTGGGATCTCTGTTGTGGAGACAAAGGCTTATCTCGCCTGCTGGGGAGTTGTCTAGGCAAGAGAAGGAATTCGTCCCGGATCACTGCACCAAGCTGTCAGAAATCGCCTGGGATCTGGCTGAAGACAGCATGGCTACTGTACTCCGTTTTGCTGTAAACAAGAACTACTTTTTACCCATAGATACCCATTTTTGTTTCTCACCACTGAAAAAATACGGTTTACATACCTGCATAATCTGCATAAATGTATATAATATGCAAGGGGGCCATGTCTAGTTTTGCTGGAAGATACTGGATGTTTTTCAAAGTCAACATACTAGATGAGTTACACTTAAGAATGAAAATTTATGATTTCAGGCACAAATATGAAATCAAAGTAATTTAGGAAGCATTATAAAAGATATGGTCAAATATCAGTGCTGTTTTTACAAGATTACATTTACAAGATTAAGTTACAAATAGTGGACTATAAAAGCTATTCACAAAATACCCTGTGAAGGTCCACCACACTTTTAATCTGTCTTCAGCATTAGACTGCTAAACATATTAATGCCAAAGGAAATACTGGATAACATACCAAGCAGCACTGGGGTTCTAACCCAGGACCTCCTGTTTAGTGGTTAGGCACTTTAGGCACCAACGAAACCAAAGCACTGCCACAGCAGGCTGATAGCACAGGGAAAGAGAGAGGACTGTGCAGAATGCCTGTGATCTGCACAATGCAGGACGGGCACAGCAAAGTCAAAATGGTGGCAGCGTTATGGTGCTTCATTTGAATATTGAGAATATTAGAAAACCAGCCTCTCCTGCTATAGTGAGCAGCTTCCGTGCGAGTAGATGCTATTTTCGGCAGACGTTAATCCCTCAAAACTCGACTGACGCGGTAACACGTACTTTAAAGCTCAAGTGATTTGGGGAACCTCTTTCACAGTTAAATTTCCCATTTGTGTTCCGGTTTATAGATACTGTCAGTGATAGGGGGCCCGCTACTGTGCCCTGTAAGGAGACACCGAGCAGGGGCGTGAGTGCGGCAAAAGGAGCCAAAAGCGATTAGAGCTGGAGAGGCGCAGTGGCAGAGATACTGTATCACAAGAATAATAAAAAAAGGCTTAAAATTCCAAAGAGTTTTCAAACAAAATTTCACTAAAATGAAAACCTGTGTGGTCCCCAGTACTCTGCTCTGTTCATCCCTTTTGCTGCCACAGCTGGTCCTTATATACTTGTCACTTTCATTACAGTGAACAGGACCAGCTGGGCCTAGCAGGAGAAGCCAGTGGGAGCAGGAAGCTCTGACCGCCCATTTATAGCTACACTCCACCACCAAAACACCTCTCAGCTAAAATGATAATGACAGTATCAAATGACAGAAAATGCCAGAAGCTTGGGGTTAGTGCCAAGCTACTGTGCCCCCGGTCTCAGCCCTCCGTCCCCCACAATCCTCTGCTTCTGCTGCTGCCTGTTACAAGTGTGGCCCATACAGAGCAGCGGCGCTCTGTCCACGGGGGCGGTGCTGGCAGTTAGCGCCTTTCTCAGCCTTTGTGGTGGGAAGGCATTGAGATTTCCCAGAAACCCACTGGGCTCGCATAAAGGATGCCCTTACATCAGTGGAGGCATATTTAAAAAAAACAAACAAACAGACAAACAGGAAAAAAGTCCGGACCAGGCAAAAGCACCATTAACACACAAGACTATGTCGAGAGCCTTAGTTTAGATTCGCAGTTTGTTTTGGGCTATTTTCAAAAAGTAGTTGATTGAGTAGAATTGCCAGCATGTGAAAGGGGAAACAGAAACCTTTTCATTAGTCAAAGGATCCACAAAATCACAAATACTACAGTTTTGTCTGAGTTAGTGTGTTAACATGTTTACTTGATAGAATCCTTCTGACAAAAAACCCATATTTAGGATTATCATAACAAGGAGGAACAGAGACGGAATTCCAATGCTAGCCAGCAGGTGGAGTACTAGTTAAGGAACGCCCGATCAAAAGACGAGATTCTTTCAATCCCAGGAGGTAAACAATTGCTATACCCTTCGTTAGTTGACTTTCATCAGTGCATAACCAGTCATACATGTTGGCAAAATAAGGTACGTAAAATTCATATGGTATGTAAATTCTTTGGCCCTGCCCTGTCCTAGGGTGATTCATAGCTCAGCATTTGATTCTTAAGGAATGCATGGGTATTCGAGTTATGAAATTAATTAAAATCCCCGATGAAGAACAGCTGTCGAGCTGTTGAATCTGGTTCAGTGGCGAGGGCTGGAATCTTTCGAGGTTCGTGTTAAAGGCCATAAGCTGCATAATGCAGGTATCTCAGGACAGACCCAGGTAAACGGGGCTGTGGTCAACCTGCTGATGGTAACTTTACGAGCTCCTTAAACACCTCCGACGTGTTTGGCAGTAAGTAAAGAGGGAAATACTGTCACGAGAGAAGCTGGACTCACCTCAGATATATATATATACACACATTTTTTTTTCTTCTTTTTAAAGGAATGTTCATGGACATGTCAGTTCCTCTTCTTCAAACATCAACCCAAATCTTTCTACCGGCACACTTTTTAGCAGCAGAGGCACCTTCCCACAAAAGGAGGGTTAAAATCAGACGTTCAAACTGTGCCCCCCCTGAGGAGTGCCTGCTTTTTGGGACACTTCAAACGGGGGCCGGATCGTGCCGGCCATTACCATCAACAGCGCCCCTCCTTGCCGGGGGGTGGGGGGGGGG
>JAODKM010000040.1:4158814-4177201 GCA_026780845.1 Petrocephalus sullivani
CCCCCACGGCATCGCTGGGGTTTATCTTGGAGCCTGCCGGTAGTTGTACACCTTTCTCAACTGCCCCCGTGCCTCCCCTCTGCCGGCCCCCGCCCCCCCATCCCGCACCCGCGACTCCCTCACCTGGACCACAGCCTCATGTCTACCTGCCCGTCGGCGCTGGAGGGCCCCCCGGCCCGGGGGGCGTGAAACTGGAGCCGTCCAGCTTGTCGGGAATACATCGCCGTCGCCGCTGGTGATGGCTGGCCGTGTGGGGAGCTCTGGCGTGGCTCCCCGGGTTCCTGCTTTTACAATTCAGACAGTCTGCGAAAAACGGCCCTGCTGCTGCTCCCGGCAAACGTGCTGTGGAGGCCCGGGATCGGTAAACGGGGGCAAATCGTGAAATTTCTCAAAGCCGAACGCAAAATAAACACGACCCCCATATCCACGGCGAGCGTGTGATCTGTGCACCGTGACTGGGTCTGTGGCTTTTTGTAAGGGTGAGTGTTACTGGACTGAGCCACTTAATACAAATACACGGGCCTTAAATGGACTTGGCTGGAGTGATGCTTTTATGCTCATAACCCATGAGTTGCTTTCAGTACAGAATCCCCCCCCCCATGATACTTCATTGATCCCTTGTGTTTCTGCCTACCCCAATGGAGCTGGGGGTCTGGCTCGGGGGGCCCACAGGTGTGAGCCGGGCTGAAGCCGGCAACCTTCTGATCACAGGCACCGAGGCTTACACTGCTGAGCCCCTCGCTGCCCCTCCTAATAAATAACACGCACCGTTTCACGTGGGAGGCGGAAGCCATACAAAGCTTTTACATGTCATACGGCAGAGAGACTGAGTCTTGCCGTTAGCGCGACACACCACTGAGCACTTTTATGATGTGTGATTCAGTCCCCTAGACTAGGAAGTGCTGCACTTAATCTGCAGGAGAACAAATCACTCACTTTAGTGGCAAGCAGGTCCGGCTAGAAACACATTCGCCAGTCTGTCGCATGCGAAAGACAAAGTGCTTATTCTGCTTGTAGAAGATGTCATTCGCTGATAGCTATGTTCCGTCACGTGAAAGGCCCGTCACAGAAATGAGCAGGACCGGTCCAAACCAAGCGAAGACGCTTACCTAAGTTGCTAAGTTGACACCCTAGGCCTAAATGGTCGACTGGCAAGGGAAATAACAATAATGCAAATAATGTTAATTTTATGGGCAGGAAAGCTTGCTGAGGTTCCCACTTTTGTGTTATCAGGGGGTGTTTTGTAGACAGCTCTGGTAATGGAAATTAAAGAAATATTTATGCCAGGTTGGTGGGATTCGGCGTTTGGACGTGGTGCAGCTCTTTGGGAGTCTCTGTAGTCAGAGAGGATGCCTTGCAAAGGACTGGCTAACAGTGGACTTGCTCCTAAATCAGGGGTGGGCGATCTTATCCGCAAGGGGGGGTGGTGTGTATGCGTGTTTTCACTGCAACTCTCTAATTAGGTTGCTAATTAGAGGACTGATTGGCCGAAGAGTCCTCACACCTGGGTTTGAACAGCTGACCTAAAGGTTATCCCAGAAACCTGCATACACACCGGTTACCGGTTACCATGCGGCCATTCGGAGGGGGGGGGTCCCTCCCGGGTCCCTCCCATTCGGAGACTCAAAGGAGACTCTATGGGGCTGAGTCCTAACACTGAGAAAATGCCGGAAGGTGCTCAGAGCCTCGGGAACGTACACGTCACAGTGACATGCCGGGAGGTGGTGCGTGGCAGCGGGAATGAAGCCGGCTTCCCGCGTCAGGAAATAAAAGTGAGGTCAGAGGAATCTGAGGTCACATTAATAAGAAAAATACGCGAATGCGATCCCAGCACCTGGCGATGGCAGGGAATCCATCACGGGGAGAAACGGACTCCGCACATTTACGCTGAAATATTACTCATTTCATTGCATCCAGCTGCTTCGGTTTTTTTGCCAGGAAGTATCATTTTAAGAGAGAAAAAGTGTACCTGTCAGACTCCCTGGTAGGAAGAATATTGCTCTTGTTATTTCGGAGCAGGCCTATGGTAGCCCAGGGCCAGAGTGGCTGCCTCTGGATATAGCATCCAAGCCCCCCAGCTCCCCATGGCTGCTGTCATCTCAGCTCAGCAGGGAAACTTAATATTTTAATTTAGTTTTCAATTTGTGAGCTCCACACTTAGAACAAAGGTGGTGGGGTCTGGGAGGGGGAGCATCAATCAGGCCCTTTGAATTCCCAGTAATCAAACAGAGCCATGACCTCATAAAGAGGCCATGAAGAACCCCAACCAGGAAGCTTTCATTCGCCCCCCCCCCCCCCCCACCCCCCAGATCCAAAACTATGGAGGCTGGTTTCAGCTCCAAGCAGCTTCAAGAGCTTATGCTCTCTGCCCTTTGTGGTTATGAATGGCACTGCTCAGGCTCATAAGCCACTTGCTTTGTCAGTCTCCAGGCTGGACATCTGTGCTTCTTGGCCGCCTCATTCAGGCAAGATTTTACACACATCGGTGTCTGAACCCTCGGACTATCCGAGTCTGCAGCCTCGCTCAGAACCGGGGTAAAAACAACTGGAAACCAAAGACAATTTGCTTGTTTCAGATTGAACCCTCTTTTTTAAAAAAATTTTAATTAGCTAATGAAACATTTTTAAAACTAAACATTGTCGAAATCTGGTGTTTAAAAGCCTGGCTAATCTCCGGGACACGCCGGTTGTGCCCAGTCATGTGTGGAAGTGGACACAATGCACGCAGACACTAATTTTGGCCGCACGGTGCCCGGCGTTGGCAGAACGAGAACGAAAACAGAATCTTGGGAATAGAAACCGGCCCGATTTAGAGAAAAAAAGAAGAATGTTTCAATGGCTCACTTGTGGGACAGGAGCCTCACAGAAGCAGGCAGGGCTCCCCAAAAGCTAATACCACCCTAAAAACATAAAAACCTGGCAAAAAAAAATAATAATAATCCACATGTAAAAACAAACATCTGCCCTTTCATTTACCATCCGGGCGTGATAGCTTCACGCGTGCCATTATGACCTTTTGCACACAAAAGAGAGCTCCTGGAAGAAAGGAGGATAAATACTTTCCTTGGAAGCAACTATTGTCAAATGCTTAGGCTCAGGCCTTCGCAGAAATGCCGCGCACGTGGATGCAAACTCCCAGTTTTTTAAATATTTTCCCAGTGCAGGCGTGGGGAAAAGGGAGCGATTGTCTCCAGTATCCTTGATTAATGACTCATATCTGGATGAGATGTTGACGAGCGGACTGGGGCGACAGGGCTGCCTTTTCATTTCCACGCGCTGATGAATCGTGTGCGTGCGTGTACTTTCAGCCGCCGTTCCGGGGGCATGGCCGGAGGACGGGGCGCCAAGCCCACTGCCACCAGTCCCTGCAGGACGCTGTCCCTGTCAGCAGGACTACGCTAACGGGCCGGTGGGCTGCCTGCCAGACCCCGCAGGTCCCCAGGCTCTGAAGGAGGGGGGGGGCGGACCCTCCGGGGGTGTGAGGAACTGCTCATGTTTGTGATATTTTCACCTCTGCAGGAGTTTTCCCATCAAACGGCAGACAGATACACATCTGGCGAATAAAGGTAGATAGTACAGACCTGCCGCATTTTTTAGTTTAGGTTTTATGATAAAATAATGAATCATTCTCATACTATATTAATGTATATCAGCTTTCCTTTTATGTCATTAGTAAACTTTGTGTTCCTATATGAGATACTACTTTTTATCGAAATTGATAGGCCTATATTCGTTGAAAGGAACTTGGGTATCTCGTGTGATGTAAATGTACGTATTATTTAAACAATGGGACAGTATATATTACAATAACCTTAATGGCAGCTGGGTACCTTGCAGACAGGGGGAAGTCCCGTTCGCTCAGTAATATTTGAAGGTGCAACCTGAGAGTTCACTACAAGGTTGCAAGTTGGCTGCATGAAAAAATAAAGATCATAAAGATAGCACTAGCTGTATTATGCCATCCTCTGTAATGCATCCGTACGTGTATCTAACATCGGGGCCCTTTACAGTTTTACAAAGATTTATGATGTGAGAGGACGGTCCTGGGTTAAGGCTGATTTGCGCCATCTAGCGGCCAAGCGTATTAGTTACAAACGTTACAAGCCGGTTGTTTCACGCGTCATTGTAAAGTACCAAACAAAGCGGAGCGTAAAACGCGGCGCGCTGTCAGCGCGGGCGGGCGTATAAGGCACTTTACGGCCGTTTCGGAGCTGCGACAGCTCCGCATCAGCCATTTAGCCTGGATCATCCCTGACAGGTGAAAGCCCCAGGTGTACCATTCCGGCTCCGGGACGCAGACGCTCCGCTTCCCCGCTGCTGACAGCGGCTTCCCGTTTGGCCTCTCATGGTGTCACCGCAATCAATCAGTCGCCTGGAGGCCAGACAAGGGCCCTTTGTGCTGGCCGCGTCCCGTCGCCGTTTCCGAGCGCCGTACCCGGGCGGCACTGCCAGCCGCGCCCGCCCTGGCTCCAGCCCCCCCGACTCCCAGTTAAAACTAACATCCCAGTCCCAGCTAAGCGCCAGGAGCCGGGCTCTGCCGTGCCGCCGGGCTGCCGTGCTGACAGACACCCTGGGCTTCTTTCTGTAACACCCGTAACAGCATACATGCACTGTTTACGCTCAAATATCCCTAGAAAAAATGTCGTAAAGCGGCACAAAAGCGTATTTCAGCGGAATTGGACGGCATTTCTAATTCTATTCTGCCAATTAACCGAACCGTGCAATCCCTCCATTTTTCTATAAATCGTGTTATTCGGGCGATTTACCTAATAATGCATAAATACGGATGGCTCGATGAGTACTTTCTTATATTTTTGTATTTCATATTCATGTTTTATTTAGCACATTATGTTATTCCCCGGAACATGGGACATGCTTGCCTGTAAATATGCTTGTATACAAAAACTACGGTTCATATGAAACTGGGCAATTAAAAAACTAGATTCAGTGTTATTTCTGCAGCATAATTTTTTGGATCTGAACTCACAAGACGTGATGCCACATCGCTATTCACCGCCGACGCCGCATCTGCCAGCGGCCGATGCAGGAACCAAGTAGCGAAAAGGCAGATCTTAAAATAACGCCGATTATTTTTAAAACAGTAGCATGCAAGACACCAACATGGATGACTGCTCATACAACCCACTGGCTAAGATTTACACATATCATTTACCAAAACCATTATCCATCTAAATGAAAAACAGATGCAACCATTAATCACCAGCCAGCCCAGACAATTAAACAGTCAGCTGGCAATAATACCTTGGTATTAAACATGAGACGTCCATCTCCCAGATGCTTATTCTGGACAGACCTGCAGGGAATTAAATAAATTGTCTAGGTGAAAAAGCAAATAGTTTTCTATGTGAAAATTCCTGTTTACCATGATTTGCAAACCCAACAATATCTAGCCAAGGAATGGCAGCCTGACTAAAGATATAACATTTTTAATTCTACTCTTAGGTTAAGGAACTTGAAGGTTCGAATCCCAACACAGCCTTTGCCATTTCACCCACAAAGCAGGGTGTTATAGAACAGAAAGTTCTGGCAGTTCAGTCCACCAGCTACCATCCCTCCATGAATGATGTTACCAACACCTGTAGAAGCTTCAGCACTTTAAAGACATTCTGCCTGTTTTTTCCATCACTCCATGTGGTCGTGGGTATTTTCCAGGTGCATCATGGGAGCACAGGCTCTGCGAGGCTCAGCGTTCATCACCTCATAACATAATTTAGTATCTCAGTAGTCAGTCATAACTATTGAAACTCACTTATAGGTAGCTGAATGCATTAACATTCAAGCCAGTGACGTTATGTGTTTTACACAAGGGTTACATTTTATTTGTTTTTACAAAGTGACATGCCATGGAGAAAGCTCCATGCTCCATGGTGAAATTACTCTGCCAACTATGGGACTTAAACCATCAACCTTCCAATCACAATGTCAGTCCAGGGACTTGGACTGGGTTTGGTTTTGTCTAGGTCCAAAGTCCAGGTCCTTACCTATTACAGTACCCACTGTGCTGTGATGATAATGACTAATGATACAATCACACGCTGTGACTCAACTCATCTGAATGCTGCTCAGGCAAACCACACTGAGTGATGAGATTTTACAGTCATTTTACCGAGTTTACTGAGAGAAGATCTCAGGCAATCCACATCCACGTTTCACGTTGTTGACCAACTGTTTTGTTACGATGTGCGATGTGCGTTGTGGTTGAATGTTCTTTGAGTATAATGTACTAGTGTATTTGAAAAATGAACCCAGGGAAACGACACTGTTGGACTCAATAGGAAAATTTCAAATTGTGAGCCCCCTCTCTTTCGGTGAGCAGATATTTTTGGTAAGAGCATGCACTGGCCTACAATAAAGTCCCAGACTGCTTTTCTTTTGACATCAAACAGAGCCTTGGGGAACACCAAGTTTTAAAGACCCAGCGTGAGTCCTTCTCATTGGTAGTTGATTTCCCCTTGAGTTTCTGTTGTTGTCATGCCTCCTCATTTTTTTTTTTGAGCTTTTTCTTTAATATAATGGGTGGGGGGTCTGCATAACTGTTAATGAAGCTACAGGCCCAGAATTGCTAATTTCCAAATAGGACCATTTTCTCTCTAGCCTTCACACCAGCTAACCACAGCATAACCGCTGGGCTGGGAGAACAGGTGCGTCGCTTAATGTCTGCTCTATGATAAAAGCTGTCGAGCAAGAAAAGAGAAGAAAAAAAAAGACGATGAAACAGGGGGAATTCACAGAACTGAGGACGGGTCGGTTAAAAGCGTAGCGCGTTAGCCCTGGGCGATGTTGGCATGAGTCGGTGCGTGTCAGCTCATTACAGTGGTGTTAATTCGGGCTCTCCTGCGGGATAGCCCTCTGCGGGGGGTGGGGGGCTAGAGACTTGGTGCCAAGTGTGACTTTTTAATTGGAGCGTGGCTTTCCACCCAGGACGCTCCCGCCGGCTACCGTGCGCAATTAGCATCCGGCGCACGCATGCAGCGGTCGACTCGCGGCATGGAACATCAATCAGTCAAGCCCGAGGAAGGAGGGAGGTTTGCTTTTGCTGACCCCATTTGCTCCCTCAAATGAGGCCCAGCACTTGACACCTCACGCGCACTTTGAAGAATCTCCTGGAACAGACACGCCATTACCCGAAGGTATCCTCCGCTCCCAGCAAGAACAGCGGCACGATTACCTCACACCTCTCCCCTGAGATAAATGTCACTGAGGTCTACGTGATAATTGACTTCTCTTGACTTTTTTTTTGTGGGGTGTAGTGGGAGGGGCTATTTCACCGCCTGAGCTGGTGATGAAGGGCTGGGGGGGGGGTTAATGGTTCCTTTGTGCATTACCGGCAGCCGTCGGCAGGTTGGGGCCCGGGGGGGGGGCAGCCTCCCACGACGAACAACAGTACAAAACAAACAGCTGTCGCTTCAACAACCGCTTCACCGTGGGATGGGTGCCTCATTCCGGACCCTCATCCAGCAGAAGACGCCATTCCAGGCACTAAAGCCATTGTGTTTTTACTAGAGGTCTGCACCCAAGACGTGGAACAAAGGCCTCATTCTTCACAGTCTGTCTCCTTTCTCCAGTTTCTTCAAAGAGAGAAAAGCCCTGAGACTAACCGGACAGAAATCACTGGTACTGTAACTACACAGCATACTGGTCGTGCTGGTAATTTACACTGGGACTGTGAATCCATGAAGTCAAAAGACAATAATGGAATAGATATTTAAACTTTTTTTTTCTTACTGATGCGACAATGTTATATAAAAACATTTAATATTTTCTCAAGCTTTTTAGGTTCTAACACTTACTTCACTGTAATACCTCTCTGAGTCATTTTTATGTATTTAGTGTCTTTTATCTAAAGCAGCACAGATTCGAGACAGTAGGGTCAGACGGTCCCTGGAGCGACTGGGACCTGAGGACCTTTGCTGAAACATCTTAACCCACTGAACCACTCCTCCTGGTCTCGAAGCTCCCTCCTTAAGCTCTATGTGGCTTGCTCCTCCATCTCATTTTAACTCAAAACACTGCTGCACTGAGGAACGCAGGGCACGAAAACAGCAGTTCAGACCCAGATCTATTCAGGACCATTACGGTTCCTTGCTTCTACTTATTCTGTAACCACAGAGCTTTTTTTCTGGAGTTATGACAGGGAATTGGCACACCTACCTCAGGCCCGCGCCAACCGAGTCTAAATGAGAGCCGTGAGAGATTTGAAGATTCCTGTGCGTTCTTCATAATCGCACTCAGAAGTTTGAGTTTCAGATCTTCGGTTGTTTGGGTCATGGATGAACAGTCGATGGGATTGGTCTGGCCCTTACAGCGGGTGTGGTGACTGAAGCTTTACCCCAAAGCCCTCCACTGGGCACGGAACTTGTTCCGGTTCTTTGTTTCTATTCGATATGAGGGGCTGTTCTATCTAGTGGTCAGGTACTGTTTGGCATCCAAGTGGACCAAACATCAGCCCAAAACCAGCAGAATGCAGTACATCTTAAAATCCGCTCCTGGAGATTCTTCTTAAGATGCTACTTGGTAATTTGGATGCTAAACATCATCAGTTTATTTCTGTGTTTTCCCCCCTCAAATTTGCTTATTATATTTTACGCGATATATGCACTTGCAACCTGCACATTTATAATACATTTATTTCTTATTTCGTTTAAATAAGAATGTTATTCTCCCGTTTGTAACCCTTGTAAACCAATCTTGTAAAGTTTCCTTTTCGGCGTCCATTGTGGGTGACTATAGGTGTAACAGTTTTATGCAGTTTTACTTTTACAAGGGTAAGGGTGTGAAATATAAACTTGTCAGCTCCGAAAATACATCTGCGTTTTTATACCGTGTGTACTGGCGTTGGAAAGCTGGTCAGCAGTTGTTAATCACAGAAAGCCCCTTGTAACAAACCTTCGATGAAAACCCGGGACAGTTACCATGTACGTTTTTTTTTTTACATTATATAATTTATTTCACATCTGCACACTTCTGAGAGCACAAGTCGTCTGATTCACGGGGAAGCTGTGAGATCACTTTCCGCGTATTCGGATATCACCACGCCTGACACAAATGACTTTTCCAATCGACCCAAGACGCTCGTAAGTGCTTTAAATGGCAGTAAAACGTTTTTGGTTTTATGACACTGTCCCGGTTATCCGTCAGCCACCGCGAACGGTCTGACCTCGATGCAGAGCAGCTCAGTCTCCCGCAGACGCACATTACAAACCCCGCCACGTCTGGCGTCTGTCCGCCTCTCTCTGCGTTATTTCCCGTTCCTCTGCCTGAGCTGTGCTAAGACCCCCCAGCTTCTATCTGCCAGGCGAGTGCGGCCGCCTCGTAACTGCACGGCGGCAGCGATACTGTGAGCAAAGTCATAATAATAATAATAACAATAAAAGGGGGAACAAGGTTCCTTTTGAGGCAACAATGTGCCATTATTGGCGCTGGCTAATCGGAAACACCTGGGCACATCTGTACCAGAACAGCAGCTCAAATTTAGACCAGATGGGTTTCTGAAAAATATAGGAGGTGTTATTCAGAGCGGTCCGAGGGTCCGAGCAGTCCTGTGTGTAGTATAGGACTTTGTCTATATCCTGGCTGTCAGCTTCTCAGTTATCGTATTGGAAATTTTGTTATATGACATGTAGCCTAATCTATCTATCTATGCACAACAGGACGGGGTGTAAATCGTCAATGTTATTTTAGAAAATTAATGCACAAACTGTATTTCGGCCTGGAACTGAAAGTAGGCCTACGGGACAAATTGTGACCCAAGACAGGGCATTTTATATCTCAACACGCGACAACCCTGCAGAATATGGGAGGAGTGGCAGCTCAAAATTCAGAATATTATTAAACTGGGCTGGTTGGAGTATTTAGGCCCGTGGGCTTCGGCCTGGTTGAGCCCATGCCTTGATGGGTACGAGCGAGCGAGACAGTGCCCGCTACTGGGCGTTTGCAATTTGCAGGTGATTTTCCAAGCAGGGGACCATGGAGACAAGCTTGGCAGAGCAAAACCCCGTGGAGGAAGTACGCGAAGCAAAGGACGCATCTCACATTCTGAGTGAATCATAACTTAAAACCTGAACATGAAATGCATGTGTCTTTAATAAACTTTACATGAAGCTCTTTTGTCGACTGTTTAACCGAACCACAATTAAATCAGATCAGTATGAAAATAAACAAGCGTGGAGCACACTGACGTAAAACGAATACAGCCTTGCACTGAGTATGAACTTGTACGATACTCGATTTTGCGTAGATAAACCATCTGTCTCTTTTCCTCCGCTTATCCATACGACTTTGCAGAGTTACATAAATTAAGCTTATGCAACATGAGTCACATGACCACAATAATCTTGTAATGTAAACACTTAACTAATATTTCTGAAGTAATTAAACAAAAATATCGAAATATTCCTATAATATATAATGTTAGTGACATTTACAGTTTTAATGACGCCCTTAAAGGGGAATTTGATGTAGTATTTAATTCAGATCATAACTCGGCATTATTTTCGTTCAGCCACCGTGTGCTGGATGACTGGACGGGACGTACCGTAGATGGATAGATTGGGGGTTTTGATATGCAGGGTTTCACGTTTCTCATACAGATTTCGTGCTGTGAGAAGGTAACGCGATACAACCAGTGAAGCAATAAACCGTTATTGGGTTAAAATCGTTATACTTTCGCCAATTTGGAGCGTGTTAGGCAGCATATCGCATTTTTATAGAACAAATGCAATGTGCACAAAAAAACAAACAAAAACAGAAAAACTAAGAAATGCAATTATTTCTTTTATTAAAGAAATGGCTTTTATTAAACGGGGGAAAATGTTGGACGGCAAAAATAAGCCCCAAAAGATTATGAACAGTATGCTCCAGGTCAGCTACGGTATTCTGCACAGTAAATCAGGAGACACACAGCTGGAACACTAGGCGAGTACAGCCTGCCCTCCTGTAGTACATGTAAAGTAAAACGATAGCATATGTACGACATATTTCACTGCACATGTGAACTCCGCATAATTGCAGAGGGTTTCGCGAAACGAGATTAGCACATGCATATAAATGAAACACAGGCGCATCTCTGTCATTTGATGGCAGCTGAAAACATGCCGCTTCTGCAGAAACCTTCTGATTCTCTCAGCTTATTGTTTCCCTCCTGTTGCCATGGCAAATATTCTGTCAAACCCAGCTTGATTCTGATTGGTGGCGGACGGAAATTCCATTAATAAACATTCCATGTTTATGAGCCTTTGACATATATATTCGTCACCATAACTGCTCCCTGGAAAATGCACATTACTTTGAAAGACAACTAAAGATGTTTAAATATGGAATCTGGAGTTTAATTAGCAATTAGCAGGAAAATTACCCCCGTGCTGGCTTCAAAGTGGCCTGAAATGACTAATTAAGGGCAGAGGATGAGCTCGTTAAGTTTATTTCGGTCTCTCGGAAGAGCGCCAGGGCTGCGTGCAGATGGGCCTGTAACTCATACGCCGCTGTTATGCGATTCAGTCTGGATGACGGCCTCAGGCTAAGGGGATAAATGGAGGGTATGACAACATGGTGTGCTGGCTTTCAGAGTAGTACCACCACCATCATCCTTATAGTGGTACCTCCCTGTGGTCTCCCCACAAGCTTGCGGCAGTCTGCAGGAACAGCTGGGGGAGGCTGTGTGTGTGGCGGGTGAACCCCCCTCACCATCCCTGGAGGGAGAGGAGCCCTCTTGTGGGCTGAGTGGGTGTCCGGCAGGGGGTAGGGGGCTGAGGTCACCCCTCGGATGAGGCATGGCCTGTGTTGGGGTGGATAGAATGAGAATGACTGCGGTCTTGGGGGGGGGGTCATCTCCAGGGGTGTGATGGACGAATCAGGACGAATGAATGGATGGATGGATGAGTAACAGAAGAGGAGAGAGCAGAGGACCCAAGGAGACATGGCCAGGACCACAGTCAGGGTCCTCATTGAGGGGGTGGAGGAGAGACCCCCGGAGAGCACAGCCCACGCCGAGTAAGTCAGGTTTGGGTCAGTGCAGTTTGTGGGCTGGGGGGGGCATGTATCCTGTGGTTAACTTCATGAGGTGTGAGTTTGCCTTCTGCAGTAAGGTGTGGAGGCCCCAGAACAACACAGCACAAGACCTCTTTTCAGTGCAAAGCCCCCCCCCCTAAAAAAAACCATGTCTCCTGAAATGGGACCCTGAACAGAGCCCAGAAGCATCACATCAAAGCCCAGGACAGAACTACTTTGAACCTCTGTGACTTTGACACACAGCAAAAAGAAAAATCACCATCTATTTTTAAATTCTTCCAAAGCCATTTTAATGTCTTTTCTTGTCTGGCCGTCATGTCGGTGCCTGTTGGGGTTCGGCGCAATCCGGCTCCCAGCGGCGACCTCTCCCTCACCTGAGTGCGATTAAACAAAAACACGGTGCGAGTGTGAACACGACGGGCCGCAACGCCTGCCAGAGGCGCCGGGGAGCGACGCAGACGTGCCGCCCCCCCCGAGGCTCACCGGCGCCCCCAACGCCTCCGCACCGGACGCCACGTCCGATGGCTGCTCCTGGGCTTCCCGATCTGTATTCGCTCCGATCCGGAGCCATTTCCAGCTCCCATAACCAAATATCCAGTGCAAGTCATGTAATGGAATGCAGCCTATGCCGGACAGCAAGACAGGGCAACAACAGCAATAATAATAACAATAATAATAATAATAATAATAATAGGGGATTCGTCTTCGAGGGCAGAATATTCTGCGGCCGCCACCGCAGATCACATGTCCGTGTAAAAGGCGTAGGGGGCAGGATGTCCCTCCTAACTGCGGGGGGGTGCCCTGCGCGCCCACGTGCCCCCGTGCCCCTTCCACGGGGCGGCCATCGGGATCGGGTCCGGCGCTCGCAGGCCCCAGAAAAACAATAAGACATTCATTCATCAAATCGCTAAAAGTCTCCTTTTCGGATAATTGATTTCATATGGCCTGGCATCCATCGGCGCTTTTGTCCATCGCCTTGTCGGCTAAAGGAAAAAAAAAAGAACGTGTTGGGATTTTTGTGTATTGGCTTAAAACGTAGCAGAACTCAGACATGTGAAAGGAATTAAGGCGGCGGCCGTAAGAATAGGCTGACCCCCATCACCGGTTTTCCACAATAAAGGCCCCCACACCCACCGCGAGCGGGCAGCCGTCCAGCGGCTACATACTTTCGATGTTGCTCCGATGTTGCGCAACGAGGCGACGTGGGCTGTGGGTATCGCTAATGGCTTTACGCGGCCAGCTTTCGGGGAGGACGGGCCGCAGACATGCACACCACAGCGGCGTAATTTACCCTGTGTACAGTACCGTGCAAAAGTCTTAGGCAGTCAAGGAAAATTATATATAAACGAGCTTCATGTTGATGCAAAATTACTTTTATGTCTGTCAAGCCGGTCCTGAAGTTCTCCCAGTACTTGCAGGAACCACCCAATATAACCATGTATTTGCTGGGATGAGTCATGTTCGGCTAATCAGTTCCTCATCAGATTATTTAAATAATTTAGTTAAGTTACCTGTTAGTTAAGTGACCTGGTGGTGAAACTTCACAAACACACGTAATGGTTGCAGTGCGCATGAGCTGAGGTTTGGGAACGGAAGCAGTGTTCTTCTGACAAGATATTACTACCTTTCAGAGAACACAAAAAAAATCTTGTCATTCTTATCGTGTTATTGTCCTTTTGCGTAAATTCTCATATTAAATTCTGTGTTTTTACCCAACAAAATATATACTTGGGATACTAACCAGATTTTAAATTCGAGATTCAGATAAATATCTTTATGCATTTTCTTTAACTGTATATGACAGTTACAAAGGACACGACTGTACTTAAACTATTAAAATTGAATCTAACTCCAGCTAAAAATCATTACGACTGTTTTAGTTTTTTGATAAAAGTGAGTTTTTCCGGGGTGAATTCAGAGCGCTGATTATGACTTGCATGCTGGCAGGAGATGGTCAGCAAAACATGCAAAAACATACTTAATCTGAAAAGCAAATAAATTTCATCACTCATAACTGTGAATCTAATGACATATAATGACAGGTTCCCGAATGGTAAATGTTGTCTGGTGAATAAGATATCTAAATGTATATTAGCGATATAATTTCTGGATGGGGTAAGCTTTTATATTAGATTTATAGATAATTATAATTTCTGACAATTGACATTCTAGGCAGATGCCACAATACAGAACACAGATGCCTCACTTCAATTAAAATGTACTTCGCAAAATGTTTAATATAGATGTCAGGTTACTGGGTGCTGTCTTTAATACGTGTAGAAACCTTAAGCGAAATCTCTCCGTTCTTGACGCGGAACAACCAAACCGAGAAATCCCATTTCATCTGCAGCTCAGTGCTGCCACCCTCTGGATAAATGCTGAAGCCGTTTATTCATTGGTGAGCTAGACGCGTGATTACCACAAACCTCTATTAATATAAAAGATGCTGATGAAAACTAAAAAAAAAAACAGCCTTAAGTTGCCCTAGCATCCCCTGCAGTTTCTCATAACCATTCCCAGCAGTTTTCACCCACTGGGTATGTTGGGTGTGTGACTCCACCACTGAACAGCGAGGCAAAGGTGCCAGAACTTTTATACTCGGGAACCTGGACTTAGTCAATAACTGTAAACTCAAGAACAGACATCCACAGTACAAAGGGAAGCTGTCAAACTGGTTACAGACATAATTAGTTTGGCTAATTTTTAAATTCCTATTAATAATGACAAGGAATTGATCCCTGTGGGGAAATTCTCTTCTCCCCTAAGGACAGCGGCATCCTTGGAGCTGGGGGAATAAGGACTTTGCTAAAGGGCCCACAGACACGTGACTGTTTTTGCAAGACCAGGCTCAAACCTGCAACCCTCCAATCACCGGCACAGAGGCTTCGCCTGCTCGACCTCATGCTGCCCAAATTTCTCATGCGATGTGACCCCCCAGGAAAAATGTTGTCTAATTCCATTTATCACAAAGTACAGTTTTCTGGGCAAAGTTGCAATGAAGGACAGAGGCAGACTATTGGGAGCAGTTGTTACTGTCACACCTTCAATGGAGCGCCGCCTTGTGGTTGGGAAGACTATCTCCATTCTACTGTGCTCCTTGAAGACATATGTTACCACGGTGGTACTCAATTGCTTGTTTGAGAGGACTTTCCTAGGGCTGATATATTTGCCCTGACCCCCCCCACACACATACGTACACTGACCCCAGATACATACACTGACCCCAGATAAACATTACCTTGCAGCTCAGTCGGAAGGCTGCACCCATTTTTCTTTTGCACTGCTTATCAAAAAGGTTTGGGGGGATTTTTGGCACTCTCTCTCTAAATTTCTAATATTTGTAAAAGTTGAAACATATCAAAATAGGTCTGCCTCCACCACAACCCTCCTCCCCTGTTGGGGATGTTTTTGTGAACTTGTGAATTATGATATGTAGCTATTCCTGTTCAATGAAAACTCCAACAATTATTCAAAACCCATAAAGGATCTGCTTTACAACACATTTATTAATACCTTGAAATACCATATCACAGTTCATTTAGGTTGCGTGCAGTGGCTTTCCAACAACCACTCATTTTATTGAGCAGTATCAGACAGTCCACATTTTTGCTCCCTGGAACAGGTGTGTGGAGAGCTGGGAGGGAGCAAAAACATGGACTGTCTGAAGGTCCCCGAGGACGGCATTGGTTTTAGATCATTTTTCAAAGCAGGAAATTACATCTGTGGATTTTAGATTATTAGTTCTGGCTGCACCACTAGCAGTCGGCATCTTCCTTCCTGTTTTCAAGCTGTGCCCTGCGCCTTGATTGCACAGCATTAGGTGAACCAACACATGCCTCCGAATAGAGGAGGCCAGTCCGTCACAGTTGTGGTTCTGCTACAGTACGAGGGGAGATGCACCCTGTTTGAGGACTCAGATCCAGAGAACTGGAAGACAGAGGAATGTATTAGCTTGGCGACCGACGTATTTGGCCAAGCTGAACTAGTGTTCACTGAGAGCAGGCCTGCAGTTATGTGCCAAGGACACATCTTAAGGAGCTAAAAGGAACCCTAGTCCTTAGCTGTCACATGGTGTGTGATACGTAAAACCTCCACGGGTAAGATTACGAGATGCCTTTTCAAAATTTTATTCTAATCAATCATCACAGCTGCTTGTGCTTTCCTACGTACTTCACGCTCCTGGGGGGCTGCTGGCATGTTCCAAATTGCATTTCCCCACGTTTATTCCCCGGATCTCTGATCTCTGAGGAGAGCGGGGGTCTGGAGCAGTTTCGGCCTATCACATCCCATGAGGCTCTCGGTGTTATGTGGCTTCTTTGTCGTGGTTTTCTTGTGCCATATTTGAAGAATTGTTTGTACCGAAAATCGCACCACATGCTTCTGTGACAAAAAAGTCTCATGTTGACTTAAAAGTGGCCCAGTCTGTAAATTCTTATCCTGAAAAGGTGAAATCAGGTTATATTTTCTACCGCAATGATCCATTTGATTAAGTGATAAAATGCTAAGGTGTAGCAAATGTAACAAGGTGTCCCCAAAGTGTCCCCTCCTGTTGGGCTGTTCCTCTTCTCTGGCCTCCTTCTTCACACCTGTCCATTGCTTTCTTTGCAACCTCCTGATAAACCAGGATGAGAGGTTCTGCACCAGAACTTGGCTTGAAGCTGCACAGTGTTCGCTCGGGAATTTCAAGACCTCCAGGAATGCCGTCGACATGCTATTCCATAAGATAGTGACAGGGGAACTGCAGCACATCTTAGAGCGGATGTAGGCGTCAGAAAATAGTGGCCTCTCTGAGTCCGCGGGGATTAACGCCGTATCCAAATAAACCCACACTCCGCCTCCTTCATCAGTGGCACAAAGCACACACTGCCGCTTTCAGCAGAGATGATTTCATGAATTAATACAATCGTAGAGTGAAACAGAACAGATTGGAGTCATGTTAAATTGGAAGCTACAGGAAGGTAATGTAAGTATTACACTAATGCTGTGTACTTTACAGGTCCCCAAGCTCCACGCTGGTATTTCAGCTGTAAAGACTGCCAGCAACCTTAATAACAGAAGCAAGGTAGCTACTGGCTACTAATTATCTCTCAAACAGCACCCTTAATAACTCAATTACTTATTTTAATTACTTAATTACTTACCTATAGTGGTGTAATGCTGGGATCAGTACTAGCTATTTCTGAAAAATTTCTGTAAAAATATATTGTTTGGTCTGTAGCTATCACTGCTGCTGTCACTCCTGCATACAATAAAGCTGCCAGAACAGACAATTATTAAATATTAATTACTCATATGTAAGGAACATGACTGCTACAGGCAGTGGGTGGATGTTGCCAGAGAGAGCGGATGATAACTCATATACTGTAATACTAAGAGGATTTGAGAGGGGAGGTTATTGAATGCATTAGTGGTAACAGACGTACCAAAAGTGGCCCAGATGGTGAGCATTCCATGGCAGCACTTGGCGGTTTTGGTACAGCCTGTGAGAAAAGTGTGTTTTCTTTCCCTTTATTTGCTAATCTTTTCAGTAAACTCGGCGGGGGAGGAAACACGAGCAGGACCGTAACGACTCTGCTCGCAAAAGTCAGCGGGGAACGAATGCGCCTTAAACGTTTACAGCGGTCCTGGGGTGCTCTGCCCGCGATTCCTTACCTCTGATAAATAACCGATATGAGGCGTGATACTGTTGAAATGCGCCCTTGAATCCGACGCCAAAATGCAATCGTGCTTTTGGAATACATTTCAAACTGCCAGATATGCATTAGGCAAGGCTGCCAGGAGCTAGCTAATTACGTAACTGCAGGAAAGCTTCGGCATATGGTGATAATTATTTCCATTTCAAAGAACAAAAGTGTTATTCTGTGCTTTGCAATACACACATGCACATATATATCGAACTGTATATTAAACACATGGCATACTGAAAATGAAGAGGGGACTAGAGAGTGATGGCATTTGGTAATTTGGCTTGGAAACGCTCACAGTGAGAGAGATGCTGCCTTTCTCCAGTTCCTAAGTCTGTTGGCAAGTAAATCTTCACCTGATGGGATGTGATTCCTTAGCTGGCTCCTCCAAGAATCTCCTGGGACCAGCTTCAACTTCCTTTACTGATTCCTCACTGGAAGCTCAGCCCAGTAACACTTGTGCCTAAGTTGCTCCTTGTATTATTTCTCTCACTTGCATGTTGCTTTGGACAAAAGCAACTGCTTAATAAATAAAGTCTCCCGGGTAACATGATAAAACTGCATCCTAAACCAGGCCAACTCTACCTACTGTATCTGCAAGGCACCCTAAACCAGGCCAACTCTACCTACTGTATCTGCAAGGCACCCTAAACCAGGCCAACTCTACCTACCTTAT
>JAODKM010000040.1:4177301-4191957 GCA_026780845.1 Petrocephalus sullivani
TATCTGCAAGGCACCCTAAACCAGGCCAACTCTACCTACCTTATCTGCGAGGCACCCTAAACCAGGCCAACTCTACCAACCACATCTGTAATGCTCATTTAATACTAAGGTTGGTGGCATGGTGGCTCAGTAGAAAGCAGTTTGCCTCACACCTCTAGGATGTAGCCCTGCTTTGTGTCCTGTGCTGTCTGACATGGGCTTCAAGCTCCCTGCAACCCTGATCATGGCAAGAACCTGAAGGATAGATGGATGCCCTGCTAAACTGCTTCCGTTCACTATCTCCTAAGGCTGACCACGCCTCCCAAGCTAAGGAGGCCTGATTCATATGCCATAGACTCTGACAGGATCCCTATAGGAAGAGCAGTTAACCATACAGCAATGCAGACCAGCAGGAAGTTTGATCTTTAAGATGTTTAAGCTCTGTGTGACACAATCCTCAAAGTGAACACTGATTTATAGATCATAATAAATAAAATGTAGGGAATATGCTTTTTTCAGCCTACAAACAGGGTATGTTTCAGTTGTTTGATAACCAGAAGTCACCCAGCTGGCTGAACTGGTGACCTAAATTTGGTTAGGCTTCCACTCCATACAACGCACTGCAACCTCAGGAGAAACACTGTAATGCCCAATTTATGTGACAGGTGTGGGGACCGACCAGACCTGCTCCCTAGCACTGGAGGAATGATACGCCATGCCATAATTTCGGGGTCCAACAGCTGCGGGAACCAATTAAGCAGCTGCCTCATCTACAGGAAGTTACATCATTATCATGATGGGCCCGCAGGCAGACTCACAACAGCTACCTCTCAGGAAATCCAGCTCCACCTGAGGGGTCTGGTTTGGCCTGAAGTTCTCCCAGCTTGGCCAGCGCTTTCCAGGTGGGACAATCTTCTGCAGCAAGTTTTTGGTAAGATTACTGTGAGGTCATCTCTTATTTTCCACCAGTATCTTACTACACATTTTTAAATATTTTTTATATATATTAATATTTTGTGCCCTATAGCTACTTGCTGCATAATGGTTAGGACCTAGTAGCACTGATTCAGCCAGTGTAAATTGTGCTATTTCGGTGTCACTGTTTGAATTATCAGTTTCAGAGTACCCCACCTACAGTAAGTTACGGAATGCTTATGACTGTGACTGGGTTATTGGGTCAGCCAATAAAGATGAGCGTAGTGCAGGTTCTCTAAGGGACCAGCCTATCACAGATGAAGGGGCCAGCCTACTTGTTGCGGTTCACCCTGTCCCTGGGGACATCTTGGCATCGCTGTAGGTGGTGCTGGTTCCAAATGACAAGATGACGTTTCACAAGTTGGCAGATGGTGGTGGAGACAAGCCTTCTGAAGCCACAGTGTGTAGGCTTATCAAGTGCTGTCAGTAACCAACTCTCACGTACAGTTATTATTGCATTATATGACTGCATTAGTTATATATTTGGTAATCATTGGATTAAACTGACAGCAGAAGCCATTGATATTTAGAGTCTTATTTCACTCAACACCAGCACAGAATATGCAAAGTCCCATAATTACAGTGTTAATGGCTTCCTCATTAGAACATGTACTACCTCCCAATTTCACAATGGAATAATCCTGAACCTGGCAGCATAAACCTCACCAGGGATATCAGCACTGCCACCTTGTGGTGCCACTTGGAAATACCCCCCCATGGGCCAGACCATCCCACATGCTTAGAAAGAGGAAATCCAGGCTCTCCGGGTTGCAGTCGTCCATCATTCAGGCGTTCTGACAGAAACACAGCTAGGGAAGCAAAGGATTACAAGCATCTAACCACAGCCACCTTCATTAACCAAAGGTTTATTTTAAATATAATATCTGTAACAAGACCAATCCATTTTCTGTACCTGTTTATCCTGGCAGGGTCTGTGGGTCCAGAGCCTATCCCAAAATCTACGGGTGTAAGGCAAGGCGATCCATCACAGGGCAAACAATGCTGATATATTAAAAATAAACAAAATAAGTAATTCTTAGGAAGATGATAATTAACCAACCAATAGAAAGTTTTTATTTTGAATATGTTCTCAGCTGAAGGTAAGACAGGGTAGGGAATGACTTACTGAGTACTCTCACTCTGATCATGGTTGGATATCTACAGCTGATAGTAATACTGGGTCACTTACCTGAAACAACCTGCCCAAGATACACAAAAACACAAATTTAACAGCAAACCACAGGGTAGCTTAGCAGCTTATGATAGTGGCTGTGATCAGAGGGCTGTTGGTTCCAATCCCAGGGTGGGCACAGTGATTTCACTGACCTAGGCCCTCAACCATCAGCTGTACATCACTTGGGATAAAAATGCCTCGTAAGACTGTGCCCGTGATCAGAAGGTCGCCAGTTCAAGCCCCGACCTCAGCAGAACAGTCACATGTCCATGGGCCCTTGAGTAAGGCCCTTAACCACCATCCAAGGATGCTGCACGTTGGCTGACCCTGTACTGTGACTACAAACTATGGAGAACAAGATGGGGTAGGCAAAGCGAAGCATTCCTGTGCAAATAAAGGATGTGTCACTTATTTTATTTCATCATACAGGCATGTATGCATTCCCCACATCGCTTCCTACGCCCCCCTGGTTACAAAAAAAACTCAAATAAATTCTGTAAAAACCATGTGGAAGTCAACGAAGCTGTGGGGCTGGGCATTTATGGCGATCACGTGACCTCTGTTTGCTGTGGAGCGCTGTGCTTTTGGAAGACGTCGCCAGTGACAGCTCGGCCAGTGACAGCTCCGCCAGAGCGCTGTCTGTCTCCCTCCTGCCGGCATCACGGACGTGTTCCTCCCGCAACACTTCCGACAAGGGATCCTTTTAACCTGTCACTCATAGTGTGAGCCACGCACTTCGAGCGGCTGCTTACTTCTCAAATATCTGACATTGCTGTCGGAAAGCCCTCATACTGGGCAGCTGATATGCTTTGAAATTATTTTTAAAATCCGAGTGAAATAATCGGCAAAGAAACTGGCCCAAACTCTACAAAGAAAATAAAATATGGACCGCATTTTTTTGTAGTTTAACATTTTTACAGGTGGATATTCAATTAAGTATTTGTCCCAGGAATCCATAGGTCAAAAATTCAATATACTTTTATCTCAGCGGCCTCTGGTGCTGTACAGACGGTTTATAACCCCTACACCGAATAAAAGGTGTAGTTAGTGCCCCCGCGATCACACACCGCAGCGAGAGGCTACAGTGCCATATTATATTATTAGTGCAATATCATTAATATGAGCACAGCCGCGGTCCGAGGCGTGATTAGACGCGTAAGTGCAGCAGGAGGTGAGCGGGGAGCATGCTCCGGCACCCGCTTGCATGCATGCAGGCGCGCTGCCCGCCGTGAGCGCGCAGGCCGCCGTGAGCGCGCCGCCGCATGGGTCTGACGACAGGCGCACGGCGGAGCGAAAGCGCTGATGTCAGGAGCCGCGGGGCTGGGCTGACGTAGCGCGCAGGAGCTCCGCACTTCGGGGCCTGCCGGGGGACGGAAACGCAGCGACTCCGGCGCCTCGCATCCGCCCGACCATCTCGCTCCGGGATCCGGCTCGCTTTCCGCCACCGAGGCCGATCGCAGTGCGGCCGACGCGGCTCTCTCTCTCCCGGCGACGGCGGCCTTCCGATCCGGGCGCGGTGAGTGAGACTGGCTCCCGTGCGTCTTTTCTGGGACGTGTTATTGTTTGCGGTGGGGGGAGGGTACCGCCAATCGGCCCGTAACACTCGTGCACCGTGCCGTGTTTGCGCCCCCCGACCCGCTCGGCGGCCCCCCGTCGCGCTTTTAACGCGCCCGTCAATGACGGCTGACTTGGTGCGGCTTTTCACGGGCGCCGGGATCACCTTCGGGGGGCCGCCGATCGCGGGGCTGGCCGCCCAGCCATTGGTAAACAGCTAGCTACACTGTGGCCACCTAACGCGTCTTATAAAGCAACACTGTAGCAACATGACGCCGCTGCCCGGTCCCAGCCTGCCAAACGCGTCTCTGTCTGTGTTTTCGCTGTTATGTAAGTAACAGACGTTTCTTTACATTTTGAAGCTTTTGTGATGTTTTTCTCCCAAAATCAGCATGAGTGGTGATGGGTATATATTGTTTTTATTATTATTTTTTTATATAAGATTTTCAAATGTAATATATTCAGTGAACTTCATATGATCAGAGGGCATATAACGAATAGCATTATTTATCTTTTCTATTTTGTTTTGTTTGCTGTTTAAATGTCGGCGCCTGAGAGATGCCAGTATACAATAAGGCGACCCCCTTCTGCGTCTCATTGTGAATGGGAGCCGTCATCGTGATCGCGGTTATGATTTATCTTCATGTTTGTCAACCTGTCGTCCTGTTTATTTAAACCGATGGAGGACTGATCCAGCTTCTTTAAAAGCTAGGATAAAAAAATATGTCGCAGTCAAAGTAAACGAACCCCCCCCCCCCCAAAAAGAAAAAAAAATCAGAAGCAAACCCATAAAGGAACGGGGGGGGGGAGACTGCAGGGTGACTTTATGCCGCTTAACACGGAGCTGCGATGGCGCTGGATAAGAAAGGGACGCTTTCTAGTAACTCGGCGAATCGTGCGTCTTTCTTCGCGAGGCGACACTAAAGGAAAGGAGCGGCTTGATGGACTGGTACGGGGCGAGCGGGCTGGGTGTGCATGGATGCTAGGGGCGCAGGTGCGGTGCGCGGAGAGGCCGGCCCCCGGCACCCAGCCCCCGGCCCCCGGCACACTGCGATATTCAGCTGCTGCTTTTCTGCTTGGCCGACAACTTTCAGCTCTGCATTAGTAGCTGTTTTTTTCCCTTTAGACTCACTTGATGTAATTTATTATACTTTGCGCGGAGCAGTTACGATTTTCTGTAAAGTAAGCGCCAGTGTCTGATCAGGGTCTGTCGGTGCCAGTGTCTGATCAGGGTTAGGTCTGTTGGTGCCAGTGGCTGATCAGGGTTAGGTCTGTCGGTGCCAGTGGCTGTGCACCTGATCCTTATTCATGCCTTATTTGTCTTATTTAATTGAGTCTGATATAATTAGCACAGAAAATAACCCACCACCAATCCATAATGCTGCAGGTAATCCTGATACGGTGTGTTGTAGGTTTCTGCAGGCATGGATATATTTATCATGCTGTAAAAAATGATTTTGTGCTTAAATCTGGCTTCACTGGAAGCCATGTGACATCCGCTGTATGTCCTTTGCAATATAGCTGCTGTGCCAAGCATTGATAAGGAGACACTATTCCATACTTGTGTAGCAAAACATTCCCTTTGATTGTCTTGAAATCTTATGCTCTCCAGCATTTATTTAACTACTGGGAGCTCGCCAGTTAAAATATCTCACCGGAGATGGGACTCCGAGGGACTGGAACCCCTAAGTTCCAGGGAGCTGGGGGTTTTGTCCGTTATGCGCCGGTACACCTAGCTGACATTCACCCGAAAGGATTGGGGTGCGTAAACGGACACCGCTGATTAATATGGATGGAGGGGAGGGGTGGGGAGGATTAGGTGGGCCGCTGCCAGGATGAAGCGGTATTTCCGTAATAGCGGTAGCCTGCTGCCAGCGTAGCCCAGCAGAGGTGCATTGTGGGTGTTGTCTTCTTGCCCTGACGGCCAGGACTGGTCAAGGTATTCTCAAGGGCACAGAAAGGCCCTGTTTTCTGACATGATATTTATTGTTCCCATATATACTTAAGAACAAGCTGAAATATATAGCGACGCTGAACTGGAAGTATTTATATCCATAACGTAATGCGGCCGCAGTAAGGAGCCTGCTGTTTTATATACTTATTTATTTATTCTAAATCCGGTTGGACGCTTTTCCAGCATAAGGCTTCGTCATGCTGCGGTCCTTCATAGCCAGTCAGTTGAAAATACACGGTTTCTTTACTTTTTTTTTTTCCTCGTGTGCCCGGTGAGCGCTGGACCTGCCGGACTTTTGCGAGGAGTTCAGCCTCCCGCGGAGTGTCGGTGCTGGGCATAGCGGTCGGAGGTAGCCTGGGGTCTCCAGCGTCGTCCACCGGGACTCATCTGTGTCCTCTGTCCTGCAGGCTGCTCTGTCTGGGGGTTTTAAATGGGCCAGACGTTTAGGCCGCTCTCGCTCTTACACACACACACACACACACAGGTTTGTAATACTATCTTTGTGGGGACTGCCCAATCGTTTCTATGGGGAAAACGCTGATCCCAACATGACAACCTTAACCCCTGCCTAACCTTAACCATGTCTAACCAAATGAATTATTAGACTTTTGGCATTTTTAATTTTTTGATTGCAGTTACAGATCTTTGTGAAGACCTGAAAAATGGTCCTCACAAATACCAGGTTTTTATCACATTGTGGGGGCCATTTGGTCCCCACAAAGTAATATAAACATAAGCCACACACACACCCCCAGTATCGTTTTGAATGTCTTTTAGGCTTCTGTCACTTGGCTGCTCGAGGAACTCCCTCCCTGTCCCCATGACTGGGGGGTGTTATGATGAAAAGGGTTGTCTGCTAGCTCCCCTGCTGAGTTAGAATTAGATTCTTTCTTTCTTTATCATTATTATTTTCTTTTACACTCATTCCTTCCCTCCCCAGAGTGCCATCCTTTGGTCTCTTGCCTACACCTTGCATTTTGGGACCTTTCATGTCTGTCCCCCCTCCACCCTCGTGTGTTGTTATCCAGAGGCTGCATTTTCACCCAAACCTTTGATCACGTCTGTCCTGTACTCGCGATATCAAAAGCTGAGCGCTTTCCGCTGGAGTGTAAGAATCTGCTGCCCTCTGTCATTCCAGTGCTGCCACTTCCTGGGTTTTTTTTTTTTTTTTGACTCCCAAGCACAACACCCATTGGCTGTGGCCATGTCATGTGACCACAATGTGCGGTGGAGCTGCACTGTTCAGCGCAGTGTGTAGGCTGAGAGTTTGTGTCATTGGTTGATAGGTTAGCAGTGGGATGCCTGTTCTCTGGTTTACCTTAATGCGCCAGTTTAGCCGGTCACAGTTTTTTTTTTTTTTTTTTTTTTTTAAAAGCCTTTCCTTTTGAATTTGTATTTGAATAACCAGCATGACAAGTTGACAATTTTTTTATTTATTTTTATTTTTTTTGTCTTTTCGCTATCTTTTAAATCCTCTCCTGGCAGTGGGCCCTGTTTGGGGGCGGGTCTCTGGGCCTGTTATTCTCCATGAGACCGGCCCGTGTTCCGTAAGACTCCAGATGGAAGAGACGTTCCGTCATGCTGTGAGATTCCGCCATGTTCTCTGCATCGCTTAAACAGGGAGGCTGCCAGTGTGCATTCCCAGTGCGCTCTCCTTCGGGGCCTACTCCTGCACTGAATACATTAAATTATTTAGTTTGCCTCCCGGACATTTTTATCTGGAGCAAATCGCACGGCTCCCAGTTTTGCCAGCTGCCTGCACCTAAAAGCCATTCAAGTACCTGCCTCTCAATAAGTGTGTGTGTGAGTCTCAACCCTCTGCTTACAAACCCGGTCCATAAATCAGAAGGTGGGTAATGGCTCAGAACAGAGGTGGTTTTTCACTTCATCGGTGTGTCTGTGTCCTGCTTTGGACATACCTTCAGTAACCTAATATTGTTCTCTCAGTGGTATCATTTACTGGAACAATTGGGGGTTAAGGGCTTTGCTAAAGGGTGAAGTCAGTCTACCAACCCTGGGATTTGAACCAGCGACCTTCAGATCACCGGAAAAGCGCCCTAACCCGCTGAGCCGCGCACTGCCCTCGTCTTTGCCGACGGGTTACATCCTAACCCTTTTTGTCTCGTAGGCGTACAGGCGTAAGGTTTTGGTGGATGACCAGACGACTACAGTCCGTTTGCCGTTTTCAACATGAACCGGAATAAGCGAGAGAAGGAGTACTACAGCTTAGACGTCGGGGACTCGACGTTTACGGTCCTGAAGCGATACCAGAATTTGAGACCCATTGGATCAGGGGCGCAGGGAATCGTGTGGTAAGTCAAACAGCCGTCCCCATGGACGGAGTGAGTAATGAAATATATATAAAGACACCTGACCATCCCTTTGTGTCTGAAAGTGGGTCTGATCCTGTATGAGGTTTGCCAGCTTTTTCTGTCTGTGCTGCTTCAGCAGGGGAATTAGTATGTTAAGTTCCCTTTTAAGGAGAGATGTTGGCGTTTAGGATTCCTCCTCTTCACTTTATAAACGGTAGCCCTCCGACCGACTGTTCCTCCCTGTTGTCCCGTGAGTTTAGCTCCGCCCTGCCTTTGTCCCCGCCCCCTCAGCTCGGCCTATGACCACGTCCTGGAGCGGAATGTGGCGATAAAGAAGCTCAGCCGGCCGTTTCAGAACCAGACGCACGCCAAGAGGGCGTACCGCGAGCTGGTGCTCATGAAGTGCGTCAACCACAAAAACGTGAGGCCCCCTCCCCCCCCTCTCGTCATGTGGCCTCCCTGCCCCCAGGGGGCAGCCCCATAATGTTCCCTGGCTTTTAAACAAGATTGTGAGGTCTTCCTCGTTTTCTACTTTCACAGATAATTGGGCTGCTAAATGTGTTCACGCCACAGAAGACGCTGGAGGACTTCCAGGACGTGTGAGTCAGCTTGTGGAATTTGAGCTGTTTTGGGGTGTCTATTGAAAAATGTACGGGGACTGGAACAAAGGGAATCTTCATCACCTGTACCACGCCCCCCCCCCCCCATGTGACCACAGGTACCTCGTGATGGAGCTGATGGATGCCAACCTGTGTCAGGTGATCCAGATGGAGCTGGACCATGAGAGGCTGTCCTACCTACTCTACCAGATGCTGTGTGGGATCAAGCACCTTCACGCTGCGGGGATCATCCACAGGGTACGAGGCCACACCCCCCTCCCACCCTCCTCTGTCTGCACTTGGCATTATGGACGTTATGTTGGATGTCAGATATTATTGATGGCAGTGTACTTTACAAGTGAATCGAAAATAGTTCTGAAGAAGTATTACTGCTCTCACCGGTGCTGCTTGGATAGTCTGTGGTATGGCTGCTGACGCATTGAGAGCTTAATATAGAAATGGGCAGGCACATCTATATATACAAGAATCTGACCACTCCTGATTGGCAGCATTATTAACCAATCACTTTTCAGCAATGAGGCATCATGATTAATGCAGCAGAACTAGAAACGAGATGTATATTAAAAAAAAAAAACTTCAAAGTTTGATCGGAGCAAGACGGTTGTAACTGAGCTGAAAGGCCTTTGGAAGATCAAGGTCCAGTTGGTGAAGGCAGCCAGTCAGAGCGGTGATGTGAGCTGATAGATGAAAGTGGATCTTTTGGAACCTTCAGCCGCACTGGCGTCCGTCTTGTTTCTGCATGACTGTATGTCCGACCCCAGGATCTGAAACCTAGCAACATCGTGGTGAAGTCTGACTGCACCTTGAAGATCCTGGACTTCGGCCTGGCCAGGACGGCGGCCACTGGCCTCTTGATGACCCCCTACGTGGTGACTCGCTACTACAGGGCCCCGGAGGTCATCCTCGGAATGGGCTACCAGGCCAACGGTCAGTTGCCCGCCTCTCCCCCACACGTGCATGCCTCACTCCCGGGCACCAGGGCGCCCCCTGTTGGGCCGAGCTGACCGCACCATCGCCTGCACGCGCCTCTGTCACTGCTCCCCCCCCCCCGCCCCCGCTCCTGCATGCTAGCACGACAAGTTTCACATTTTCCGCTCTTTCTCTGACAAATTCTGCCTCGAATAACGAAGGCAGGTTTCTGATGTATTTAAAAATAACTCTTGGGGGGGGAAAAAATGTGAAAATCCTTAACGCTGGCTTCACTAAAACGACAAGCGCGATCCTCCTCCCCCGCTGACTCACCCCCCGCTTGTCCTTCCCCCTACCCCCCTGTGCTTCATACATCTAGTGGACATTTGGTCAGTGGGGTGCATTATGGCTGAAATGGTCCGGCACAAAATCCTGTTCCCGGGACGGGACTGTATCCTTCGTAACTGTGGGTTTTGTGCAGCCGAAGCTAACGGCTAACTGGCACCGCTGTGGTTCTGCTGGCTTGCGTTTAAGTCGGCCGCGGCGGGGTGCTGGGGTCTCCATCTTTGGGAAATAAGTGGGCATGGGGGTGTGCTGTACATGGTGGGTCTTCCACAATACCAGTCTTTGGGCCTACATCACACGAAGGTACCTTCCTTGCACGGAGACTCGCGACCTCTTGGGACACTTTCAGAACTCCGCGAGGCTTCCCACCGAGAGGTGCCGATGTAAACTCGGACCAGCGGCCGGCAGGTTTCAGTCACACTGTGAGATACGTGCGTAGCGATGCATAGGTCACTTTTGACTGAAAACCGTCGCAGATGCTGCGTCCCGTTTGCGATGTCTTGGCTGGCAGCTTCATATGTGCATTTACTGCATCGTGACGAGGCCTATCGCCAGTAAGTGCCTTTCTCTGGTGCATCCGGAACCCTAATACCGGTTAAATGGACTGTGCTGCATCCTCGCCTTGCGTGTTCTTGGACAGACTAGGTCCCTTCGCCATCCCCTGGCTCTTACCCTTAGTCCAGATTCATGACGTAGCTCCTGTAATGCCTACACTTATAAATATGAAACCGCTGCGTCTGCTTCCGTACCTATGGCTGGACCGCGGCAGGGTTTGCATGTCGTTGCGTTACGTTTATCAGATGCCCGTTACGTCATTTGTGGTTCATACATGTCTGTCTGTTTTTTTTGTTTTTTTTTATTTATTATTTATTTATGTTTCTTCCGCATGTTAATTTCATGTGTCATTTCATTGTTTCAGTTGATGTCTGGTCTGTTGGCTGTATCATGGCTGAAATGGTCAGAGGTAGCGTTTTGTTCCCAGGCACAGATCGTATCCTTACCTGTACTGCATACTGTTGTCATGCGTGTACGTGTGCGTGTGTGTGTCCGTGTGCGTGTCTGCCCTGCTTGCTAAGGTCCGCCAGTGCCCCGGGGGATCGCTCCCCAGAGTATATCCTAAATGTATGTTTGTGTGGCTTCTGGGCAGATGTGCTTTTATTAACGGGTCCGGTGCCCCCAGTCTTACATGAAGCCCTGTTTTGGAGACGGGCTGCCAGTAAGGTGATGTCCCTGTCGTTCTTGTGAAGTCTAATGAAACGAGTGGCTGCTGACCAGCGATTCAGGGGAATGTTCTCACAGATACTTGCATTTTCCAGCTGATATAAAACCACTTTTCATTTGCAGAAGCCCAGGTAAGCAAGCAAAGTACCGCCCGCTCTTTGAATCACCTCATCCTACGAGTTCTACTGTTCAGGGAATGTGCCACATAGGCTTAAAATCAGGATATTGTAGCTGGTTAAAAATTTTGGCCACGTGTTGTTGTTCAAGAAGGCCATCTGTAGATGGCCAATGGGCGCGACAGAAAGGATTAGTCATCAAACATTATGTGGCCGTTGCAGGTCTGTTTTAATACACAGATTTTTTTTGTAAAGTGTTGTTATGAGAAAGCAAATCTTCTGCACATGGTATACATTATGGGGTGTTTTGTGACATGCCACCCTTTGAAATTAAGAGATGCTTTCCTATTGGTCGAGCCACTTCCCTAACATGAACCATCCCAGATATCGATCAGTGGAACAAAGTGATCGAGCAGCTGGGGACTCCATCGCAGGACTTTCTGATGAAGCTCAACCAGTCGGTCCGGACCTATGTGGAGAATCGGCCCCGTTATGCCGGGTACACCTTTGAGAAGCTCTTCCCCGACGTCCTTTTCCCCGCCGACTCAGAGCACAACAAGCTAAAGGGTACGCTAGCCCAGAAATGATTTTCTCCAATGACGTCACGCCAAAGGGCCTCTTCCGGGTTGTAGGGCCCATGCTGTCCTAGTTTAATTGAGCATGGGTTGACTGACTAGCTGTGCTGGGGCGGTCCTGAAGTTTCATGACCCGTCACCCTAAGCCAAACCCATGCTTCCTTCCAGCGAGCCAGGCCAGGGACCTACTGTCGAAAATGCTGGTGATAGATGCGTCCAAACGCATCTCGGTGGACGAGGCCCTGCAGCACCCCTACATCAACGTGTGGTACGATCCAGCTGAGGTGGAGGCAGTGAGTATTGCCAGTCTCCCCCCCCCCAGTAGGAAGAAACCTTGAAAGGATCTGGACTCAGAGGGGGAGCCCATCCTTCTGGGGCCAGCAGAGGACATCTAAAGTAGCAAAGTCCTAAAGTAAAATAGTCTGTAGTCCGGGCATAAATATGGAGGATGCAGCTGATGTCGGGACAGTGTGCTGCTGTGAGGCGATTTGCCCAAAGATTCCCCGTTAAGGCGGGACGCGACGTGCGCGTGTGTCTGTGTGTGTGTGGGAGAGTTCTCCCGCGCACTGACGCCCGGTTGGATGCGGGGCTGTGAGCGGCGTCTCCGTGCCGCCAGCCTGCCGTCCACCTTGCCTGCCCGCGGGTGACCTGGCCAGAAAAGCCCCTTGGCCGTGAGATATTTGGAATGCGCCGCGCTCCCCGCCAGCACGCTGATCTGACCAGGCCCATTACGCCATTCACTCTCAGACCATAAACACTGGGAGCCTGCCCTCCCTCTCCGCGATATGGCTGTCTGCAGTCCAGTCGGCCGTGCTCCGGAAGTCGGCCCCGTCTTGCGAAGGTGGCATCTAACCTGCTTTGGCCTGCTTCTCTCTCCCCAGCCCCCGCCGCTGATCAGCGACCAGCAGCTGGACGAAAGGGAGCACACGGTGGATGAATGGAAAGGTGCCCGTCCTCAGCTGACGCTTTATTTTATTCTCGTTTAGTTATGGGACGAATATGGACTTAACTCTGCCCACTGTTAGGTTAAATAATAAGTAGTAATGGACAAAATTACTTCATGACCCATTTGCTATATATTTTTACCCCAATAGATGATGCTCTTTGTTCAGAAAAGAACACTGGATATGCCCCAGTGCAACCCAAGAGCACCATCTAGTGGGATAAAAAAAAATATAGCAAATGGTTCTTGAAGCGTCATTGTTGCCCATAACTAGTTAAAAGACCCATTCCCCTTCACTGGTATTTAAGATGATGTGCCCAGTTATGAATTAGAAAGAGAAACGACTGGTGTCGTTAGCAGTGTGCTGCTCACAGCTAGGTGTTATGTTGTTTGCTGTGGTTGCTCAGTACTTCAATCCTCTGACTTCTTCCTCAAATCAGAGCTCATCTACAAGGAGGTCCTGGCCTGGGAGGAGAGAACGAAAAATGGGGTGATCCGGGGACAGCCGGCTTCTTTAGGTTAGTTAAAGCGGTCACTGCTTTAATGGTAGCTTTTCCATGTGTATTTTCATAGTGGGCGTGTAGGGGGCAGCAGTAGGTGTAGACTTTTGGAATTTCGAATGGCGCTGCCTTGTTTTCCTCACAAGGCCTGTAGTCTCTGCTCCCTGCTTGCCCCCCCCCAGCATGGCTGTGGAACGTAATGTTTTTGGAGGTCCCTTGGGGACGAGATGGGACAGCATCTGTGCAACGGCAGGGTGCTGCTGGTGTCTGCTTATGTAATGGCCACCTGCTTTTCCTAATGAGAAAAGAACCATACAAGACATTATCATGGTAATCCCAGCTGGCATACCACCTTTTGACCACTCTGTGGTGCTGTTTCTGTTTGGTTCTGTTTTATGCCGTTCCATAGGAGAACCGGTGGCTCTGTATATTAGTACGGTGACGGCATGGTACATTTCTGATTTAATACTCTGTTTCTCATAGCACAGGTGCCGCAGTGATCAACGGCTCCCAGCCCCCGTCGTCGTCCTCGTCGTCTTCTTCCTCTGCCAACGATGTGTCCTCCATGTCCACTGAGCCCACCCTGGCCTCTGACACGGACAGCAGCTTGGACGGCTCCGCGGGAGCGCTGGGCTGCTGCAGATGACTATCTGCCCGCATCACCGACACAGTCTCTTCCGCGGTATAGAGTCCGGGCCGGTGTAAAAACGAAAACACTACGGCCTCGTTCACTTGAGTTTATTCCGCTCCCCTCCAAGAATGTGCATTGTTTTATTTTACGATTATTTTTTAAGGCTGTAAATTATTGAGGCATAATGTTTTTTTTTTATTATTTAATTTTATTTTTTGTGGAAATGGTCTGAGAAAGTTGTGATTTTAGACACTAAGCTATATACCGACTATAAGGACGCTTGCATTTTTTTCTTTTTTTTTTAATGCAAACAGCTATACCATTTTGAAATGCTGAAGAATGACTAAGGTAATTTGTAAAGATTTTGTGGTAAATATATTTTTTAATATTTCAAATTTCCGTTCGCGCTGCACCTCGTCGTACTTGTTACTCCAACGCGTTACGTTTTTTCACCATTTCTCCCATTGCTTGAAATGGTTTTATCTCCATCTGCCAGATGGTTGCTTTATTAAACGTATCTATTCGATAGATATTTGGATTGTACTCTAGTAAGCAACTTTTTTCCGTTCCTCTTTCCTTCTATGGATAAGACACCGTTAAACCCTTTTTTTTGTGTGTCTTAAATTGTTAGATGCGGTTTGATCCCTAGCGCTATCTGCTATCTCTCAGGCATTTCCCTCGCCTGCTTCCTGTCTGCGGCAGTCTGACACAGATTTGTGTGTTTGGTTTGAAGTTATGAACGAGGTGAAGTTAGCGGGGGGGGGGGGGGCTCCGGATAAATGGAGCGGTTGCATAAAGGAGTGAAGAGCGTCCCCCCCATCCCCCAGGAGGACCGTGCCTGACTGCGC
>JAODKM010000040.1:4194360-4213814 GCA_026780845.1 Petrocephalus sullivani
GGTAGTGAGGTAGTTTTGGTCACCAAAACCAGACGGTGGGGAAAAAGAATATTTTCCCTTACCCATTTGAGGGGGAGACAACGGGGAAAATCCCCCCCCCCCCCCCCCATACACTTTGTCGTCCTTTTGGGCTGTAGGACAATACAAATGAACAGGAAGGAGAAGCTCGCGGGTGTGATTAATGTATTTGTCATTCCTGCCGTTAAATGAAGTTAAAAATGTGGACCAATATGTCTGCATCTCAGCGACATTTCGAATTAAATAGGGGCATTTTAAATTTTCCACATAAAATACCGGGAAACCATTAGAAAACTGGACATTGCAAAATAAATTTTTGCAGAGAATACGCAGCCCAAGGGAAAAAAAAAACAAAATCAGTCTCTGTGTGCTGTGATGAGCAATATCTCCAAGTGCAAACAGTCTGGCGATTTGAAGGTACTGTTGGTTGATCAAGTTGACCCAGAAGCTACTGTAGTAGGTATTCCACATTGTACATGTACAGAAACGTGGATATTTTAATATGCAACATATTTGGACATATTAAAAAATAAACTCCCTTTGATAAATTAACACACATTATTGACATTTCTTTGTACCATCCATTAGGACTTGGCCATCTGGCTTCCCATGTCATCCAGAAAGCAAAAGCATAGTGTAACCATGTTAAAAGTCAAAAACAAAGTCACTCCCATGCAGGGACCCTGGAAGGTACAGTCAGGGCTGGGCAGTTCTGTTGTGATGTCTAAAGCAGACATCACAGTTTGCTTGTGTCACATGGCTGATATCCTGTTCCAGCCGGTTTGTACCGGAAAGGTCTCGCTTTGGTATGGTTTGTGCGTAGGCAGTGTGTGGGGGGGTTGGGGGGGGTTACCATGTCTGGCAGCCTCTGGGCTTCTTTTTAATGTCCTGAGACTCTCTGTGGTGTGTGGGAGGTGAGCCCCCTCCCCCCCTCCCGCGCTCAGATGTCGCTGGTCCGCACCCCGCCGGGTGATTCCCCCAGGGTGGAGAAGAAGCCTTCCATCTCGCGCTCCAGGAGCCGGTTGCGAGTCTCGGCGTCCTGTCTGGCCCGCTCCGAGTTCCGCAGCTTGATCTCCAACAGCCGCTGTTTCCGCTTCTCCAGGTCCATCTCTCGCTCCAGGTGCTCCAACTGGGAGCGCAGCGCAGAGCTGGAGTCCTCCAGCCTGCAGGGGGCGAACCATGCAAACGCAGATGTTCAGTTCCCATTGCTTCTCGGCTATGAAATGCCTGATTCACAGCCCGGACTAGATACCAGGTCACGGAACAAAAGAAAACCCAATGGGCCGGACAGAGTCAAAGATGTTTGGGATGACATGAGAACTACACGCATCCTGGGTTTGAACCCACATCCCGGAACTTGTGATACTCCTACGGCGACACACCAGGCAGAAAGCAAACAGCTATGGGACTGAATTTATGACCAAAGCCTCGAGGAGTATGGAGGCTCTTTTATTCCAAAAATACATTGTCATTCAAATGATTATTTAAATCATTTACATTGTTATTTAAATATTAGTTTATATGACCATCTAAATGATACCAGCAGCCATTACAATGATCAAAGTCACCCATCCAACCCCGTGGGCGGGCTCTAAACATAATATAACATCTGATTGGTTACTTTGCAAACTGAGTCACAACGGGCTGATCTCGTCTAGTCGACAGAACCATAGAACCATAGAACCATAGAGGGAGGTGAAAAAATATTATTTGAATTGCCTGAGTAAAATGTCCAGCTGTACAAACAGAAAAAGGCTATAAAGAAGGTCATGAATAAAGATCAGTGGTGATATTTCGTTTCCGTATGGAAACATTTTTAAAATTCCTGTAAAGACTGTATGGAGCAGAAAGGCAGAGGTCCTCATGCGGTGGAGCCCCATGAGTCTGCCCGAAAAACCCATTTTCCTCAAATAAAAAACAGTATAAGCAGGATAAATGTCAAATGAATAGCCTGAATTTATCAGGCAATTTAAAAGTCACTTTGTTCTGGCATCTGCAATGTGGGTGTCAATCATAGGCTGTTCCTGCACTGCTGAAGACCAGTATGGCACGAGCAGGCAGCAAATATGCCTGACCAAAAATAACATCTGCCTCAGCAGAAGCTGCTGGCATGGGGTCACCCCGAAATTAAATATTTTATCAATAGCCAATGATTCATATAATTCCATCCATCTTCCAACTGTTTTTTCAGCCCAGGGTTACAGACAGCCTGGAGCTTATTTCAGGCAGAATGGGGAACGCGGCCAGGGACACCATTTATCCAGCACCCTTGGAGCATTCTTCAGGAAGGGCCGTGCGCAAGGCTCCAACAGTAAAGTGACTTTTCTGCCAAGCATGGGATTCAAACCAGCAACCTTCAAATCACAGGCATAGAGGCCTAACCCACCGAGCTGCAGACCATCCCCAGTAAGGCTCACCTTTTTATCCTGGTCTCATAGGTGAGTTTCTGCTTCCTGAGCTCCTCCTGTAGCTCCTCCACCAGGCTGCCGAGGGCTTTCGTCTGGTTGTCGCCATGGATACCACTGCCACCTGCACCACCTCTGCATCGCTCCAGGGCGTCACCGCCATCTGCCTCCAGGGGGCGCCCCCGGGGTGCCAGCCACTCCCCTTTCCCACCATTCTCCGAGAACTCGCTTGTGGAGTCTGGCACAGAAACGTCGCAGGACGACGTGGTCCAGGCCGTGCCGGCACCGCTGGGCACACTCAGGCTGGACGCCGTGACGTTGTCGTACGTGGACAGCCTCTGCGAGGAGCCCGAGTCCCTCGCCGGCTCCCCCGAGGAGGTGCGGCGGTGGCCCCGCAGGGACGACAGCCCGCTTATCAGCCAGCTCCCGCCCGACAGTCCCGACACGTCCCCAGCAGAGCCCCCCAGCTTGCCCGGCTGGGGTCGTGCCCCCGGGCCCCGGAAGGAGCTTTTCCACACAGGCAGCGACTTAGCCTGCTTGCTGGGGCTGACGTCCGCATCCGGCCCCCTTCCCTGATTGGCCGCCCGCAAGGTGCTGCCAGCAGCGGGGGTGCTGATATTGACATCCAGTGACGAAACACTGCCTCCCAGGTCTTCCGGGCCCGGGGAGGCGCCCCCGTCCTCTGCACGGACCCCCTGAGAGCCCCCTTCAGAGATCCAGCCCACCGTGCCGCGCGGACCCTGGGGCCCAACCTCCGGCCGTGGTGCCGCTGGCTCCTCCGGGTCCCCGCCGGAATAAAGCCGCTCGTGCTCACTGATCAGCACGGTCATGAGCTGCTGCACCAGTGAGGTTCCTGTAGGGGGAGCCAGTGCACACCACTATACCTACATTGCACTCATACAGACAGACGCTGAAGGACAACAAGGATCAGGTGCAGAAAGGAAGTTAACCAAGTATCCCTCATGGTCACCTGACTCACCCTTTTGGGATGGACATTCGATGCTCCCCCCCCCAGGCAAATACACACCTTCCATAATTGTTACTGGGTCCTCCACCTTAGGGCGCAAGATGTTTGGTCCGAACACCGTGGCTAAGTTCTGAACGCTCATTTTGTTCTCGTTCGAATGGGACTGAACTTCATAGAGGAACCTAAAAGGAACAAAGGAGGAGGAAGGAGAGTAACATTTAAGTGAGAAATAAGCAAGCGCAGCGTGAGAGGCGACAGTGACCTAAGGGGCACAGCATGGCGGGACGCGACCCCTACCTACATATGTACTTCAGGAGGAGGAAGGAGAGTAACATTTAAGTGAGAAATAAGCAAGCACAGAGTGAGAGGCGACAGTGACCTAAGGGGCACAGCATGGCGGGACGCGACCCCTACCTGCATATGTACTTCAGAAGGAGGAAGGAGAGTAACATTTATAAATGAGAAATAAGCAAGCGCAGAGTGAGAGGCGACAGTGACCTAAGGGGCACAGCATGGCGGGACGCGACCCCTACCTACATATGTACTTCAGGAGGAGGAAGGAGAGTAACATTTATAAATGAGAAATAAGCAAGCGCAGCGTGAGAGGCGACAGTGACCTAAGGGGCACACCATGGCGGGACGCGACCCCTACCTGCATATGTACTTCAGGAGGTTGTAGTTTGCTGCTGGAAGGGTCTTCACCTGCTTCCCCAGCTCCTGGATGCCCTGGCAGATAAAAGACGACTGTAAGTCAGCGGGGCGCCATGCCGACATACGATGCCCATTTATTTATGCAAATATGCATTTATTTATGTATGTCCCGTGTCTATTTTCCTAGCTGGATCAGAAGGCTGGCATGTGCCATGTTCTGTATGTCACAATCCAAGAGGCAGCTTACAAACTATTGTTAGTTCTTGGTATCAACTCTCTTCTCCCTCTTGGACAAGCCAAATTTAGAGAAACATCACACTTCCAATTCATTCCCGTGTGTCTATAGTGCCCCCCACAGTCCAAAATCTGTGTTACATCCCTGCTACAGTCAACAGCGTGGCAACCAGGCCAAAGCAAACATGTGACCTATGTTAGTGGAGGTCTTCCAAATGGGAAACATGCCAGTTACTAAGTGTCATTATTTTCAATATACCCCCACACTCCACCCCAGGGGGCTCTTCACCCAGGAGTGTGGCATTGTGTTCCTTTTGGCACGAGACTGGGCTAAAAACGGGACACTTTCGGCAGCCGATACCCACCTCCTCCCTTTCCTTGGCCAGCAGTTGGGCGCAGGTGAGGAAGTCCTCGTACTTGGAGTAGGGGACGACAGGCTCAGGGAGCTCCCGCAGATACAGCTTTAGCAGCGATGCCACCGTGTGGACGTCCGTGTTACTGCGGGGGGCAGGTCACCACAAGGTCAGAGTGCTCCGGACGGCCCGAATTAGAAGGACTGGAAAAACGCAGCCCGTGCTGGTGCCCGGCCAGGAGGCCCACGAGCGAACCGACGACAAAACAGTCACATGGCCCGTGTCACTGACCCAGGGCTATCTCAAAGCTGCTTATTCTGGGCACGGCGCTTCACAGAGGAAAACCCACCCACCTCCCTCATTCATTGCACAAATAAACTTCCAATGTCTTAACTTTTTACTGTTCATTCAGTAAACCAGTGTTTTTCAAACCAGTCCTCGGGGACCCCCAGACAGTCCACATTTTTTCTCTCTGCTGCCTCCCCCAAGTAGTGTGTGGCTCAGTGGGTTAAGCCTCTGTGCCTGTGATCAGAAAGTTGTTGGTTCAAGCCTGGTTTTGGCTTGTCTGTGGTCTCATGAGCAAAGCCCCTGCTGCTCTCACTGGGTGGTGAAAAGTGAATTTTCCCCATGGAGATTAATTATTATTATTAACAAACAAATCAGTCGTAAAACTCCAGCCCAAAACAGACCAGACACCAGAAAAGGAGGCCCTAGGTTACAGTACCCATACCTGTCGAAAAGCGGTTTATCGCCACAGTCAAAGGCATCCTGGAGCTCCTTCACCAGGTTGGCCTGGCCGGGCATCCGGAAGAGCCCCTCCTCGTCCAGGCCCCTCTCCCTGATGAAGTCCACGCACTGCTCCACCAGCAGAGGGGCCAGCCTCTGGCCGAATTTCCTCTCGTACTGTACCGTCTCCTCCAGGCGCTGGCCGAAGATACCTGCCGCAGCAGGTAGACACTCCGGGATCAGACGGGGAGAGAAGGCAGGATGGATGCGTCATGAAGCCACGCCCACCACCCCGCGCTTCTCTAGCACCACCAATTAATATCCGGCATTCATTCAACAATATTATTAATAAACTAATAACTAAGAAGCTCTATCGTCATTTAGGAAACAGTAAATAAATAAAACTTATTAATGCCGCGACAAAATTACTCCAGGGACCGCGCTTTCTTAGCTAAGCGGATAAATGCAGATGTAATGTCCAGCATGGGAAAAACGCGATAGTTGTTAGAAGAATTACAACTATTATTATTATTATTATTATTATTATTATCTGCATATATATTTGCGCACCAGCCTGTACCCGCGCCACCCACCCCGCTGCTCCTTCCCTGGCCCCTAATCCTACCTCGGCGTCCGGCGCAGCCGGCGGCGCACAGCGCGCAGGAGCACCGGGAAGCCGGGGCGCAGGAGCCGCACAGCAGAAGCGCCCCGGCTTCCGGGACCAGACACATCCCAGGCTGCTGCCCCCCGGCTCGGGGTGCGCGCAGTGCCGCGGCGTGGACCCCGCTCGGCGCCTCGCTAACGCTCCGCGGCGCATCTGTTTCCGAGCCGTAATCACAGCTTGCCGAGCGAAATATCTAATTGCTGAAAGGGCTGCAGCGGGCGGGCGGGCGCCGGGGCAGGCAGGCAGGCAGGCAGGCGGGCAGGTACCGTCACGCCCGCGGTCTGCGGGGAGAGCGCAGCGCGCACGGCCCCTTATGGCCCCCATTCAGTCGCATTTCTATTCCTGATGGCCAGGCTGACCACTCATTATTATTATCATTATTATTATTACTGCCATGTAAATCACGGAAGCACATAGCGGGGATTCTGCGGTAAAAAAAGCCCTGCATCAGCTGGCCGTCCGCAAACCAAATCGCATTACTCAGCTATAAATCCACACCCATACTTAAGTTCTTTCTGTTCAATTATACATTAGAATATATTCGTTTTTTCACGCATTCCCAGACACGCAAGTCTGTCCTTTACAAACACACACAAACACACACACACACACACACACAAACACACACGGATAGTTTTGGAGAACACTGTCACCTTCCCAGGGAAGGACACCATGCATCACTGCCCTCCCCTGCAGTAGATGCATATCACAGACAGAATCTTAATTCCCTGCCAAATCTTAAGTGTGAATCAGCACTAAGGGGGCTGTCGTAACATCTAAAGGTTTTTTTTTTTTAATGCGAGCGCCTTGCGTTTCCGTGCGAGTGAAACCCCTGTAATCTCCCTATAAATACCGCATTCTTCTGTAATATTTAATCTGAAAATGCAGACGTGGAGTTTTTTTTGTGCGGGGTCATTGACAGACACAAGGCACTCTGAAAGATCTTGCACACTGAGTATAAACATCCCTATTCCTAGTCTGGTAAGTTTCCCTTTTCAGAGCACGGATCGCATGTAACATCAACAGAGCTGCACAAGCTGTATTCTTAGATACATATTTCCAACATGAAAGGAAAGCTGGTCCCTTATTTTTAGCCAGAACTCGTCTTAATTCCCCTGGTACACAATGCTGTTGGGACTCAGAAAGGCTGGACATCACTGCGGTCAGAGTGGAAGTTCCTTGCGGCGAATCTGTTCATACCACTTTTGGTTAACTTTTTTTTAACCACTTTACCTCCTCCGAAGGGCGCCCAGATGACCCTCCTGATGGCTTTGACCCAGTCGTCCACTTCATTCTGGGAATTGGCCATGAGTAGGACGGCCTCATGGCTGACAGCCGCTCTGTCTCTCTCCGGACCCCCACCTGCACGGCACCCATGACAGAGAGAGTGTGTGTGAATGAGGTGAGGCCACCACGTCCATGGACACGTAGGGTAGCGGTCCCGCCTGTAGGGTTTTTCCACCTAGATCTCAGCTTTTCCCACATTTGTCATGTGAATGCTGGTCTCCTTCTTAGTGATGGGAGGGTAGTAGCAGGTTTATTTTGGGGGGTTGGGTATCTTTCAGATGGAACCGTAAGACTTGTTCAGCATCTCAGACCAACACCAGACTTCACCTTGACACTGGAAAAAAAGGTGACGAGCTCTACTGTAATGGAAATGTGCACAGAGGTCCATGTAGATTTTTGAACTTACACCCGTGTCTGTCAGTGGTTATTTAGGGACAGCATGCTGATTTGTGATATAAACTATAACTATAAACAGACTATAAACTATAAACTTAGGGCAGATGGTGGCGTAATGGTTAGGGCTGCGATTATGTAGTTGAAAGGTTACCGATTTGAGTCCCCGACCCGCAAGTACCACTGAGGTACCCTGAGCAAGGTACCGTCCCCAAGCACTGCTCCCCGGGCGCTCACATAGCTGCCCCCTGCTGTGTCACATTGTCACATGGGTTAAAAGCAGAGGACACATTTTGTTGTTGCGTGCTGTGGTGCGTCAACAACGACGATTAATCACCTTTCAAACAGACAATATGCAGAGACGGAACAGATAGTGCAAACCAGTAAATGTGGGGCAAACTAATAAAATGCACGAAATACACGAATAGCACGAAAATGGCATATCCTGCTGGATTTGCAAGATTACTGAAAAAGTGTCAGCATTGTTAATCCCTTGTTTATTTCACCCCAGTAGACATTTCGCCTGGTTGCAGTTGATTGAACGCCAGATGTAGCAGATACGCTGAATTTATTGTGGAATTGTATTATATCAGTGACACTTCTTGCCTGTTTTCGTATTATGAAAACTCCGTCCCCCGTGACTAAGTGCATCTCGTCTGGAGTTTTCCCTTCCTTGTGTCCTGCCACCCGTGTCCTCGGGGCCACCCAGCCCTGCCGATTTGTCATGATATCACAGGTTCAGCCTGCGCTGTGCTAGGTGGCGCTGTCGTGCTGCATGCAGGCAACGCCGTACCTGGGACCCGTTTAATAAGTGACCCTCCGCACCGTCTAATGTCGACACTCGCTTCTCAGAAGCCGGAATCTTGGAGCTGTGCGGGCAAATCGTCACCCGCTGAGCTGCCACGACATGCATTTTGCAAAGTGTCACGGATAAATTGAGGCTCAAATAACGACACCTTAAGGAGGAGCATAGCTATCAGAGCTGACCCTGCATCCCAGGATAACCGGGAGTCTATATCAGGCCCTGCCGACGGAAACATTCCCCGTCTCCCTAAGGGCCCCCTGCCAACGACTAACCCTGAAGACATCAGCCGTCAGCTCCAGAAGGGCCTGCCGTGTTTCCTGGGGGGGGTCGTGCGAGGTGTGCCCCTCCTTCGCATCATTTGCCGGAAGCCGGCTCTGCATGACGGAGGTCAGGGGTCTGCCGTGAATTTGCCACCGCCGGCCTGGATTTACATATGATAAATGCGGTAAAATGACAGGAAACTCGGAAACTCGGCTACCCGGCATGTTTAACGGCAGGCGTAGTTCACATACTTAGCCAAACACTGAGGCAGATCTCATTCTATAAACAGTGCAGTTATACCATAGTCAGGAACTGTGTGTAGAAATTTGTGTTTTTGTGGTCTTGATAAATGCAGGCTTAGGGAGAATGTTGTGAAAGCGCCTTGTCGCCACTAGGGGGCAAGCAAAACCCTTTTAAACGCTGGGGTCCCGTACGTTCGTAGCTTCTGGTTCTGGTTTTAGGGCAAGATTTGTTTTTCAGGTTGTCGTGCATAATTTAGGACTGATAAAAAGAAAAAGAAAAAACTATTTCATCCTCCTGCTGAGGCTGGTGTGTTCCCAGAATCCGCAGCGTACAGTCAGATGCAGGACTTTTGACTGGAAATCCTAGAAGGCGCCCCCCCTCCCCTGGGACTACAGGGGCCATGTGAGGACGCGTTTTACCTCCCAGCCCAATTCCTTCTCTCCTTTTGTTTCCTCTCCGCCTGGGAGAAAACGAGACAGTCTCGGGCTACTTCTGCAGGGACCGCGGCGTCTGTGAGTAAAAGTGGCCCAGCCTGAGGATTTCACTACTTTGATTATGAAATCTTCCACTTTGTCTACACAATCCACTATCCCTATAGAAATCATGCGTGCTTTTGTGTGGATTCTACTGGCATCTATGGCTTGACACATGCACAGAAATCTCCTCTCCCAGCTTCTCAAAATGTGTTCTGTATTCCCATGCACACCAAGTACAGACAGACTATGTTACGGCAGGGAAAACTAACACTGCAACGAGGTTGTGGGGAGGAGGGGGGTGCAGAGGAACAGCAAAGATGGGTGAGGCCCGCTTTGCTGCGATGACATCACACACCCGGAGATCAAGTGCCCTGCTGCCAGCCGGCAGCGCGGATCGGGTGTCTCTGCGTGTCTTCCTGTCTAGGAGGAGCGCGTATTTATACACAAACATCATGCCCGAATTTCTCTCCTGTCTTCAGTCTGCAGGTTATGAAGTTATCGTTGCTCTGTTTGGCTCTACTTTTTTTTCTTTTTGAGCTTGTTGTTGTTTTTTATCTGCTATTCACTCGAAGCACCGCGCTGCATGCGTCCGTATGTGTGCTGTTGAGAAACATTGCACTTCCTTGATATGGCTGGCCCGTGTGTTATCAGGCCCCTGTGTCATCTGGCCAGTGTGTCATCTGGCCCGTGTGTCATCAGTAGAGATTGCACTCTAGTTTTTGATGCTCCCTGCCTAGATGTACCTCTTATCTGACCTGTATCTCACTTTTGGAGGATATTAATATAAACGTGGGACTTCAATAGCTTCCACGGATGAGAGATCCCCATTTTCTCACGGATAATGGCTAAGGAATACTGCACTAGATACCCACACGCCAAACATGCCAGTCAGTCCCCCAGCCAAGCCCATTTGATTTCCTGCATGTTGTGTGAGCGCAGTTGCATCCGAGGGCTTGGGCAGATTCTGGCAAAGGCAGGATGGGCATTTTCTCAGGGTGACTCCATCCAAAGGGCACCCGCGGGGGTGCCCACACAACTGCACATCTCAGCAGTTGGCTCAGATTTCGCCAAGGGCACCAAGTATAGTAGAACCACCGCTGTCCAAAAACCTGGGTGGCCAAAATGTTGTCTGAAAGGCGCTATCAAAACTGAACGCTCCGTTTTCAATAAAGAGGGATATGGCACCCTCCAGCAATCATGTTTATGTCCTGGGTGAGAAGAAGGGGCGATCCCATTTTATTACGAAGGCTGCAGTTTACTTGGGACACTTTAATTATGTGAAGATGTATGAGCGTGTGAAGGCCGTGCACATGTTGGTGCTGTGATCTACGTGCTGTCACTAGATAGCGGGGCTCCCTGTGACGTCAGCTCACCGTTTCACTGTACACAATTGCACTGCGGGCCGTGGGGATAAATTTAGAGTCACTAATGGGGGGATTCGATGTTTATAGCAGTGGGGTGGCTATGAAAGTGCCGTAAAACATGAGGAATGATGATAAAAGCTGGAATGTGTCATCATTCGCGTCCTTGATTAAATCTCAAACATCTGCGTAGTTGAAGGATTCATTTCAGTGTAGCACTTTGCATATTAAAATACTGCAGCTTGCATATATCATGCTTCTTGTGATGGTCCCAATACACCGTTGGCTGTCTATCAGTTAACTTAGGAACCAGCAGAGAGTCTGATTATAGCCAGATGCTAGCTGACCTGATTTTAGCCTGATGCTATCTGGCCTGATTTTAGCCTGATGGTAGTTTACCTGATTTTAGCCTGATGGTAGTTTACCTGATTTTAGCCTGATGATATGTGGCCTGATTTTAGCCTGATGGTAGCTTACCTGATTTAGGCATGAATCTAGCTTACCTGCTTTTAGTCTGATGCTAACCTTATGCCAGCTAAGGCTCAGGTTTTTAGCAGCCAGTTGAAGGCCTACAACTCTCTGAACACAGTGAATTTCTGCATAATATTCTTCCTGTTAAAAGTGTCTTGTCAATGGAAATTTTTAAGAAGGCTATATGGACACCTGAGCAATCCAGAGTAAGGGTAAATTTTAACAAGAACCTCTATGGAAAAGCTTATGTATCTTTTAGTTGATGTTGGATCTACACTGAGTTTTCCTTGGACCTGCTGTATGCTGCCGCTGTCCTGGATGTAGGTTAGAAGAAAATGACTGCTATAAATGAGAACTTCTTGAGAAAAATAATTTGTACCCAAGAGCTCATTTGGTGGCAGCGTTTGGAGTCGTACCCCGGAGGCGTTGTGGCTCCTCTGAGTACGGGAGTCACCTTTGACTGAACTTCAAATGGAGGGTGTTAAAAAGCCGTCCCTCTGTTTAAACATCTCTTTAAACTGCTCAACATTATTATCACGTTTTTTTTTTTTTCCGGTTCGGGCCCGGGGCCAGCCGGGGAGGAGTGCCTCTTCTGACTGAGAAGCCATTAGACCTGCTCAGGATGTCGCTTTTGTCGAGCTCCGATGTGCCTTTGAGCCAGTGGAATTAATGATGTCCATGATAAATGGACGTGTTAGTTTGGGCCACTTTCCTCACAACGGAACGGCAGCGAGGTGACCTCACTGTAACGCTTCATGACCAAGAGGAACTCCTTCACAGCCTTCAAAACTATCAATGTGTGCCTACATTAAGAAAGTAAGTGTCCAAATGCAGTAGAGTGATCCGTCAAGGGTTTGGCAAGCCTGCAGAAACATGCACACCTCTGCTACTGTCATATCCAGGGAGGGTTAGGGTTAGGGTTAGGGTTAGGGTTAGGGTTAGGCAGATACATTTACCGAGGCCTTTTCTGAGCTACCTGCTCTGCTAAGCAGCGATAATAAATGGATAACACCTCACTGTCTCAATAATGCAGCACCATTGGGCACCAAAGACTTTACAGCTAGCGACTGAGGCAGGAAAAGTAGGAAGGCAGGAAGTAGAGATCATGCAGCTGGACACAATCCGAAACAAGCCTGAGTTAAAGGAGAAGCGCCGTGGCACGTGGGAATGCTGCTGTGCAGTGACCGGTTGGGGAGTTTACAAAGGCGCAGATAAGGCAGCAGCCGCTCTCGCTGATGCGCGGTGTGGCAGCCGGGAGCTGTCTCTGTACTGCAAACCGGCGACGGCGGTCAAACGCAGCATTCTGCATTTTGCCCCGAGCTTCGCCAAGCCGTCCACGCTTTCCTGGATACGGAAGGGAGGCCGCAGTTTCTCCTCCTCCTGCATGCCCCACGTGGAAGCCAAGAAACATCACACTGCTCTAAAGTCGCGCCTTATTTATGGCTGTTTGTTAGCAGCTGACAGTCAAGCATGAGCGGTCTTCCCCCTTTCACACTGTATTTAGACTGGGGCGGCTCCACATTACACGCCAAGATTTATGTTCGCGTGTTTTGTTAATCTCCAGTGGTAACCAGACAGGAAGACCTAACGGATGGCAGAAGCTCTCTCTCTCTCTCTCTCTCACCCTCCCAGTCTCTCTCTGTCTCTTGCGCTCTCTGTCTCCCTCTTGCTCTCTCTCTCTCGCTCTCTCTCTCTGTCTCTCTCTCGCTATCTTTCTGTCTCTCGCGCTCTCTGTCTCTCTCTCGCTCTCTCTCTGTCTCTCTCTCTCTCTCACCCTCCCAGTCTCTCTCTGTCTCTTGCGCTCTCTGTCTCTCTCGCTCTCTCTCTGTCTCTTGCGCTCTCTGTCTCTCTCACCCTCTCTGTCTCTCTTGCTCTCTCTATCTGTCTCTCTCGCTATCTCTCTGTCTCTTGTGCTCTCTGTTTCTCTCTCTGTCTCTCGCTCTCTGTCTCTCTCTCGCTATCTCTCTGTCTCTCACTCTCTCTCTGTCTCTTGTGCTCTCTGTTTCTCTCTCGCTCTCTCTCTGTCTCTCTCGCTCTCTCTCTGTCTCTCTCGCTCTCTCTCTGTCTCTTGTGCTCTCTGTCTCTCTCGCTATCTTTCTGTCTCTTGTGCTCTCTGTTTCTCTCTCGCTCTCTCTCTGTCTCCTGCTCTCTCTCTGTCTCTCGCTCTCTCTCTGTCTCTTGCTCTCTCTGTTTCTCTCACCCTCTCTGTCTCTCTCTTGCTCTCTCTATCTGTCTCTCTCTCTCTCTTACAGAAGGACATTCTGTTACATGTTGAGTTGAGCTAAGGATGCTTACTGATCCTGTATCCTAGTCCTCTATTGCTCTATTCTTGCCTCCAGAAATGTGTCTAATATAACGAATTTGCCAGATATTCGCCTTGCTTTTCTCTCATTCCCGTGTAGTGTGTTACTGACACCAAGGCTCACACCATCTGATCTTGCCTAATAGTCGCTGGGTCTCTATGTGTCACCCAACAGCCAATACATTTCTCACAGATATTGTGAAGAACGCAGAAGCAACCATTTTGAAAGCCAAGCATGCTTTCAGGCCTGTTGTCTGAAAATCCCATCCAATACCATAGGGCCATTTAGCAGCCATTCTCGTTTGTAGAATTTCTTTGTATCTCCAAGCCCCTCCCCCCCCCACCAACCCATATATGGTCAATGTCAACACAGCGTCTGCTCCAGTGTCTATCAGTTAGCCCATTGGCTGGGAGTCGTAGATGAAGCCATTGGCAATCAGTGGTCGTTAGCTGTCTGGTGGGGGGGGGGGGGGGGGGATGGGAGGGGACTTAAACCAGCCTCCAGCCCCCCAGCACCTGTGTCCATCTCCCTTTGCTGTCGACGTTACATGTCAGCCGACTGAGCAAACTGTATGTCACACAGTGATGGGAAAAGCAGAATTCCTTTGGCCCAAAGGATTTCGGGCATTAATTAGTTACAGCCGACCAGTTGGTGTTTCAGCTTAGATCAGCATTATACTCTATTGAGATGAGGTGCAGAATCACTGAGCTGTGGCCCCATCGCTGGCATCCCAACTATTGCAGCAGATCTGAGAAGCCAGCAATGATAATTCATGAAATGAGTCAGAGGAACCCTTAGGCTGAGGAATTCTGAGCAGAAACAAGTGTCTTTAAAAACCAGCAATGCTAAACAGGCTTTTATGTCAATAAACATTAAGACAGCTGTCATGTATCTTCAGCCAGGCCCAGAGCTACAATTTGCATAGGTATTCACATCTAATTCCACTCTAATAGGTTTCAGGTAAAGGGTGTGCATGCATTATGATGTAACAATCAGGGCCAGCTTTGGCCACGCAAAGGGACTGTGGAGAAGCCCTGGAGCAGACTGGAAACTTTACAGAGCCGGTTCACTGCAGAAAACTAGTCTATAAATAAGTTTGACTGTTTAAGATGTCAGAGGGCCACAGTGGGGACATCAGAACGTCCGGTGGAAGAGGAATCGCGCTTCAGGCGGTCGTGCTGGGATCACGTCCGAAAGCGTCCAGGACACGGAATCCAACGTCCCCAGTCTGTGCGGTGATGTGAGTCAGACCAAGCTGGTAGCAAACATCCATGGTCGCACAGCAAAGTTCGAGGAGAGAGACACTCAACACCGGAAAACCACGTGCTGAACGCAGAGCGTCCTGAACACGCCGCCCGCCTTTTCATTGCGGCACTGTGACCTCGTTTCCAAGTCCACTGGAACCACACCCAGTGTTTCCTCGCGCCGTGACACAACTCCAGCTATCACAGAAACAGCCGACTGCCACGTGTCCTGTCGACACGTGACTCCGAGCGGAACGGGGTCACATGATCCCCCGGGGAAGGAGGCGCATACCTTTCGATCTCCCCGGCTGGGGGTCCTTCAGCCTGCAGCAGCCGATCCCCATGTTTGGCCTCAGGCAGCCTCGGGGGGGGGCCGCCCCCTCCCCTCCACGCGCGCAGGTATGAGGCGAGGCGCTCGTTGAAGCCAGCAGAGCGTGCAGGTCGCCCACAGGACCATCGCAGGCCAGCGAGCCCCAGAAAGCGCCCGCTCGCCTCCTTCATTCATACAAAGCGGAGGGGAAAAAGAAAGGAGGAAGGAAGGGAGGTAAAAAGTACCGCCCCCCTCTAGCAGGAACAAGCCCCCGTGGAGAGAGGGCTCTCCCGGCTGTGCGTGCCCCTGCTGGCTGCCCTCTTGCCTGGGGGGGGGGGGTGCACTTGGCTCGTCTCTGCCAAACGCCGCAAAAAATCACCCCACTGGCCCCAAACACCCCCCACCACCCCCTACCCCAAACAGAGCATGCTAATCAGTCCTGGAGCGGAATGCAAGGCCTTAGACTCCCAGCGTTACTGAAGTGCTGCCTGCAGATCCACGGCCCTTGGGGGGTGTCGCCTGAAATCGGTGTCCCTCCCGTCTCCGAAAGCCGTCTGCCTCACCGCCCCCCCCCCATCACCGCACTCCCGCCCCCGCTCTGAGAGGAGCGCACAAGTAGCGGAGCCACGGATGTGTTAAGCAGACGCTTGGGCCCCTAGAGGCTAGAGCTGGGGGTGGGAGAAATCCAGGCCACGCCTTGAGTCCCCCCCTCATCATACACAGCTCAGCTGACCCCCCCCTCCTCAGCTGTGACCCCTAACACGGACCCCGCGCCCACAGAGCCTGAGCCCCGGGCCGCCGCGGATAGCGGGCGTGAAGAACAGGCCCATTGTTCGGGCCTGACATTTTGTGTGCATCGAGCGAGCGGCCCTTACAGCCGGGGGCTCAGGAAGGGGGCGCCGCCGAGCGGGAGCTGAATGGGATTACGCTCGCACAGATCCGGCGTCGAGCGCGGGGCCCTCTGCGTGCTGATGGGGAAAACAGCTTGCAGAGCAGCGTGCCTGTTGGCCCGTAACCCAGCAGCACCGGCAGAAACGCTGTGCCGCTGCCCCGCCGAGCGGATCGGAGCGCGGAGGCGCTCGGCCGGCCGCCTGCCTGTTCGCGAAGTTTCCTGGCACCTGTCAGGAGGATGGCATAAGCATCTGCAGCGTGTTCCGGCTTAGCCTTATCAGTAGCCAATGATGTGTCGTGAATCTGTGAGTGACAGGGGAGAGGGCACACCAGGGACCAATCAGCTTTCAGTTAAAGCCAGCCCCTCCCCCATGTACGCCCCTGTCGGCAACGGCTCCTCAGCTGTGATCCACACATAGAGATTCTTTCCGGAAGGAAAATTTGAGGGTTGTGTGTGCTTGTGTATCTGTGAGGGGGGGGGGTATTACAGGTGGCAGGTCACAGCCCAGCAGAGGGACACAAACATCTTCAAGTGGCCGTGTGTTCTCGCCAAACAAGCAAACCACAGATACCAATTAGCCGACTTGGTGCTGCTTCCCCAACCCCCCTCGCCCACATTCCACTCTGAACCCTGCAGCCAGGAGAACTGACATGTACCCAAAGCTCTGTCACTTTCCTGGGGCCCGCAGAGGTGTTCTGACGTCCAGCAGTACCTGCCTCGATATGACAAGTGCTCATTTTACCCAACGACAGCAGGTAAAATTGGAAGCCGGAGCTTTGATTGGCCGATCACAGCAAGTCCAGCTGGCACTGGAAGTTAGACATTGAAATGAAGCCGCTCAGATGCCCCTATAAACCAGGAAGAATGGCCTCTCCATCTGCACTGGATTACCTAAGCGGTCCTGGCACTTTTACAGGGCAGGGGTCTTCCTGGGTCTTCCCGACATCGCTCCAGTAAATTCCCTAGCGCCAAGGCCGCTGGGACACTCTTAAAAGTCACAGCGGCGACCTTCACGTTACAAAACGTTGCAAATCTCCATAATCTCTATCTACCCCTAGGGGGTGCAGGCCCTGGACTGTGCTTTGTAACTCAAATGCCGAGTGAATGGAGACCTGAGCAGGAAAGGGATAATGGGTTAATCCTGAAATTCACCTTCAAAGAAAATGGCATCTCTAGGCACATGTGGACTGGGAGTGTGGGCTGAGCTTTCGGACACCTCCCTGGGTGTAACCTCATTGCCTGAACATTTCCCGAGGACTCATCTTGTGGTAAGCAAAGAACGGCCCAGTCCAGGGGGCATCCTGTGGCAAAATGTCGGTCGGAAAGGAGCACGTTACACAGCAAAAGCCCAAAATGTAGAGCCCAGGCGTCGTAAACAGGCCACACTTCCAATAAGCTGCCTCAGCCTCGCCACTTCTGATGGACTTGGCAGTGGCTTGTGATATTTGCCCGTCATAAATAAAACACACAAGCATGCTGGCTGAGTACACAGCCAGTGGGGGTAAGGAGGCTTGTACTCTCAGAATTCACTGGAAATAAGACCAAATATTTAGGCCAGGGCTGACCTGTCCAAACCTCCCAGCCTGCCTGTGTGAAATGCACTGTACTAACAGCCAGATCCAGCTTTACCACTATATGTTCTATATGAAGGATTTAGTAATGCTGGTTTATAGCATTAATCCTATAGGGCACAGATACATTCTCAGCCAGGATCTTAGACCTGTGTTCACTGCCTCTCCACTGCAGGGCTGTAGATGCCAATTGCCATCACAGCACTCTCTGGGGGCTGTGGTGTGCCATGACAGTCATGTTTCCAAGCATCAATTTTAAACATCTCCAGTCTGGTCTGAAACTTCAAATGCAATCCAGTCCATTTTTCCATTTATGGCATTTAGCTGACACCCTTATCCAGAGTGACTTCCACCATTACAGGGATTAAAATCTCCCTGGAGCAACTTGGGGTTTAGGGTCTTGCTCAAGGACCCACTGGTGGTGGGGGTAGGTGGGATTTGAACCGGTGACCACTTGGTTCATAACCCAGGCCTCATACTACTAAGTCACCAGACCCTGGTCTTCGGTCACCTACAAAGTGTCGTTGGAGGTCACATGACCTTTCCTGACCAATAGTGGCGTCGATCCTGGAGGTAGCACAATTCCAAGGGGTAAGATCTCTTCTCCGCAAATTCTGTGTCCTCTTTTAATGGAGGAGTATCTCTGCGGTGAAGTGGCCGTCCTCTCGGCCATGAGGACGGAACAAAATGGCTGCCTCACCTGGGATGATCTCTAAGAGGTGACGGCCGGAATCCTCTGAGCTGGCGGTCAGCTCGTGGACCTGGCTGCCTTGGAGCGGGATGCTGCCCTGCAGGTGGGGGAGGAGAGCAGAGCCTGTGACCTCATGTAGTATCAGCAGCTGCAGGGGTGGGATAGAGGGGGAGTGGAAATGGCCAGGCCTGGGTTTCTCAATAACGGTGACTCTTAGCATCTTACGAAGACTTGGCTAAAGGTACAAAGGTGTACCTTACCAAAGTTGCTCACTGTTCTACACGTGGTCCCCGAACAATCCCTTAGGAGATTGCGTAAGGGAGACCTTCTTAAGAGCAACCTCACTAGCCGCTGGAACACCTGATTGGTTGACGTTGATGGCCTGAGAGTCGTGTGCACCAATATGTATGTAGGTCATTGATATTGGGAGGAGCTACATTACAGCGCGTTCCTTAGGATTCATTATGAATCTGCACTAAGGAGCATTAACCCTAGCCCCGATCTGGCTTTGCATTTGTTAGCCGACATTTGATTAGATGCCTGTCTTCCAGCACCAAGACCTGAAGGAGCATCGGCAGACACTGGCCCGGGAACATTGTTTGGATGCAATTCTGTTCGCTTTTCCCAGGTGCCCCTGGGACACTTGAGGACAGAGAGACATGAAAGAAGTCCGGAGGGGGGTGTCCCGAGAGGATGGAGGCCACCTAGCTCCACCTTCCTTTTTCTCAAAAATATAACAAATGTTCTATGATGTATAATATAGCTGCCCCTCCAGGTAACAAGCAGGATGTGTATCCCCCCCCTCTGCGAATAACCCCTCCAGCTATTTTCCACTGGTTCCTTTGTGTTCTGCAGTACATTAAAGAGGAAATCACAGCACTTGACCTTATATGTGCCCCCATTTTCTGCTGCCAGGTTTGCCCCCCCACACCCCCCCAGGAGGCCTGAATCAGGACCCGTTGGGGCCATGAAATACAGTGATGATCATAGCAAACGTGACGACGGAACCCCCCCCTTCCCCCCCAGGCCAGGCCAACCCTTCCCCCCCCCCCCCCCACCCAGCTGGAGGGGACCGGCCTGGAAAAGGCCCCCCCCCAACGCCGGGAGGGAGACGGGGGGGGGGGGGGA
>JAODKM010000040.1:4242023-4281989 GCA_026780845.1 Petrocephalus sullivani
GGCCCCAGAGGACGGGGGGGAGGAGGCTTGGGAGGAGGGGGAAGGGGGCGGGGCGGGGAGGGGGGGGGAGGGGAAGAGAGAAAAAGGGGGAGTAAGCCCTGAGCGGCAGATGGGAGTGAGGGCACTCTGAAGGAGTTACAAAGGCAGTATATTGTAGGGTGCTGCTTCTAGGATGAGAGACCTGAGGTCAGGCTTAAAGACAGCCCTCTTCCCTCCTCACACCCACGGGCCCGTCCCAAAATACCCGAAACCGCCCAAGGCCCTGAGCTCTGAAGGGAGGCACATGGCTTTCACGGCAGCCCACTGAGCCCCCAGCCCACGAAGGAGACCCCCCCATCCCGCGATCCCCGTAGGAGGGGGCATACCGCATGGATATGTCTGTACGCCGACCTAGGGCACGGGTCGTGTGCTGGCATTGCGGTTTTGCCTTCACCCAGAATAGCACGTTTAAGGAACCTATTGTTGTTTTATTATTATTTTATCTCTTAGCACTATTTCCACCCACACAGCACCGGCTCATTGACTGTGATAGACAAATTTAAGCAAATATTATTTTAGTCACTGCTTACTCAAGGTTTGATATATATTTGACTGAATGCGTAGGGTGGAAAAAATGAATAACACTGCAGCCTAACCGGCGAGATAATTTTAGCACATTTTCTGCCAGGCCATCTCTTTCTTTCCGTCTTGCTCCATCTTTTTCCGTCCGCATAAATATCGCTCATACTTTCGCGCACAGCGGACGTGCTTTCCCACTACAATTTCTCTTTTTCGACGTAAGGGTAGAACAGAGACTACAAATGGCTGTTGTTGTTAGCGTGCTTGTAGGTTTAGGCCACTTGGGGGCGCCGCGACTTGCGTACGTGTGATTATGATTGTGTCCCGCCCGATTTTGCTTGGCGGTCTGTCCAGAGAGTCCCCCTCTTCTGGAGGAAACTCACAGGTTCATCTTGACCTGCGTTGCGTGACGGATTACTGAAGATCCACAACGATTCCACTTACTACTCGAATTTCATGCCACGTCTTAGCATAAAAGTGTTTGACAAGTGTTACTGTAACAATACATTTTTGACCGCCTGCTTAATTCACGCTCCAGTCCAGTAAGGATTATCTGTCACCCTGTCCACATCCAACAGATGCGTCTGGCAGTTCCTCCAAGTTCCGTTCCTAGACAGATGAGCCCCACATATGTATGGGCTTGCGGTGTCAAACGCTATAGTCACTAGGCCCCACAGTACGTACCCCCACCCCCATGTCTGGCCCGACCTCCAAGCCCAAAGCCCAAGCCAGTGGGTCAGTCAAAAGCCCAACGCTATCTAAGCAGAGGGATACACCGACACCACCCGCGTGTCTGCATTCCAGCCCGTTTGCCTCCCGTTTTGCGTGACTCAAACACCAGGTGGACACCACGGGGATAGAAACAATAAAATAACGATACCCTCCGGGAAATGGCCTGCTTGGATTTCATAACAATCTGAGCCGGTGATGGCACACGTGGCCTCGAGTCATTCTGGCACGGTACCGGACCTCCTTCAGCAATTCGTGGTTCCCCCTTCTGATCTTCGCCTCTTAGTGCACAGAATCAGACGTTGACATGCAGGAGGTGCTCGAAGCTGTCTGTGCAGGGTTCAGCCTGATAAACACATCTTAGCAGCCACCGGGAACACCGTCTCGAAGGTCATCGCAGAGGTGTACGTTGTAATTGTTGAGAACTTTGGGCTGGTTTCGCCACCCATTAGCTAGCTAACACCAACAGCCATTCGCTGGGTCTTCTGCTGTCTCCCAAAGTCGAACCCCGGTGTTGTTTATCTGTCGCCTGTCACCATAGTTACCTTTGAGTTCTGTGGCAGCAGTGCCATTGGATGCTGCCCTCCAGCGGTTCTGGTGCAGCCGGATCTCCTGGACCCTGCAGACATAGTGGCCCCGGTCCTCCTTGGAGACGTTGAGGATGAGCAGGCCATAGGCTTGCCCCCGCCTCTCCTCCAGGAGGCGGAGCTTGGGCCGGGCAAAGCGCTTGGTGTAGTTTCCGTAGTACTTCGCCCTCCGCATGTTCAGTTTGACGATGAGCTGTTCCTCGCCGACTGGAGGTGCGGCATATAGCCAGCGAACCACCAGGACGCTGTCGGGCCTACTCCGCTGAGCCACCTGGCAGGACAGGGTGACGTTCTCGCCCTCCAGGGCCCTGGACACGGGCCCTGGGGTGATGGTGACATTGAGAGCCTCACACACCTCTGGGTGTGAAGAGCACAGTGTTCGTCGGGACTTATCCAGTCCGGCACAACCAACTAGGCAAAGGCAGAGCAAGTGTCAAACCAACATTTGCATAAATTTGGCAGATTCACAGTGTAATTCGACTGCCAGTGTGTATAGAGGCTTTCGTTGTGCCAGCTAATATGAGATTTACCAAAGGGACACCTCACCTCTCTATTTTCAGTGGATGCCACGGACATGTCACGCTACAATGCTGATGACTTATGGTGGACATTCACTCCGTTAGTCAACCAAAATCATATCAGGGAAACACTATTTCGGTTTGGTACCATTAGAGACTACAGTTTAGCACGGGAATGTGTTCCAATATCTGATCTCAGAATATCACAAAAATCTGCAGTTTGAGTATGTTATCCGTTTCGTGCGCATCTCGTATTTTTATTCATGCCCGTTCAAATGTATTTTCCATGCTATAACCGCACCACAGGGAATAGTTTCTAAATTACTGAGTGCAAAATCAAATGCAGAGTTATATGTATGTGGAATTACACATATGAATTATCATTTTGCTCCACTCTTTGACTTTTAATTACCACATATATCTTCGGTTTTTAAACAGTCATTTAAAAAATACAGCAAATATGCTTTTAGGACTTTAAATATGATGTTTCCATAATTAATCAATATTTAATAATGGAAATACAACGTTAAATGTTATCTTTATGGCCTCTCTAGGAAGGAAAGCAACACACTTTATATATAACAATACAACAAAATCCATATTTAATTTACACCTTGTGTAGATATTTTCAAAACCCATAAGCTTTGACTTTGACTAGTAAACTAACTAGCAGCTATGTAAGCATTTTAAGTTTTTTTTAGGACTTAAGTCACCTCGACTGCTTATAACGTCTTAAATTGCATAATCTGACAGATTTCGATAGTTAAATTTTCAGAGCTCTCTGTTAGTCTGAGTTCACTAGTCATTTTTTGGTTTTTCTTTCCAGCCACGGGAGCCCGGCAGAGAATGACAGATACCGTAAGTTTTTAAGAGTTTACATTTTTAAAAGTCCTCGCTTACCTCCAGCGAAAGCTTTAATCAGGAGAATTGCTACCACTGACGAGATTTTCATTTTTCAGACAAACAGACTCCATAAAATCCAGTTAACGGTGAAGAAAGGCGTCCCAGAATTTTCCTTTTTTTCTTTTCCACTGTTTCTGTGAAATATGAAACGGGAGCCGTCCTACTCGGAGCCAGAAACACCCCCTTTCTCTCCGCTGCGAGAATGTGGGACATGTCGTCTCCTGCGCCGCTGGGTGGCGCTCGGCTGACATCTGCAGGAGAAGCTACCGCTTGTCGCCAGCCCCCCGAAGGGCACCCCAACCCGACCCTTCTGCGGCCACTAGGCAGAGGAGCTGCTCTGGTCATGCAAATGACTTCTGTCACCCTGCTTCATACTGGCCGGTTCCTTTGCCAGGAGTACAGCAGCAACAGTCAAGAACCCAGCGAGTACCGCACCTAGGGCTGGACTGAGATTTGCTTTGGGGTCTCCTTCGACAAAGTCTGCCGGCCCACATATCCATCGGTCCACCCGAAAAACGCCCATTACGCCCGATGGTCAGTCCAGCCCTGGCTTAGCGCTGTTCGTCATGTTTACCTTGAACGTAACACTACAATATAGCAGCTAGACTGCAGTATAAAGTGCACTTCCATATAAACGTGGTATGATGGTATGAACCGTACAATGCTGGTCGTATTTGTGCTGTGACCTGGTTATTGCATACTGTGCTGAGTTATTACAGACCACAAACAATGCACAAGGACCACACGCAAGCGACCGCATGGCGACTCCATGCACTTAAATTCGAGCCACATGTACTACAGAAATGGAGGGGAACAAAGATTGCTGAACCCAGAGATCGCAGGAAAATCCCATATTTTACTATATTCTGACAAATGCAAAACATATTGCCTGCAAAATCAAATTTGCCCGACTAGGAATCAAACATCATATTCCTGCGCTCGCTGTTGCGCTAGGCCTTTTTATGATTTCGACTGTGAATTTGATGAGTAATTTTCATTAGCAATTATCAAAATAAACAGAGTTGTTGAGAAAAAAAACAGCACTTTGGTAAACAGACAACGGGGAGGTTCTGCTTTGCAGCTCGGAGTCGCAGACTTGGGGATTCTGGACAACGAGTGCAACACTGCCACCGTGTGGAGAGAATTGAGAATCATTTGTTTGCATTAGGCAGTCTGCCGATTTGTAATGGTTAGGGGAGCAAACTTCAGCGTTTTTGAAGGACAAATGACAAATACTTAATAACTAGTGAAATCTTCCTGACAGAAAGCACTCCTATATTGGGCCCCCATAAGCTGCACTTAATTCTGAAACAGTTTTTTCCCAGGACCATAGACGAAAATACAACATCAATACACCTCCCTCGATTTTGCGCAGATTCGGGGGGGGGCACAGCGGAGGGCCAACCAGCGTGCAAGGGCCCTGCGGCTGGGGTCAAGGGCATTGCGCGGGGACTGATTGACGGCATCAGTCTGCCGGCCCCGGGATTCGAGCCTGCGACCCAAAGCCCTGTTTCTTACCCACTGAGCCCCCCCCCCCCTGCTGTCTCGCACCAAAACAATTAGCGATGTCACTGTGCGCTTCTCCAATATGAAGCAGTTAAACGGCTTTTAATGTTTACCAGCAAATTATCTCCGACACATATGCTTCGCATTAGTGGAACTTTGGAAGTTTGCGTAACACTTCCAACACTTAAATCTTGATATAAGAAAAGTCGGTTTCGACTTTCGACTGCGTTTGCACGTTTTCGGTTGTGTGTGGTCAGACGATAAAAAATGTATTTCCGTATAAACCGTAATCAGAAAAAAAATTATCAGAAATCGTTTAAATCTTTGTAAAGGTTTTTTAACTAGTGCATATGTTACTCAGCCTGCTGTATACATGCAAGCTAAAGAAAAACAGCATAACGAAATCGCCCTAGATCTTGTTGCTATATGAGACACATAAATATACCTGCTGATAATAGTGTCACGAAAGTTTGTGGGGGGATTTTTTGATCTGGCCCACAGATTGCCGTCGCATGGACTTACCAAGTCACATTTTGAGGCTTTCTCCTAATTACCCGTGTGGTTTTACTCCTTGGTATAAATCACGCGTTACCTTCACGCATGGTTTACCCAGGAAAGAAATTGCACAGCACAATACTATCGCGAATTTCATTTGTAAATTTATTTTTGAGTAAAATGCCCTTATGTTCAATTTATATAGTTGTCTCATAATTGCCCATAGTACTTCAGTTGGCAACTGTGTGGAATTGATTTTTTTAAATATAAAAAAATTCAACCGGTTTGTCACCTCCATAAAATTTATCACAGGATGTTGTCATTTTTAAGATGCTAATAGAAAACTACCGATTGAATGTTTCATAAACAGATAATAACAAACACGATAATTGATAATTAACACTGACGGTCCTGAATACAGTTTCCTGGCACTAATAAGCCATACATTGGGTGGCTAAATAATCCATATTAGGGAGGACACTTTAAATGAGGACAGGATTTGTACATGACCATTTCAGCCAAAATGACCTGGATTTCACTTAAGCGCTGAGTTCCTGCTGTGTGCTGATTGGTCAGTCTCCTATAATCATGCACGTGTCACTGATGTTAATGTGAAACAGCTGGATGAGTCTTTTAGTCAAAGAGAGAAACCAATCAAAGCGCAACTGTACTTTTTCGCCGATCAAAGGAGCCTTTCATGTTTAAAATAAGTTGTAAAGCCTGAAGCTCAAAGTGTCCCCCGGACATGGATTACCTGCTCACCCAGGTCACACATTATAGTCAGATACGGAGTGTTTCCTCATATTTGCTCATGTCCATATTTTCCAAGTTTGCTCATATTTGCTCGTGTTTCCCTCGTGTCCACAGACCTCTTCTATCATCGTTGGCTAATTTGATCAACGAAGTGGCTTCTTGGGACCTTCACGTCACAGTTTAATCTTTACTGATTTGACACACTTGCATGTTTCTTTGAATCCAGTGCAAGGCTTCCACATCTAAAAAAATAATAATAATTTTAGCCCAGAGAATTGAGTAGGAAACGTCAGAAAGCAAACTGTTTACTGCTGCAGCTCTGTAGAATGAACATTTTATAAAATATCCAGCTATAAAAAATGTGAAAATGATTATCACGAGTAAGTGTGACACCGTGGAACTTTCACAATACTACATTTCCTTCATCATTCACTTAATAAGGAGGCATGAATAACAAGACACGAACAGAGACTCGAAGATCAATTTTGGCATTGAAAAGTAGGACAGTTACCTCAGATAGGCTGGTCTTCTATCTGATTCTGCATCTGGGCGAGAAGAACATTTTGCATCACAAAAACAAGCTATTTTACTTTGCAGCCACACAAAGAGAACATAGCGAATGGAGCATTTAGACATCTTACCTGACAGCTCATTGTCTAGCATGTGTTTTCTAAGCATGTACAGCTTCATGGCGACAAAGCATAGCGAGAGGAACAGTCCAATCCCAACTCCAATGGCCGCGTACCTAACATCTGAGTATTGGGGAAAAGCAAAACACATCACAGAGTCAGACAGAAAAACGAACAAAATAAACAATAAACCATCTCGTCATTTGTCAATGAACATACCTGGTGCGTCCGATTTTTCAGGTTCATTTCCATGCACCTTCACTAAGAAAAAATCGGCAAATTATCGACTATTATTAGTAATGACGTTGTCCTTCAGCTATCGAATATTATTAGCAATCACGTTGTCCTACAGCTAGCTTTCAAAGAAGATCAATACACCTACACCATTTTTTTTACCCGTTTTACCCAATCTGTACACTTAATGGTGCGAAAGATGTACTGATCTGTAAAGCGCAGCTTAGGTGTTAAAGTCAAAGCAGTGCTAATTTTATAATTTGTAAGTTGCAGAGGTTGAGATCAGACACTCCTGTCAAAGAGGAGTAAGATGTAAGACGGAAATGTGCTGACACACGCGTAGTGCTGCATAATCACCTAAAAAACATTCATTCCAAAACGCCATTTTTACCCTAGATCATTTCACTGGAATTGCATCTTCTAGCACTTAAATATTGATAATTTACAGAAAAACACATTACATGCAGTCACGTGAGCAGATAATGGCGTTTACAATCTTCCTTCTTACATAATTACATCACTTTCAGCTTATGTGTTAACTGTAATTTGTAATAGTAGCAGAAGTACTAATACTGTTTATAACAATACGCATTCATTACAATATATTATATTCATTGTTTTCAGTTCTTACCAATGAGGCAAACGCTGATCACAGTGGAACAAAATCCGAAATGACTAAACATCATTTAAATAGCAGCTCCAGCTTCGCCACCATTATGCGTCCTCGTGAGGGAAGATAACGAAGCTTCTGTACGCTCTTCGGCTCAAGATACTTCCTGTGATTGCGGCAGTGAAACGAGGTCAGAGATAAGATCGCAAACAGCGAGAGAGGCATGGAATCCGCAACAGTGCTGCTACTTTTGTTTAATAGGACTCTGCAGTGACATTATAGTCATTTTCATTGCAGTTTATATGATTTTAAATAGTTTAAACCTTTCATTTGTTCAGTTTTGTTTTTTATTGAACCCACTCGGCTTATCTTGGCGTTTTCACTTTTTAAACAGCAAACCACCTGCAGACTGTGAAACACAGACCGTTTAGCCACAAGTCCTCTTTTTACTCTCGCAGACAGAAGTCCGCATCGTTTATTGTACGGGGTCGTCAGGACGAACAGGGGCTATGGGGGGGGGGGAGTAGGATGTTTCCAATGGCCACTGAATGATAGGGGCCCTAAAAATTCGGAAAGTGATTTGACTGATCTGCGTTGGGGGGCCCCAATTTGACATGGTTTCATGGGGCCTAAACTCTCTAGTGCCACCCCCTGGCAAGAAGTGTCATTGTTTAGGACATTAACCATAATCCATAACGGACGTATCAGTTCATGAGCAGTATCCATAAAATGAGGAATTTCTCCTTTAAAATAAAGTCGCGTAATTGTCCGAATGAACAGGTCTAAACAAAGAACAGAATGATTTATTTATTGTTGGCTAGTGTAGGCCTGTTACATGTGCGTAAATACACTTTTAACCTAAATGTTAAAAGGACATTATCCATACGACTCGGGCTCGTTAAAGGGCACTGTCACCCCGCATTCAGCATCAGACCTCGCAGGAGACGCGGCCCCAGGAGACGTACATGAGAAGCAGGGGTTAGTTATCCTTCCTTTACCCTAGATGGTTTGAGCACACGTGCTAGCACCCCCTGTGATATAAATATTAGCACTTAACGCAGCAGTTTAGCAAAGATATAAAACTGGGCTCACGCACAAAGCACCCGCAAAAAAAAACACTAGCATTCCATCTGTATCATTTTATCGCAGCCAGCAAACCCCATACGTTATTTTACATTGCAGCCGCGTGCTTGATTACTCGGAAATAGATTTATATTGGATCGTGTTCATGCTGGATCTTGGTGGTGGGGCACTTTGGCAGATGTTGGCCAGTGGGCGTGATCTGAAAAGCTCTTGTCGGACTCACAGCTGTCGCCTTCTCCAGATACTCAAGCCTGCATTGTTTTGACCTTGTAAAGCCTCGTTGGTAAATTAATAGCCGGCGGGATTATTTCAAGCCGCCCGTCGACGTGTTTTGGAGAGTCGGGAGCGCGGCGAAGCGCCCCGGCCTGCCACTGCAAGACGCGCTGCTACCGACGCGCTCGGTCCAAAATAGCACAAGAGGGGGGTCTGGGGGGGTGCCGGGGGAGATAAGCATGGGGTAAACATTAGCACATGATTTGCCATTTGACACACTGTTGTCAACAGCGCGACGCGGTTGTGGCAGTGTGTCGGAAAATGAGAAGATGCTCGTGAAAAGGACCGAGGTTCAGTCCGCTTGTCCTTCAGTAGACCTACGTGTGGATGCAAGTTTATTGTGCATAACATAAGAAATGAATTACTCAATCTTTAATGTGTAATTTAACTTATAAAATAACATGTTAAACAAGACCTGTTTCCCACAACTTTACTTAAGATAGAGAAGCTGAAACACATCATGCGAGAATTGGGTGTCTCGTCAAAAGCGGCAGTTTGTTTTCTGGGATGGGGCGACGATATATTACATGACGTGGGGTTAATACCTAGTCGCGGTGATCGCTTAATACTGGGCTTAGCACTGTGATGTGGGGTAATGTGACGGGGTGTGATAGGCTGGAAGAGACTGCGTCCTCATGTAACATCAGCCTTTGCACAACTTTCGGCGATGTGGGCCAGTTGCGCAGATGATTTGACTGGCAGATTTCACGCCCGGCCGACGCCTAGTCAATGCAGCGTCATTATTACGCAAGCCCAAAATAACACTCACTGGCTTCTCATAGGGCCAGAGGAAGAAAACATTGAGAAATGTTTGTACGCAATGTGGACCATATGAAAGTTTAGTCGTATAAATGATAACATTTCAGCCTCTATTGTTCTTTAATACTGCTTACCACTGCAGACCCATAGACCTGAGGTTACTGCACCCCGGTATGACTACATAACAAAATGTGTGACATAAATATCGCAGAAAATTAGATTTCAGTGACATTACAATATTGTAATATTTGTGTGAGACCAAATAGACCACATATGCGGATGAATCCACAAACTGATTTACATTTGAACTCTGTGATGCTGTTTACACTGTTTGTTGCAATACTGTTTAGGTTTATAAAAACGTGGTGTCCTCAAGTGAGGAGGACGATATTGGTAGAATCAAGAGCAAACTCGTGATACACAGAATTGCAAGAAGGCCCCCCCAGCTTCCTAAAATAACCCCGGTCTGGAGAGGTCACAGCTCTCCCGTGACACTGTTGCCTGGACCACAAACTGGGTCATGTGATGTCAAAGATTGGGTCGTGTGGTAAGATTATCTTTCGGCGTGCATAAACAGGTCCCCAACCGAAAACGTGCCCAGTGCCACTATACTCAACACCACATCCATTATTTCTCAGGCCCAAAGTTGAAGATATGTAGTCCAGCTGTCAACCGTACAATCCAAGCATCAAAACAAAACATGCAAGAACTGAGTTTTTATTCTTTGATCTTAGCGGGTGGGTAATAGAAGACGTATAATACCAGCAAGAAACCCAGACACTCAGTCTAAGGACAGGCCACTTTTGACCCAGCTGACTCTTCTGTCCTTAAATCACCCATGTCGACTGCCCGGGTACAGCTGGTCGATGTAGGCGGGTAATTCATCTCTGCTGGCTTCCAGGCCTGAAAGAGATGGGGGGGGGGAGGGACCATGAGGGAACGGTCAGTTAAAGTGGAATCCCAGCTGTGCCAAGAACAGTCAGGAACAGACTCGCCCGCCACCAAGCAGCACCAACAGGCAGCACTGAGGCACTCCATAGCCGTGAATGATGGCCGACCCTCCTGCCGTCTCCTAGCGCAGGTGTGGGTGTCCATCACTAACGACAGCCTTGGGTCCACGGAAGTCAGGGCTCCCGAGAAACTGCCTGCGAGGCCAATGTCCTATTATAGCGCCACCCTCGCCCAGAATAAGGCGATGAGGTGGCCACCATCGGCAAAGCCATTTCTGCCGCTGGGTCACTAGAGTGATCCTCTCCACACCAGCTTCTCAGAGGTAAGTGATCTTAGAGGCTCAGCAAGAATAATGCCACAAACTTCTACCGAGCTTTAAATGGCTTCGTATTCTGACATCGTAACATACTCAGCCACTGCTACAGTAATGACAAATAGGTGCTAAAGATTACCTTATCACTAGACACTCAGCTGTAGCTCTTATCCATAGCGACTTACCAGGCCAATGAGCAAAATGTGTGTATATATATATCAGCGTCTTGACATCGCATTTCAGCGAGACAACATTAAGAAACTAGCATACAATTTATATTAGCAGTCAGTTCTAGCTGTTGTTCACAAACAGAAGTTAATTGAATTTGGGTTTCCTAAATGGAAGTACAAATTAACTTAAAAAATACATATTACACCGTCCTTTTTTGGCACATGGTATAAACAAACTCCGATTCCGTCCAAGTGAGCACAGGTGCACTGCTAATATAATTCTATTTGTAGACCCCTGTAATTCATGTGGTAAGGAGCTGCCTTTCTGACACGTTATCTCACATGTCAAAAACATACATTTGAATAATCCCCGTTTGCAATCATTTGAAATGTACTTATTATCTTCGGAGTTTTCATTAGTGGTAAAAAAATAAGTTTATGGGAACAACAAACCTAAACTCAAAATGCAAATCTGCTGCATATTCCAGCTTAATTTTCGTATATATATAAACAATTTATGAACTGATGATGATTATCGGTAATTTTTCATGCTTGCAAACTCGAATACTCCGAATGTTAATGCATGGGTTCTAAACCTTTGTACTGGCACTGTAACAAAAAATAACGAGTTATATTATAATAGTCCACGCAGACTCACCTTCTCTCCGATGCCCACGAAGGTTTAAGCTCTTTCCCGAGCAGTGACGGGCATGATTATAAGTGATCATAATCAGCGACGGTATTTACGTGCCATTGGTTAACATAGACTAACTCCTTTACTATAACGAGTGCATGACACTTGGGCGGGTGATGCAATTGGTTATTTTTAAGGCATGGGCCACCTGTTTGCCGAAACAGATGAGCTCATGGGCTCAGGCATAGCCATAGAACTAGAACGCGTACTTATACAGAGACGTTATCCAGACATTGTACTGCCTGCTGGTCGTAAAGGTGAGCACTGTGGTGTGTGTGGGCCCAATGGATTACCGGAACCGGGAATATTAGGCTACTCGATGACAGAAGTGCGTTGCCGCATCGACGCAGATGTGGGTCTTCTGGAGTCCGTCTCACGGTTTCTTATGGTTTTCATGCTTGTTCATATTTTTTGTCATTTCTTAAAGGCTGACTTTGCTAAATTTTGCTTTAATTCCATTTCTCTAAAACCAGAAAGTTGTACCACACGTCTCTTCAGCAGCTGCCTTTGACCAGCGCTACAGAATGGCTCACACCAGTAAAAGGTAGCGCAACTTTTCAGTGTCTAATTCAGGACCCCGTGGAAGTTTAGAGGAACTAATCAGTTCCTGTGCCTTTTTTAGAACTGGGAAAGAGATACACGCTGGGGAATCTGTAGTGCATTTAAGCCTCCTAGCAAAGGAATGTTACGCAATTAGCCAGCAACAGAAAGATGAATCAAGAAAAGGAAAGTAGGCCTGTTAATCTGATACTTTATATTTCCTGAAAAGTAAGACTGGATTCATTACTTAGTCTGTTAATGTTCCAACGTTATTCTGTGCTGCCATTAAGGTGATTTTGGATGGTAGGCCTAGTATCTGATAATTGTGCTATTTGTTTTCATACTTGACTCTTTAATTGCTTGACATGAGAATTAGATCCACCTTCTGCTGTGTGACTTATGAGACACAGGACTACTGTACTGCTGAGCCGGTGGGGTAAAAATAAACCTTGACAGGCGCGGGGAAATCACCCAAAATGCAATGGGTGGCAGGTGCTAATGGCTGGAACCTTTTTTGTAAATGTCGGCCAGATTTTCTTGGTTGGAGAGCAGTATCTTTTTTTTCGCATTCATGCCCTGCAACTTTATCTGACAGCTGTGAATGTTTCAGCAAATGTCCAATCTCGAAAGCAAAAACCTTAAAATTAATTACCGAGTGATGTATGTATGTATGTCTGTATGTATGTATGATGTATATATGTAAATATAACATAGACCTTTACAGATATTCTCAAAAATTCCTTTATGTTTTATAAGGATTACGATTTGAAAAAGTACTATATTTGAGAAAAAATTGGCATAAAACTATTTGTAAGAAATCTATAGAATCATGTAGTGTATGACTGTCAATAAGGTTCTCACAGATGAATAAAATGGGCCCCTTGGCTATTTGTCCTGGCCCTTACAGGGAGAGCTGGGCAGCCGTGCTAAAAATATCCGCGCATGCTGCTATATTTTGCAGGCATTCCTGAAGGTAATACAAACTGAGACTGAAGCTACTGTACTTCGTCATGTCGCCTTAGCTCTGCTTCTGCCCGTCGCTTGGCTGCCCAGCAGATAGATGGATATTTCAAACAATGTGCTGTGGGACATTACTTCTTACAGGAATAGTTTGAGATGGATCACTTCATTCCTGACATCATGATTTCAGAAACCGGACACGCCGAGCATTAGCCTGGCTTACGGAAAAGATGGGAACGTCGTGTTTCGTAGGGCATTTTTCCTCTTGTAAGCTTTAGTGATGTTTCATTTACACTCAGGGGTGCTGGAGGATTGCCAGCCACTGTCCGCCGAGGTAAACAAGTGAGCAAGCATAGAACCGCTGCCTAAGTTCTCCTTACTACAACGGGTTGCTACTTTCTGAGTGATGAGCACCGATAATCCAAAAGTATTGCTACTTTGCGAGTGCCGATGGCTGATTATCCAACTGGCTCTTGCATTTCTCCACCTGTGCCTTATTACTAAGCGCCTACCCCATCGGGATTATGGAGAACTCCAGTGACTCAATTGTAGACACACAAGTATTCGGTTTTAACTCGCCTTCAGTACGGCACACAAAGAGCTGGGGAAGAGCTAGAACCCTCCAAATTAGATTCCGCAGCTGAAAGAACATAATTTTATAAAAACTCAACACCAGTGCCACTATTATTATTATTATTATTATTATTATTATTGTTGCGCTATTGCTTCGTTGTCGTTTTGTTGTTGTCTTCGTTGTCATTATTAATAAGAGGATCCGTCACTGTGGGGTAAAAAGGTTTCGTTTGTGATGGAAGTAGTGTTATCGTCTGATCCATTCTCGCCTTGCAGTTTTCCTGGATATAAAAACTCACTGAACAATTCTGAGTAATATTCACGCAACACATTTATGGTCTGGAAAACCGTCCCGCTTTTGGGAAGATTGATTTCTGCGCCCAGGATCATCCGAGGGCGGCACCTGTCAGCAGTGGCCAAGTTCAAAAGTGGAAACTCTTAGGCTGCCTCTTGCGATGTGTTTTAAATTACGAGCCGGCGGCCGGCATGCGCTGAGGTGCACAGGATGCTCCCTGCCGCCCTGCACCATCAACATTTTAGGCTTAAGGGCTGGCAGCCAAAAACAAGAGTATTTCCAAGGGCACGTTGGTGCCCTCATACCGGGATCATAGGGTCACCGTCGCTCAGATACCAGTTCCCATGGCCTGGGATTAGTGGCGGAAGGTGGTGCATCATCCGCGCCTAAAATTAGCCCCTGTAGGCAGAGATTCTTGTCTGTATTCCTCCAAAATGATTTAGGTAACAAAGTGAATTGGGGAATGGGCAGTAGGCGAGCGAGTAATCTGTGACTCGTGTTTTTATACGCCTGTTGTATTCCAGGAGTGTTGGTAACACTTTCTGTGAATGCCATGTCTTTAAAAACCTATGAACACATTCACAACACATTATAATGCATGTATAAAGCATTATAAACGCGGCTATAAACACACAAAACGCAACACACAACACGACATGCCTTTTTCATCATGTATTATGAATGCTTCATGAAGCTCTCATCTCTAATGCATGATACCTTCATAATGCAGTACAAAGCATCCTTAATTCTTATACTGTCCATTATAATGCATCCATAGTGCATTATAGACGAGTTTTTCATCTGAGCTTATGAAGTATCATAAGCAGCACTATAATGCCTTATCGGTGTCAATAGAAGATGCTATAAAACTTTATGAGGGTATCTAAAAGGCATTATAGTTGACAGCTTTAAGAAAAAGTGTTACAAGGTGCAAGGGAATCGTGGTTCACTTCTAAATGGGAAGTGCAACGGATTTACCTGCATTTTCTTTTACTTATTATGACTGTTTTCTCCAATCCAACCGCAGAAGGCAGTATTACGGTTTTCAGTAGCTATGTTTCTAGATGCAGGATTTATCTGCTACTTCTATGTGATGTGCAAAATATAAGAAATGTATTTATACTGTGTGGTTTGATTTGAATGGATCAAAATGTAATTTTTCTACATTTCCTTGCAGGGAAGACATGAAACTATATTGCCTTTTGAGAGGGGATTTGGCTAAATTCAAGCCGGCGTAAGAAAGACCGTCCTGGGGACAGACTGAAACCGGTGGCAGTAAATGCTGGAAATGAGCTGCCTGGAAAGGAAGCAACGGGTTCGACACAAGACCAGCATGCGCAGATCCGGCAAGCACCCGGATGGCTTCGGTAAAACATCCTGCGCTGGCAGCGTTATGGACGAGACAGACCGCGAAGTCAGCAGCCTCACCGACCGCGCCTTTAAGAGCCTTTGCATTGGTGACGAGGCCGTCTACATCGAGCCGGTGTTCATATCCTCTCCTGGTGAACGCCAACGGGCCTTCATCGAGGATACCAACGGTACAGAACAGAAAGCAATGCAAGGGATCCTCCAACTAGGTGCAAAACGGGAGGCAGGTGATGCATCCAAGACAGCGGCAACATTCCAGTGTCCGGTTGGTGAGCAGGCCAAGCCCCGGCACGAACGTGTCCCTCACATGAGCAATGGTGCTATTGAAACCGTGTGGGTGCAGAACAAGAGCAAACCGAAAGTGTCATCTCAAATTATGGCCTTCACCACAGCCAAGAATGACAGTCATATGACCGGAGATGCTGTTAGGCCAACAGACTATAAACAAGTGGAAGTAAACTGTCATTCAAGGGACAAGTCAGCCTTCATGAGCATCCCGAGGGAACTGTCTGAATTCTCCTCAGCAGTTTGTCCTCAGAACTTTACAATGGGCCATATTTCACGAGGGAAAACCCCTTCCAGTAATAAATCCTTGAGTATGGACACCTCTACAAAATCCTCAAAGGGCAAAGGCCGCAGGTCCAGCAAGCACAAGAAGCTCATCTCCACAAATTTCTTTCTACACAGTGAATTCAGCCCATTCCAGCTTTGGAGGGAATGCAAAAAGGTCCCATTTGAAGACCAGGACATCTTGTCCACAAGTAATTTTCCAAAGTGGTACGACTCCTCACTCTACAAGGAGTTAAAGGCAGCACATGAAGACGCCCAACCTAAAGAGGGTGTTCAATGTAGGAAACCGATGGAGAACGCTATAGCTGCCTTAAGGTCTTCAACCAAAGAGCCATCCAAAGTCCAGGAGGTCATCAACGAATATCATTCTTCTAAAGACCTACAAAAGGCTGAATGCATTGATAGGCGTAATCTTTCACTTGAATACCTAAACAAAGAATTGGCTGTTGGGAAAGGATGCCCATCTCCTAAAGTCATAGAAAATGGCAAAGCTATTGACAAGATAAGCAACTCGGAAATGGCGACAACTTGTGCCCCCTGGAGAAAGAACAGGAGCCTGGTTAAAAAAGCACCCACTGCCATTCGGCCCTGCACCATGCCCCCTCCTCAAGAACAGCAAAGGGAGGGACATGTGGCCACGCAGGGTGCAGTGTTGGACATGTCAGGGGGTATAGCTCCATTCAGCATCTCCAGACTCCTGACTCCCACTTTATGTGACAGACAGGAAATAAAAACTTTAGTATCCTTGAAGGATCTGTTGCCATTCGCAAAACCTCCATCTGCTCCCTCGCTGGAGACTGAGGCTAGGCCAGGTGAGGTCCGGCTGCGCGACGGCTATAAGGCCATGGCCTCCAGCTTGCTTTTCAACATCAAGGACAACAGGAAACGTGTGAAGAGCACATACAACCCACCGAAGTTCAAAAGTCCAGACTCCTCCGGACCCAGAACCCTGACTGTTTCTGAGGCATCGGGTGCAGGGGTTGGCACCACGACCCATCCAAAAGCAGGAGATGGCAAGCCTCTTAGCAGCCCCGCTTTGGAACAGAGTGAGGTACAGACCAGCGATCGCAAAGAACTTGCTGAAGTCTGCATATCAGATGACTATTTGACATTAAGCTCACCCCCAGATGTAAAAGAAGCTTGTAGCTCCAAAAGCTTTCCTGGTGCCACGCGCAAAAGCACAGGCCAAGTCCAGCCAGTGGCACCTCACCCGGGCAGCTCTCCTTTTACATCAAGAGCTACTCCGCAGAATTGTCTGGCCCCAGACCCATACAGACCCTCAGGCCAAACAGGGAAAGAAATCGGAAATGGGCCTTTAATGGCAAATGCCTCTCACCGCTCCAGTGTAAAAGAGGAGGACAGTCCAGAAAAGGAACCACCTCTCTCAAATGGAGTAGATGTTTCTGGCGAGCCAGAAGCTTTTGGCAAAGAGGCAAAACAGGCAAGCAACCACGCAATCAAAAAAGGCCTTGGCCAGAGGCAAGACTTGTACCTGGATCGACGTGGAGTCAGTGGTAGCAGGCTGGATTCAGTGACAGGAAGAGGGAGCCACAATCCTGTGGGGTCCTCAGCTGGAGACAGAGCTATAAACCCAGTGACAACGGGGGGAAGAGAAAATTATCAAGCGGGGATGCATGACAGGAAAGAAAGGGATTCTAGAAAGGAAGTTAGAGTCAAACATGTCTTTTCTGCAAAACAGAACCAGTATATAAAGAATGAGAGGTATGCAATGAAAGAGGACAATGAAGAAGAGGGGGGTACAGAACTGCTCATAGCAAGAGCAGACATTGACATTAAAAGTCACCAGTCAGTAACTCAGGAAAAGGGGAACATGAAAGTAAACCTAGAGAAAAGAGGTCCTGAAAATGATGTGACTCCAGTTATAGACCAGGCAGAGGTTAGCGAGGACATGGCAGCTGACATGCTTAATCAAAATGTTTTGGCTAACAAAGACACAGTCTGGGTTAAACCACATGCGCTGTCAACAGGGGAGGGTGAACTTATTATCAGTGAAGAAAATAAGACAAGGAGAGAGGAGAATGTGACTGCCACAAGACATGCTCAGAATGGCCGAGGGGAACGGGTTAGCCACAGAGAAAACAGGCATCTGAAGCAGACGTTTTCCAAAAACTCCAAAAACAGCACAGCTCAAACCCTTCTCCCTCCTAAGAGTGTCAAAAGGGAAAAGAATGTAGTCAGTGGGAAAGATGAGGCTGAGGGAATTACTGAAAGAAGAAGACATCCTAGCAGAAAGGATGGCTTCACCATTGACGGCAGAGGCCGCAATGGAGAGCAAATGCAGGGAAGCCACGGTGCAATGGAGAGAGGTAACGTCAGACAGAAGGTACTCTCTTACGCCAGTAGGAAGGAGCGCGTTGCTGGTCTCCAAACTGAAGGGGTAGGGTTGGCGACTAGGGTGCAGGTGTCGGGAAACGGGTTTACCGGGACAGACGAAGGAAGTGCATGTCTGAGGGAGAATGCAGGTAAGGTCAGGGGAGATGAGGAAATGCGGGAAATAGCATCCATAGGTGAAAAGGATGGGGGTCTTTCAGGAGAATGGACCCCCATACAAAGAAACAGTGGGGTTTCGGGCACTGCAACAAAGGAACGTGCAAGCAGGGGTCAAGGCAGAAGTTATGGAAAGGCAAATGGCAAGTTGAATGGGGAAATAGAGGTGCCCACTGTGCCAGTGCAGGACAGCTGGGCAGAAGGGCAATTGGCTCATGCCCAAAAGGCCAGAGAAGCTCCAAGGGACTCATACTTATTGCCAATGGTTGATTCTCAGAATAAGAATTTCCTTGCACAACCATTACAACAAGCAGATGATTTGCACACTAGCAGAGAGAAGAGTGCAATAGGGAATGATCTGCAAGAGAGAGAGTCACAATATTTCAGTGTAGCCAATGGCAAGAGTGAGACAATGGCTAAAGACAGTCATGCAGTCTTGCTACAGAGTGAAGGGAGTGCCTCGCGGACAGGAGACAGCACACTGTCACCCAGCGAGATAGACGAAGGTGGCTGGATTCGCTACTTAATTGAAAGTGCAAAAGTCCAATCGCAAGCCCCCTTGTCTCCCGTGGGAAAGCCCACCTTGTTTAAAGTGAAAGATAATACTTTCCGGAATTCCCCGATCATCAGGACCATCAAGCTGCCCTTTCACCTTCCGTGTCCAGAGGAATTCTGCTTGGGCTCGCCTAAGGAGAGCCCGAGTGGGTCCGAGAGGGGCGAGGATGAACAGGACCACTTGCAGGATGCTTCAGTTCTACACAGCATTAGGCTAACCTCACGCCCCTACGGAGCGTCCGCTCGTATTGCAGCATCCCATACTGCAAAATCCCCTGAGGCGTCTGAGCCGGCAAGAAGCAGCCACCAGAGACATGTTCCAGTCGCCGAGGAGGAAGAAGGTGCCTCAGAGCATGTGGAGAGCTGTGCTGTGATCATGGTAGGCAAGGATGAGAAGCCGGCCAGCACCGTGCCCACAGAAGACACCACATGCTCAGAGGACCCCAGCGAAAGGTCGGAGTCTGCCTGCAGTGCCGCCGAGACTCGGCCACAAAGCCGGGCACCGGTTGTGCCCCCCAAGACAGATAAAGCCCTCCGTCGTGCTCAAAAGCTGAACACCAGGAGAAACAGGAAGTTGAACTCCCATAAAAAGTCACAAGGGGAGAGCCAATCAGATCAAGCTGGTCCCAAACCCAGCCAATCTGCTTTGAGTACACAGTCACCACCCACTGAGCCACCGGTATCCCAGCAACCAGTCCAAACCTCTGAGCCAGCTTTCTCTTCCTGCAATGGGCCTAAGCTCACCCCACCCCCCGCTGTTGATGCCATAGTGCCACCCTGCTCGATGACCCAGAGGAAGGTCCTGCAAGACCCAGATTCTGGGCAGTACTTTGTGGTTGACATGCCTGTGCAAGTCAAGACAAAGACCTTCTTTGATCCAGAGACTGGAATGTATCTCCAGCTGCCAGTAAAGCAATCTGAGGAGGCCTCATTGCCTGTGACCTCCGGCTCACCCCCCACATCAGTAGAAGCTCGCTATATGCTCTACCATGGGTTTGTGCCTATGCCTGTCAATCCATTACCATCAGCCTCTGTAAGACTCACAAACAGCTTGGAGAATCTAGAGAAAGGTGCCCCCTATAGGCAGATGTGGGACAAGCAGAACGGCAATAAAAATGCTGGGCTTGATGGGATACATGGTACCCTTCATGATGGATCCTTATATAGTGAAGATAGGGACAGCATCAGTTCTAGGAACATGGATATCATGTCACTGGGTGAAGTGGATGATTTAGCAATAGAAACTTAGCTGAAATCTATTTGTTTAAAATGCACTGTATTCTTAAAAGTTGTTTTCTTGGGGGATTAGCAAAACACTCAGAAAAGTGAGCACAGTTTATATATATAGCCATATAAGTGAACAAATAATATCAGTATCATTCTATAGTATTTATAATCATAAGAGAAAGTATATTTTAAAATGTAAAGAATGACAATGTAGCATTTTCTTAAACAGGGCTAAGAATGTTAAGAATTGCAATTTCTATTATAGTGTCTGTAAACTAGAAATATTGAAGATGTAATTATTTAAATAAAGTGTGATACAGGTCTTTGACTAACAGATAAAGCAGGGATATTTATTAAAACAAGTTTTGTGCCAAGGAATATTTTGAAAAAAATAAAACAGCCAGCCATCCGTCCTTCCATCCATCCTCTAACTGGAGCCTGTCATGTAAAAACCATTCCAATAAATTAATTCATAATACCCCTTCATATAGGAGGTGCTTTATTGGCTTTGAAGTTTGCTGTACAACAATGTTCTGTGTATTTATTCTCCATCAGCAGTTGAATTATACTGCAGTCATTGGATTGGCGCCTACTAGCGGAAATATCTGTTAGTATCATTTACGCAAAATTTCACAAGCACCGCGAAATTAGCAGAAAGTGCCACGACGATTTGAGAAGATCGATGAAAGCCCAAATAAGGTAATGCACACCGCGGCCGGATCTAAAAAGGGGCACCCGATTGGTCAACTATATTTGGCACCATTTGAAAATGCCAATCACATTTATTTCATCTGTGCTTGTCGCAATTTCCTAAGTTCTGATTTGCTGCCTGAACAGAATTATATAACGGCGCTGCCTTTTTTTGTTAAAAATGATTATTGTTGCTGTAGTTCATGAAGTCTAATAGTATACTTTGTTAGTTTCTGTTTAAATAGCTAGCTAGGACAGTATAACATTATACAGTTACAGAAGTTGATATTAGCACTCAGGTTAAACAAAATTATCTGGAGAGAGTCCGTGCTGAGTGTCCCCTAAAGAAGCCATAAACACCATGCAGCGATTTTTGGTTCCTAAATCAAAGCTTGTTAGCAGTAATTCGGGCACCTCTGCCGTTTGCTCTAACCGGGCTTCAGGACGGACGCCTTCAGATCCAGCGCTTATGATACACATCAAGTACATACAAAATAAGATTTTTAACACTTGCCAGTTTTTTTTTTACTTCATGCAAAACTAATTTATGAAAAGGCAGACATTCCTTGATTCTGTATCAAAAGCGATGGGACTCGAGATATATGTAAGAATCTATCAATAGTGATATGGTTTATGTGCAGCTCTGTTCCAGAGGGACTTTTAGTTGGTTTGCTGGACTTGACTCGGCTATACGCTGAATATATAGCCAGGGAAAAAAACAGATAGCTGTCCACTGAGGTTTACAGTCCTGATAATGTAATCTGCCAGTGTTATAATGGGGCATTAGTCATGAGTGGGAACAAGGGTGGGCTGCAGGCTTTGATGCCACAGAAGCTTGGTAGATACATTCCATATGTGCACTGCTACAACCACCAGCTGCATTTAGCAGTGGCTCATGCAGTTCAGGGGGAGTCATGTGCAGAAAACGTCTTTGACCTCTCTGGGTCACTCCATTCTTTTTTCATCATTACTATGTGGCCCAGAATTATAATACTCTTCTCTGGAAGCACTGAAAGGTGTCCGAGGAGATGTCATACAAAGAGAAAGAGAACCGTGCCTAACCTACTTACAGACCGTGTCGTTTTCTCCACCCTTGTCCAAACTGACTTGGATTCTTTAAGCAATCCCAGCCAGTCTATGAGCAAATCACTTCTGAACATTCTGGACGGTTACTGGAGAAATGGAAAATAGCTTTTCTAAGAAAAATCTTGGCCTGTAAATCTTAGCTGTAAATTGTCATCTTCCCCAGTCAAATTCTTTTCTAGATTTCGCACTCTTGGCCCCCTCCTCACCGCTACTGATGCTTCGACCAATAGTCTGCAACATGAAATTCCACTAGCAAAAGCCTTGCTGCTGCAGAATTTCTCCCCTGACAATAACATAAGCCTGTCGACTCTGTGCCGACATATACAGGTCTATAAGGAAGCATTTCCTAAAGTTCATGCAATGTAGTTCATTCTCTTCACTGTTGCGTGTCCTGAGCCCTTTCTGTTGCACCATGCTACAAGTCAGGAAAAAGAATTTGGTGATTTTGACTCATGAAAAATCAATAACCAAAGGCATAGACATGGATGAGTTTGTTAGAGCGGCACATTTTATTCGGCAAAAATAGTGCAATTTCCATGTACAGTATCTGACTATACATATAGGATGTGGTTCTATTAAAAAGTTGTTTAAAATAGCTCTTTAGATGGCTATTCACATTACAGACTCGCCCCCCCCCTCTTAATGGCAGCCACAGCTGACCACCACCATGTCCTCGTACTGCTTGAGAACCACATTCTCCTCGTCGTCGAAATACAGCAGGCTGATTGAGCGCAGTTTGTCGGGCACGCAGCACGGCGTGTGCACGTTCGGGGACAGCTTGAGCGCATTGACGATGGACTGCACTGTGGCGTGGTTTGTGGCCCGAAGACTCTCGCCCAGCGGAAACGGGCACGACCCCTGGCAGTGGTATGCGTCGTAACCCCGCGGAGAAATGATCCAGCCCGACCAGCCGATCTTCTCAAAGTCCACATACAAAGGCTGCCTTTGACATGCCGTCGGCTGCCATTTGGTGTAGTATGGCGCTGCCCGCGTCTCTCGTCTTTTACTCTCCGGAGGTTCCTCGTCGCCGAATTCCTCCTCTGCGGACGGCTTTCCAGGCCCTGAGAGAAAGGAAAACAGTTGAGTCTACTGCCCGAAATTCTGCCCAAATTAGCAAAGTCCGGGCTGCTGTTTTCAGAATGATCCCCCCACAAAGTTCACTAAACACACTGCAATCAGTTTGATATGAGCTGCCGTTAAATTAATCATCGGTCCCCTGCTTGTTAATTCCTGCTTTATGGGTTAAGGTTAACACCTGGAAAAGGTTTGGTATTCCATTATGACAAAAAGCTTGGCACATATTTGGTGACAGTCATGACCACAGTTTCCGGCTGTTACCGATGGTTTACCGTGAGTGGGTGACTGATGTTTGTTTGACCCTCTCCTGCCATCATCAGAGAAAACGACCAAATAAGATTTTTTCCCTCTGTTTCCACTGCGTACTTGGGGTTCAATAAGCCTTCCAGACAGTGAAGTTGTAACCACTAAAAATCCTTTATTTACATCGTTGTTGTGAATCCACTTTGAAACCTGTAGTGGGGACAAAGCGCAAAGCAATTCAACTGATTTGTGGTTCATCACACAGAACATGCTTTGGCACAGAAGCATAATAATATGTCCATCCTCGTGCCCTCTGACAAAATCGCTATGACAGCATTTGAGTCTGATCAGCAATATTCAGGTAGTTATAGGCTACTACCTGCATCCATCTTCAGTAACCTCTGGTCCTATTCAGGGTAGCGGGGGCTCCGGAGCCTATTTGGAGACTTTGGACACAAGGGAGGGAAGGACCCCGGACGGTAGGATGCACACACACCCAGCCCCATTCATTCACACATGCGGGCAAGATAGTAACTCCAATTAACCTCATGGAAACCCCACGATGACATGGGAAGAACATGCTAACTCCACACGTATGGAGCCATGGTGGGAGACTTGAAGCTAGTGCCAATCACTGTGTGGCCCCAGCTACTAATTGTATTGTATAATAGTAACAAGCAAACTAAGCCAAAATAGGCTGTGAGGGGCAGAGTGTGGCCTTACAGCTTCCGTGACGTCGAACACTTCCCATCCTGGGTTGTACATTGGCAAGAAACGCGAACTTATCCGGTTTCCGCTCCACGGTGGCATCCTGTCATCTGGGACCTCATAAACCTCGACCTAATGAACGAATCAATCAAACAAGCAACACATGAAATAATACAAAATGTCATGAAACAGAACCATCCAAAGACGTCAGTCGGAGTGACTGAAAAGTTGTCTACTCACTTTATAAAAATGTGATTTTCCGGTGAAAAACTCCCGCTTGTACCTGAACATGCGGAGCTCTGCCTTAAGCATCCTCTCGCTCTTGCCGAACGACGACAAGTTGAAGAAATGAAGTTTCCGATCGAAGTTTACTGCGAATGAAACAAGTGTTTTACCTTCCGGCACGCATGTCTGAAACGTATAAGTGCACCGTCAGCTTAATTTAATACGACGTTTAAAGGCGTGTAACCGGTCATCTGTATCTCGTCCAAACGCACCTCTGCCTTCAAAACTGCGAACCACATTTCCTTCCAAAACCCTCGGGTTCCTCGTCACGCCAGTGTGATCCGCGACCGCACGGAACAGATCCACCATAAACTGGGGCGGCTTTTTCTGCGGCAGGTCCTTCTGCGGCTTGTCTCCAATATGAAACACCTCGCGTAGCCTCTCTATCCCCTGTGAGACCACGGGCCGGCTCTCCGGGGGGAGCGCCCCTAAGGACACCCCGAGCAGCGCCGGTCCCATTGACAGCGACAGGACGGCGCAGAGCCACAGGCTCAGTCCCGACATCCTAGCGGCGGAGGGCGCGCTGCTCTTCGGGGAGCCTGCGGTGCCCCAAGCTCTTAATCCTGCGCCGACACTCAGCGGGACAATAGGGACGTTTAAAGCTCCATAAATTTGCCACGTTTTGCAGATATAGCTCTCAAATACGGCCAGTGCAAAGAGGGCAATCCCTCCGCTTGACAGGATAACTTATTTTGTGTTAATTGCGGTACTTAATAGCAGGGCTTTTCTCGTCCAAGGGAATATACTCGGTCGTTTTCTTATGTTTCGATTATTTGTTATATGATCAATTGGAAAATGCAATTATTTAGACATGTATTAACGTCTTGTTTGAAAGACTGCTTTGAGTTAAAAGGCTATTCGAGGACTATAAAAGAATAATGCATTCGGTGTTTCTCTTAAAGCATCTATCCGAAATCAAATACGACGAATGAAACCTGCACCGGAGAAGCGCAGGCAGGTGCTTAAGGACTGAATGTTAAAAGGTTGTTGACCCGTCCTTCTCCAGGATGACAGACGGCTCGGTATTTATAAGGACGCCGAGGACTGGTTTCTGCAGAATCCCATGCTTGTTATCAGTATGCCACCAGTCCCCTTACCCAAAAAGAAAAGTCAACAAAAATCGGGACCTCTGACGCAAATGAAAACAAAGATATACTCATCATTACCCGTCCGAAGCATGTATTTTCTGGTCTCCATGATACCACAGCTGCCTCTGACCATCACCGAGCAGATTAATGGCTAAATTATATCGAGCTGCTGATCTATTCAGTCCCATTTAAACAAGCGGCGGCTTATCGTTAATCACGCTCGTCGGGGGTGCGAACAAAGTGTGGCTGAGCAGGATTACCGGGATCGCTGCCCCGGCCGACAGGGGGATTTTCCACTTGATGGCCGCATCAGTTTGCACGTTAGTGGTGACCCGCTACGGGTTTCAGAACCGTGGACAGGGCTCGGCGTGGCCGCGAAACTGGCAGGGAGATAAAGGAGTTATGCAAATTCCCGATCACCCTCAAACTGATACATTTACTACTCGGCATGTAGCTCCCTATCTTAATTTACACTAATCTGGGTGACGGCGATGCGTTACCGGGTCATTGTGCAAGGCAGCGTTTACCAGTTTAAGCTACACCCGACCACAATTATTACACGTTATCAAGAGTACACGTTCCTCAAATACAGGAGCCATAGGTTTTCCGTCCGTAGGCTATTTGCACATCGGTCCACATTGTCCTGGAGCACGCCGTACCGTGTATTTCAGCCCCCATGTCGACCTTCCTTCAAAAAAAGGCAAACATGCCATAACTTTTCAAAAGCTAGAAGCGCCCCTGCGCCGTACAGTTACACGGGAGGCTCCATGACTCAATATTTGAAAATATGTAATATAGGCTATAGGCCAATGTATCATCAATTTCACTATTTATCATGCATTTCTCTATACAAGAGTGCATTCAAATTTTATTCATATTAATCTTTAACGACATTTTCCTTGCTGTTAAAACTGATTTTTTTAAGGGCTAAAAGTCACTTTTCGGATATTTTCGCTTTCTGTATCCCACCGAAAGGTATCCCGAACACAGATTAAGGCGAGGGTTTACGTACAGCGACTTGCGGACGCTGGGTAAACATCAGCCGCGGCCGGAGAGGGGCAGGTCCCCCTCGGCGTCCAATGGGCTCCCCGTACTGGGCAAAAGAGGCGCTAGGGCTCAACATGTGCCGATCGCTGATAAAGCGGAGGACAAACAGCGCGAGTACATATGTGTGCTTTTCTCGAGGACCAATCAGAGCGAGTACATGTGTGTGCTTTTCTCGAGGACCAATCAGAGTGAGCACACGTGTGTGCTTTTCTCGAGGACCAATCAGCGCGAGTACATATGCGTGCTTTACTCGAAGACCAATCAGGGCGAGTACATGTGTGTGCTTTTCTCGAGGACCAATCAGAGCGAGTACATGTGTGTGCTTTTCTCGAGGACCAATCAGAGCAAGGACATGTGTGTACTTTTCTCGAGAACCAATCAGAGCGAGTACATATGTGTGCTTTTCTCGAGGACCAATCAGAGCGAGTACGTGTGTGTGCTTTTCTCGAGGACCAATCACAGCGAGTACACATGTGTGCTTTTCTCGAGGACCAATCAGAGCGAGTACATATGTGTGCTTTTCTCGAGGACCAATCAGAGCGAGTACATGGTGTGCTTTTCTCGAGGACAAATCAGAGCGAGTACATGTGTGCTTTTCTCGAGGACCAATCAGATCGAGGACATGTGTGTGCTTTTCTCGAGGACCAATCAGAGCGAGTACATGTGTGTGCTTTTCTCGAGGACCAATCAGAGCGTACATGTGTGTGCTTTTCTCGAGGACCAATCAGATCCCCGTAGAGCTGTCCGGCTCGCCTGCGGGGCCAGTGCGGTCTGAGCGCTGCGGTTTTATTGTGGAGCCCTACATATATATATATATAGTATAAATACATTTCTTTGGCTTCTTTGTATTTTTACACTCATTAGAATAACTGAAATATAGGCTACTTTCGTGAATGATTACAGCAAAAGTATTTTATTATAGTATTTTTCATTTATTTTTTCCTTCTGAGAAGCAAAATTAAACTATACGTCTCGAGTGAGGTTTCTTTTATTGAAAAACCAAGATGTTCTGAAAATGATCTACGGCTTACGCGTCCCCACGCCGATAGGTATGTTACAGCTTTTACAGATCCGGGGTGCGATTCCCGATGACTGTTTGGCGGCTTTCAGGAAATGCACCCATAAGCCGTTAACAAGGAACTGTCCAGTCCGTGCGTCCATGTAACGTCAACAAATAATATTGAGATCATACCGAAATATCTTATTTGTTTGTATATATTTTTTCCTGTAGGTCCGAGGTACATTTTCAACAGGCGTTTTAAAATTTCCCCCACAATGTAACACAATGTGACTTAGCCGGGAGGAAATGTCTTCTGTCGCCTAGTACGCTGTTCATTGTCTGATTTGTTCTGGAAAAACTGCACAAAAGGGAAGCAACAACAATGTATGACAAGGTATTCAGCAAATATTCAAAGATGTCAGTTTGTGAATAGAATTATTCACTCTTCCCCAGTCGCACATATAAATATAAATATATATATTCATTTATATATACATATAAATGAAGATGGACATTAAGTACACAAATACATGAACACCTTTAAGAGCTTCTTCCGTCTATAGAGACCCATATAATAAATCATTTTTGACATGTTTCTACATAACTTTTTGTGCCAGAACTTATTTCTGCTATCCACATTCTTTATTTGGGCTTGCAAACAGTGTTTCAGGTTTAATATTTAAGCAATTTTATTTCGCCAATTATTCTCTGGAGTTTAGTCCAGAAGTACCACAGCAATTTATTTGACTGAATACAAACTATTCGACTACAGAATATAGCCGTGTATTCCGAGTCCCTGGGTGTCATGATAAATTGGCACACTAGGTGGCGCACATAGCCTTCTTAAGCATCCGTCCGTTCCGCTTGCCGTTAACATGAGGACTGAAGCGCAATGACGTGGTTCGAAAGACACGCACAGAAGAGCTCAGCTTCATAATATGGTCATTAAACATCCATATAAAGACATATGTGCACGCATGTCGGGGATCGATGTACGGTAATAGTTATAGACGTTTATTCAAAAGGCGACATATGCAATACATTTTAGACCCTGATTAGGGGATGTCTGGGTGGATGCATTTTTGTAAATCGTGTAATACAATAGACGGTTTTCTCCAGCAGCAGGGTGGAAGTGTCTCATGTCATGAAAATAGAACCCAGGCTTTACCTCCCTCATTAACTCACTGGAACTTAAACGCTTTCGTTACTGAAATAGATGCATGCCTCACTGGCTTATTAACAAACAACGTCGCCCATCAAGGTCCCGTTTTTTCCGCCTTTCCTGTCATTCACTTTATGCACATTGCACTGGCTGTCACAGATGTGCCGTGTGCACGTCTCGCCGGGGTAACCCCCCCCCCAGCTCGCCGGCGAGGACTCCTTTGTCCTTTCATCGCATTCAGACCGCCGAGAATCACAGACAGTCCTCGGCGCAGAAAACACACCTGCCAAAAGCCACGCAGCCAGCCAACAAAGGCGGGGGGGGGGGAAGGAAGCGTGGAGCCCGATCGCTGGCCAGGTTGCGACAGTCCCATGAGAAACGGCAGCGGAGCGCCGGGGAGGCGTCCCTCAGAAACGTGGCATTTGTCCCCGTCGCCCCCCCGATCTTTGTTTGTCGTGTGGCAGACATAATCAACTCCGGCTTCTTCCCTCAATACACTACAATGTGAAAAAGGGGCTCCTATTTCCAGAGGTGATGTCACTGCAATAAGATATGAACTATTGAGTCACAAACACTTCCAAAGCCACGGACCTCGAGGCTGCAACGCAGGAAGTTTGCTTCATGCGTCCCTAAAAAATGGATTTTAGTCAGTGTCTTATTTAGGCGCAAGCTTGGCTGCTTTACAGCATGACATATTTACGGGGGGGTTAATTTGCCTGCAGCGAATCGTGTTAGATTTTGTCCGGTGATTTAACCTGACGCTTTCTGAAGCAATTAATAATAACATTTATCAAGGGTGTAGAAAGCGATCGCGTCCTGCCATTTGGACCCTTGGTCATTTGCGTTAGGCTCCATATGCTGCCGTTGCTGTTCTCGTACTGTTATGTGCAATGCGTGTGTTTGGGGGTTTAATAATAAACCGGATTCCTTGTCCAGCTGGGGGTCTTGATAAGCAGATCCGGACTCCGATTTCGTGCTGGGGTCCGGCGCAGGGCCGCAGTGAGGTCCGGGACCCGGGCTTGGGGAGGGGGTCTCGTCAATCACATTACTGATACCGTCCCCTGCATAATCTGTGTGTTTATTTATAAATTAATGACGTTATGTGAGACGTTTGTTAGCCTAATCTAACCCATTTTATTCTGATGAATTTTTAGCTCTTAAAATATGACCGAGGTCCGGACCTCGGTGACCTCATAGCTGGCTCCGGCCCGGGGTGCGGGTCCGCCGGCTGCGTCGGGCGAGTTGCATTTAATGCTCCAAGGCTGACCCCGCAGTGCAACCCCAGCGGGTATAAATAAACTCCAGCCCGCGGCAATTTCCTTTGACACGTTTATACCGATAAGCAAGAGGTTGCTCCGTTGAAGGAGAGCTGGACGCTGCTGGAGGTACGGAGGCCTGCAGAGTGAAGGGTCTCGCCAAAAACACGGTCTTCCCACTCCGAGTTTGAGTCAGGCTTCACTCCAGTTTGGCATCTGACTAAGTTTAATTCTTTAATAATTACTTTCGTTATTATTATATTTAGCTGAATATTTAAAAAGTATTTTTAGGTTATAGCTATGATTTATGGAGACGGATAAAGAAAGCAATAGTGAAATGTGGAAAAGGATTACGAAGATCAGTGGGTTTTGACTGCTCCTCGTTTGGGTTTGTTTTCTGTCTAATCAATCATGCCCTCCAGTGCTGCATTCTGTTTCAGTTTTATCGTGCTGTTTTATCACGAACGTGCTTTTCACAATGGGAAAGACATTTTTCCTCTTTCATCTTTTCGTATCCATAGAAGTCACGTCTAGACTGAAGAAGCAGGTATATGACTCATTTTAAATCTGAAAAATGGTGTTTTTTTTGCCTGTGTCCCATTGGCTGCCTGACTTCGGCATACTGGTATGTGATGGTGCCCCCACACCCGTGAAAACCAGACATTTCGGCAGCTCTGGGAGTAATTTCTAGCTCAAGCAGCCATAGTGAGACCGGGTTGTGTACCCAGGTGTGAGCTCTCTACCTGTTTCCTTAGTCCTTCTCCAGACCCAGTCCGTATCCCTGGTCTAACTCGGACCTCTAGTTTTCCGATTCGCTTGGACAAGCCCAGCCGCAGAAAGTCTAGCATCTGGGCCGCGAAGCGAGCGGATTGGCCTGGCAGGACAGGACACACAAGGCAAAACAAACCTTGTTGTTCTTCTCAATGGGCCATCATCTGAGGAACCTCAGGGGGCCGGCCCCGGCCTGTGCATGCCGGCTGCCCCATCGGAATCCCGTTAGGAAGCCGTCTTCTTGAAAAAGCCCCCCTTATTTCCACACCTTTCCATCTCCTGCAGTTTTGTAACCGTGACAACCTCTCCCAGAGTAGCGCCCACTTCCCACGAGGAGTGCAGATTTGGAAGAGGTACCTGTCCGCCTCACAGGCTGGTCTTTAAGCAGCAAAACACCCAGAGAGGACCTGCAGGAGAAGAAGGCAAGGCTTGCCTCACCTTTCGTCATCTCTGTGGGGGGGGTCACGGCTCTGATGTCAGACTGTCTCTCCCAGCCCGCTCTTTGGGGTGACCTTCAGCATCATCCAATAAAGCGACAGGCCTTCCTGAACCCGTCTCAGCCGACGACACACCAGAGAAGCACCCGGGCCGCTTCTGGGCCTCGGCCCGTCCAGAACACACAAATCCCACGACGGAGAATCAGATTTGTCGGTTTTATTTTTCCAGGACTGAACAGATTCAACAACAATACAGCAAGAAGTCCCTGGGAAACAGCTGTGGCTGGTTAGAGAAGGTCTTACACCAGCGTCCATCTGGGATGGCTTGCATTCATCGTTAATCCCTTCTAGCTTTTACTCTCATTTTACATGATGAAGAATTCACAGACGCCGAAGCCAACCTCCTCAGACCTCCTCAACCCTCCTCAAACCTGTTCTTGGATGTAATTTAGAAACTGCATCCACAACGAACTAATAGACTTAGTGGCCAAGGACTTTCAGGCGAGGGTAATTCGTCAGGCGCGGCAGGGATAATTGCGTCAGAAACCCGGCTCTGCCAGGGTAGGGCTTGGCCTCCGTGGTTAGCGGGCAACACCAGGCATGCTGGGTCACGGTGCTGCGGCTTCTCCAGCCCATGGTGCCGACACAACAGATGCTACTGACCATGACCTTGTCGATGGGGGGGGGGGTGGATGCTGATGATGGCTGTCATGTCTGAAATAAGTAATGCCATGTGGCATGATTGCCGGTTGGAAATGGTGGGGGCCTCAATCTCAATGCGCCTTAGTCAAAACAAGACTGTGCTCGTCATCGTTCTGGGCATCCCCCGTCTCTGTCACGCATGGGACCCGTCCTCGATGCAGCCTGCCGCTCATCCAAATCCGTGCCCAGCCCCGTGCTGCTGGAGGGCCTCCCTCATGCGGGCACGTCTGCCTATTCCCACCGAGGGCACGTAGGGGAGGATTACGGATCAGATTGTAACGAAAGCCGGTGCTCGCATGCCTCAAAATGGCTGTTTTTACCAGCTTGGCCAAAAGAGTCATGGTTTAGGAAAAAGTTCTCCCAAAAGTTCTCTTTAGTAAAAAGTCTTTCACTCAGCTTGATTTTTTATGTGTAAATCCTGAGTCTTTTTTTTCAAACATCTCCATTCATCACACATTCTCCCTGATTTCTGTTTGAAAAAACCCATTAGGGTGTTACATCCATCCATTCCTCCATCCATCCTCTTTAACCACTAATTCAGTACAGTTGGGGTGACATACAGTCTATTGTTTATATATGTCATTTTATTTATAAATGAAGACAGATATTCAGGTCTTTCCCTTATTAGATTTGTAACTGGGCCAAAATGTGTTTTTCTTTTATTATATTTAACTTCCAAAAATTAGTATTTGTTCAACAGTCCTAATGAAAGTCCCGTTCGTTACACGCTGGCTCTGGAGCAGAGCCACGTAGTGGTTTCTGAAAGATACCCCCAGCCTAGCAATAAACGTATCTACCAGACCCAAGCTGTCTTTGCTGCAGCAGTAAGCTGATCAGAGTAACGCTTTGATGAATGGTGCAGAATTTGCAGTGAGTTCCCATCACTAGGAGGAACAGTGCGTGTTTGTGCGTGACCTTATCTGGCTTTCCCCAAAGTTCCGCTTCAAGGGAACCAGCACCACAATCGCAGAAACGCGAGAATCCTTGAATTTAGCACACATTCTCCAGTATTCCTGGGTATTGAATGAACTTTGATGTTAATGCTATAAACTTTGAGTATATAAGATAGCTACAGCTCCCCTGAGTGCCCGGATCTGAATCGGGGAGACGATGATTCACTCCACGCCAAGCGGTCGTCACAGACGCTGAACACAGACAGGCCGGGCGTGCCGAGCTACTCTCCTTCACCCTCACCGCGTTTTCTTTTCGCTCGATCTTTTGAGGAACCTGAATCTCATCTCATTTACGCCTGCTTATTAATGCCGGGGTTATGAGGTGCGTGTAGGTAATAGCGCCCTCGGCCTGACTGAGATGTATTCGCTGCGTTCTCGTGAGAGACTCGTTCTCCGGGGTGTGTCAAACAACATTGGCCCGTGCCCGGCAAAGAGTGATTGATGCGATTCCCCAGACTGACAGTGTTTACGTGATCGGCCGTGGCGAATTCAGGCCTAAGTGTTTTTTGAGCACTTTCTTCTGTGAATTTTTTTTCTTTTTTTTTTTTGGAAACTATTTTGTAGTGCTTATGGTACATTGGCAATTGCAACACAGAATATTTATTTTCAAAAGTATTTATATTATAAATAAAATTATGATGGTGAAAGAATCATACTGATGTAGACAGTATATGGCTAGTGCTTTGTTTTTTTTTGTGGGCTAAATTATTCTGTTAACACTATAAGCTGGTTCTCACTGGCCAGGGAAGTGAGAACAGATGGCGCTGTCCCATCATTCGTCCACACACCTGTCAATCCGCTGTCACTTAGCCCTTGCGGACCAATGGGGGCTCGGTTATTTATGGAGTGCGTGAGGTGGGCCTGCACAGTGTCCACCTTGGCTGCCGCCCTCCTACGCATTGGAAGGGGGCAGCACCTGACCCAGAGAGGCTGGGGGAGCTGGGCCAGCTGAGGACAGGGCCCATTGGCTGTTCCGCTGTCATTTTGATATTTATAGGTGGGGGGCTGAGCAAGGGTTTGTGAAAAACACAGAAACCCCCCCAGCAAAGAAAACCAGAGCAAGAAGACGATCTCTCAGATGTCTATAAGATAGGAGAACACCCTAAAGAATGTTCCAGAAAACACTGGTACTGGACTGTCTGGGGGGCACTTATTAGCTGGATCTGAGACCTGGAAAGCCCCCCCCCTCCTTTGTATTTGGGGGGTTTTTTTTGGTGGTAGGCCTTGTCAGCAGCACCTAATCGCTCGCGGGGGCCTTCACCACTCTTGTGTGAGGAACCCGGGATTTATTGACTGCTGGGGGCCCCACGGCAGCACGGAGATTCGGGTGGTACATGGGGATAATGGAAGGCCATCGCTCTGCGTGGAAGGGCAGGGAGGGACACGGCAGCGCTCCCCGACGGTTTCGGACAGGTGCATCAATCTGTGAACGGGGAATGAAAACCGGACCGAGCTGAGACTGCACAGACCCCAGCGAGCACTTTGGCCGCTGAGCCGCGGGAATCCCAGCTTAATCCTGGGCTGCCCTCGGCTCCAACCCCATAGGGAGGTGAAAGCCAGTCCCAGCTGGCATCCATAAGTCGCATCCCAATAACAGAAAATTCTCCCTCTTGCTATCCTTGAGAAGGTCGCTTAATCCAAATTACTCTGGCAAATTATCCAGGGCTGTTTTGGAAAGGGGGGCCTCTTAACCGCTGGCGTCCTGGTGTCCCCTGCCCCCCACCCCCTGACCTGTGAAACCTGGGAGCAGCCTCAGGTTCATTGTGACCCAATACTGGATGGATGGATGTAGCGCCAGTCAACTTATTAGGCAACATAGCTGACCACCATCTCTGCATCATCTTCTGATGGGGTACTGACACACACCAAGCTTATTTCACCTTAACTTTGGGGGGGTGCACAGGATGGATGGATGCGACATTAAAGCCCTGACTCATTCCTGAGATTATCCGCCTTGGTAGTAAGTTTCTCCTGGGTCTGTCTGTCCGCAAACAAAGCTACTCACTGCCCATAGAACCACAGAGAATAGCTCATGGTTGATGGCGGGAGAAGCCCACCGCCTTCCTCAGCTCTCTGCCAAACTGTAAAGAGAGAATCATCCTCTGCTCGGTACATGACTCCAGAAAGCTACGTCACAGTCAAAGGGCTATGTGTTTGTTTGTTTAGTGTCTGGAGTCTGCAGGTGCTGACGGTGACTAATGTCCGAGAGACGAGCAGAAGCTCCCAGGGTTTTCAGGTCAGTGCTGTTCCCTCCTCGGGAGTCCCGGGCTGTTTGGAGGGAGATGTGAATGGTGTGTCGGGCCTGGGGCGGGCAGCGCCGTCAGCACCCCGCGTGATGAGTGTCCCGGGCCTCAATCGCACAGTGTAAATGTTTAACTTGGATGATGATACCCCCCTTACACCAGCCTCCACCCTGCATCTGCTTACAATCTGCAGAATAAGAAAAAAGAACACCCCAGCAGATCGCTGCCCCCAGTAGGATTGCATTACATCTGCGCCCCCGAGAGCGCTGACGGCGTGACAGGGGAAGCCCTCGCCGTGGGCGGCCCGTATCCGACAGTGCCCATGCGGAACGGAGTCTGCGGAGGAGCTCGCTGGGCCTGAACGCTGAATGGAGATGCAGGGCATTGGCTCAGGGAGCTGGTTGTGGCGCCCCCTAGGGGCCAATACATATGTTGGGAAAGATGTGGGTTCAATGTCCAGCCAAGCCTGACAGGTTGGACTGATGCCATGAACCTCAGAAATTTGAGTCTATAGCTGAAGTCTCAGTGGGTTATTAGCAGACCTCATTAAGCCTTATGATGGTAATATCATCCACAGGATTCCAAGTAAGAGTTTAATTAATTTTCTAGTAGTATTAACCATAAATGCGATACACTTTATTTATGGGGTAATATGTACGCAAGTTGTGGTCAGGTAGTTTGTTCAGTGGCTGCCCTGAGTGAACATATAGCGTGTTATGGTCAATATAAGTGGGAGGAAATGAGCCTTTCTGACCACAGCAATGATCCTCCTTCCCAGACACCCTGTGTAATCAGTCTGTGCCCCCCACGCCAAACCCCAGGTGAGACAGCCATGAACAAGAGTGCTCTGTGTTCAGGGGCTGAGATTCCTCTGCAGGGGTTGTTTCATGTCTCACTTGGAAGATACCCATAAACGAACCAGCTGACCATGTACCCGGGTTCCGGGATGCCTAAGACCATAGTCCTGAATCCAGTCAAAGCTCCCCCGACCATCTGCAGGCCTTGGTCCTGAACCCAGCAGGAGACTGAGGTGTCATGGCAGAGGACAGATCAACAGGAGGACAGGGCTGATAAATGCCAGCCTAACGTTCAGTGTGTTGCTATTTTCGGAAAAAAAAGGCATTAAACGAAACCCCTTGAACACATTTAGATGGCTATCGCTGAATGGTGAATTGGCTCCCCACCCATTTTCTATAAGAGACTTCCAGTCTCATTAGGGACTTAGATAAATCACACTCAGGAGCATTGACTGCATAACAATGGCCTTGTGTCTTTTGTCTACCCCCCCCCCATAATATGTCCGCTTATTGAAAATTGTTCTGCCAGTTTTACAGCCTTTTATGTCACCAAGGGCTTTGTCAGAGCCCCCCTGAAGGAAGCCCGCTCTGATGACATTTTCGATTTTGTTTGGTCATTTCTCCCCGGTCCCTTGGCACACACGCGTACCTCTAATTTTCAGTGCCACACTGCTGGCAGGCAGAGATGCCTCTTGACTCAGCCCAGCCATGCCTGTCCTGTATTAATACTACCTGTTTTAATTAACCAATGAAACTGGTTTTATGCTACAGGAACCCTGAAAGTCACAGTCTGATAATTGGCCGGAATGTATCTTTTCAGACTGGGCAGCATTTCAAATGGTATTTTATTCAAGGTTTTTTTTTCTGTCATTGTTTATAGTTTAATTATTTTTGGCTCCATATTAAGTGTCTTATTTTACAAGATGAAAATCTCAGGTCTACTGAGGATTTCCTGTTGTTTTCATCAGTGAATGAACAGGCTAAAATAATCTGAGTATGCTTTTGATTTGTGGTTTTAGATGGACTACAACTTCAAAATTGCTTATGTGGCCTGGGATACCTTAACCTACGCTCTGTCTAATAGTCTTAGCTAAATTGACGTGGTTTATAGGTTATCATTTTATTCAATATTTACTAGAATTGAAGTTCACTAGATTTACTTTATATTGATATAGGCTGCCTCCAATATATACCTATAGTATCCCAACACACCCATGTAAAGCGCCCTGGGACAACTCTGCGGTGAAGGGCGCTATATAAAAATAAATTGAATTCAATTGAATTGCGTATAGCAACCCAGTTGTCATATGCTGAAATTCCCAGATTGTACGACTTCCCAGCATGCATTGCAGCCACCCGGGGCTGTTGTCTCTTTACCCTAGTTATGTAATGACACTGTTCTGCTTAACATTTCAATCACTTCTGACCCAGCTGAAGTGAGCCAGGAGCTGTCACGTGGTATTAAAATTCACACGCGGGCTCAGCAAAATGTGTAAGGTTTTATTTTGTCACGGTTGTCCGGTGCAAAGCTGAGGATTTTATAAAAAGCAGGCACTGAGTCCTGACAGCCGTGAGCTGTTTGAGAGCCGGAGGCAGGCATGCAGCAGAAGGGGCCTGGGATAGCTACCACCCTGTTAGTTTACTGCCCCCCCCCTTCCAGTCAAAATGAATGCAGGCATTTTAAATGTCAGAATGGCCATCCAGAAAGAACGTGTCACATTTATCCTGGGAATAGACATATACCACGATTGTAATTTGCTTTGTTCTATGTTTACATTGACAGCAAAGTATATATGTTTGGCTTATCTGTGCTCCTGTTATATATCTTTGTTATCATGTAGATGGATGGCTGTGCTGCGTTTCCTGTGCCGATGGTGCGCCCCTTGCCCAGTAGCCCCCGGCAGATCGCCGTGTGAGGCGAGACTTCAGCTTTTATAGGGCAGAGTAATAACTGATTCAGCACAGTGCCGGGCGTGTGGGCCGTCACTCTGCCCCTCGGGGCACCCCTCAGTTGCAGGGTCTTTCCCTTCACTTTTCCATTTTTTAAATTTTTTTCCTGTCAAGGAGAGTCGGGGGTGACTTCCCAGCATGCACCACAGCCTCCCTAGACTTCTTTTATACTTTTAACCTGGGTACCTTACATCAGGTCTTTCCTTGATATTTTAGTAATTTCTGACTCTGTAAAATGGACTGGTGGGGGGGTGAGGGGGGAGTTGTGACCTCTCAGACTGTCGCTTTGGATTTAAAAAGCCAGATGGGTACGTTGAATGTGCAGAGAGGCACAGCAGGAAATGTGTGGATGTCGGCAGTTCCTCGGCTGCCGTAAACGTGTCAGGGCACGCCGTCCGCCATCTGATTTAGGCTGCCGTAGCGACCAGCCAGACGTGTTATGTAAAAGCCCGCTGGAGGGGGTGAAATACCGCTTCAGGTGACAAGGGGCCATAAGACATGGAGGGGGGGGCATTTCAGACAGGGAGACAGGCAGCTCCCCCTGTCCCACGCCGTAAAACCGCCACCAAAAGGCCGGAGTCGTGACCCCATGCTGCCGAATACCCAGGGCAGCTCCGGTAAGACCCAGCTGTGCAAAAACCGCAAGATAGAGGACGACGATTAAAATTCCTGATAAGCGAAGAAGTTTCTGGCTTTAAAGTGTCCAGCTTTTTTGCTAACTCTACCCTGAGGTTTTGGAGTTGGTGACTCATGGATGTAACGCACACACGTGTCACCCCCTAGTGTGGCTTACGGGGCCCAAGGGACAGGCCCCTATTTTAATAAGCCTGCTTTATTTGCTTGTGCACACATATGGAAAGTTACTCGCACGCATTTGTGTCTCTGCTGTCAGCTAGGGCTCCGGCCTAATTTGCCCCCTGACCCCATTCAGAACTGGGGGCATCACTTAACTGTAGCCTTTACCCCCACTGAGCACAACAGAGGTGACCGACAAGACCTACACGGGGATGTGGGGGCCGCCGAAGGGCAGACCCTGCAGGACTTGGTGGCAGGGGTGTTGTCAGGTGGGCAGGGTTAGTGCATTTAGGGGCGGGGAGTGCTATAGTTTGGGTTTAATAAGCTTCCCTTCAGGGAGCAGGGTGCCCCATAGCAGGAAATGGGGGCAACTATCAGGGACTAGAGAGGCCCAGCGGTGGATGAGAACAGCACACACGGGAAGGTGGATCCCTGCATGCAAGGAATCATGGGAAGGAAGAAGACTACAGTAGCCTCACACAGACAAAAGGGACACAGTTGTGGCCACATCATTGAAGTTCTCATACATTTTTTGCTTAACCTCCTAAGGGTCCCATTCTGGCCCATAGGAAACTCCCAGTTGGCCATCAGATTGCCTGAGCTGCACAGTCCTCACAGTGCAGGACTTAAAACTGATTATCCATCTTCACCAACGTGTTTAATGTCGTGGTATCCAAAGAGAGCTCCCATGATGCTTTGCGGCAAATGACGATTTTAACAAAAGATTACAAAATGGGGCATTATGTTATATTATTATTGTTATATTATACATGCTTTATAAAACAGGCCTTGCTAGAATGTCATCTCTACAGATACTACTCCCTGTAATACACACACACACATTCGGGCTTCAGGCAGAGTACTGACACCAGGCCTGGCTCCAGGTGGGGGGGCAGGATGGACCGGGCCCACTTAATCACATGCCAGGCCCACCCTGTCATGCTCTTGGCCCACCTGCCCTGCCTCAGGAAAAATTGAACAGTTAAACGTATAAAATCTACAGATTGATCCGCTGGCATCCCTCCTCAACCACCAGCCTCTGCAGCCCCCTCTCTTGGCAAACTGGCAGCCACCTACACAGCAAGCCTTACCCCCGCCCCCCTTAAATAATAGCCCACCCAACAATTGAGTGCTGGAGTTAGTCCTGACTGGCTTGTGACCACATCCTGCTCCCCAAAGCCAGATCTGTGCAAATGCATGTTTGCAGCTACTCACCGCCAAGAGTTTTTTCTGTTATATTTCTCCCACCTGACCTGCAACGTATTTAATAAACCAAAGGACTTTCTTAATGGTAACGCTACGGCTTTCCTTTAAC
>JAODKM010000040.1:4282089-4312688 GCA_026780845.1 Petrocephalus sullivani
GTGACCACATCCTGCTCCCCAAAGCCAGATCTGTGCAAATGCATGTTTGCAGCTACTCACCGCCAAGAGTTTTTTCTCCCACCTGACCTGCAACGTATTTAATAAACCAAAGGACTTTCTTAATGGTAACGCTACGGCTTTCCTTTAACCACTGCTCCCCCTGGTGGCAAGTGATAAATCACTTGATTAAATTACACCAGTGCAGCTGTGGCATAAAGTGAATGCTGCCAGATGCCAGGCATCACTATCAGCCTCTGTCAGTCGCGATTGAAAGGCGAATGTTTCCAGCGTGCTGGCTGCGGGTCCTTGGGGTCTGAATCCGTGGTCTTCCGAGGGCAAGCTGCCCGCCGCGTTCCTCACCCGCCGCATTCCTCGCCTGCCACGTTCCTTCCCTGCCGCATCACCTCACTTTTATAATTAGAAGCATGCGCTGTTGGGCCCTCAGGAAGCACGCATTCCTTGTGAGCTGGTGAAAAACAAAGGAAGGAAGGCCGCTGCAGCTGGCAGGCGTGGACCGCAATAGCAGGTCGCATTTTATAGCGCAGACTCACTCGGTTATTTGCAGGCATGCAGCTCCTGCGATGAGTGTGACGGTCCTGGTCAGGTGATGGACACCCGTGCCGCCGTGCACCTCCTGCAGCTCATGGCAGTGCCCCCCAGGGGAGGATCCGGTTCCGCAGAATGTGGCGCAGTGGAATCCAGCTGCCGCGCTCTAATTGCGCCAGATGGCCCCAGACTTTAATTGCCTCATATTATGAAACTGGCATTCAAAGGAACAAGATCTGGGCTTCTGATGTACGGCCTCTGTGTGGCCCCAGTGTGGTCAGTGCTTCCTGGGACCTGAGCGGCCCTGCAGGGGACCCGTCCGCCTCGGCCTTGCGTCCTGCCCAGGGAGTGGGTCCCGTTTGTCTCCGGGGGAGAGTCTATTGACCAATCAGGCAAGGACTCAGGGGAGCCGGAGATTGGCTGTGAAATGAAAGCCAAATACAGAGGTCGGGGGTGAAAGGCTTGGGGGTATCTGTAGGGATGGATGGTGGAGGGGGGGTGCGGTGCACAGGAGCCAAATCGACCAATAAGAGCAGAAAATACTTAAAGGAAATGTTTAATGGTTCAAGGAGAAGCCCAAGCATTAAATATAAGCTGTCTAAGCATCTGGTAACACACCGTAAAAGCCCTCTGCAGTTTAGGTTTGTGGGCTGAACTCAGCTCGCAGAAACCCAGGACTGCTGTCCTTCTGTCCAGACCACATTCTTCATGTTGAGGTTCAGCCTAGATCCAAAAGTACCAACTGAACTCAAAATGCTATCCAGCTAAGCTGGCTCAGAGAAATGAGGGGGTTGGTCAATTAAAATTCTTAACTGCCGAATTTCCAAATCTGATTGGTCAGAAGGAAATTTTCTATAACCGCACACATAGTGTCAGCCAGGCAAATCTTTAATTCTAAGTATCTTCACTTAAAATTCCAGATGTACGACATGAATTAATGGAAACAATAAACTACAAAGAAATTTCTCCAAAGAACAAACACTAAGTAGGGCTCCGTGTCGGGGGGTTCTTGGCCTCCGCAGCCATGCATACTGCTCGGCTTGTAGTGCATTAACGCTTACTTATTGACCTTTGCAAGTGAACTGAAACAGGAAAAATCGCACTGCTGGCTTTACAGCTGTTCCGATGAATGACCCGTTGACTTGGCTGATTAGCGGGACCTCCCAGCTGCCCTGCTTTGTCCCCAGCCCGTCCCTGATGTGCCACATCTCAGCGCTTCACTTCCTGTGTATCCAAAGGAGGCCTGAAGCCGCTCAGCTCTGTCCGATCAAAAGTTCACTGTATGAAAAGGAAAGCGGGGCCAGGAAGGAAGCACGGCAAGAGTGGGCCGCTCTGGCACGGTGGGCTCGTCCCGGCGGAGCTCCAGCGCCGGCTGGATCCACTTCACATGGGACCCAGTCTCCTTCCAGAGTGCTGCCTTTCTGCACGATGCCATGAGGGATGTTGAGTATATAACAGACTCCCGGTATGAGACATTCAAGCCAAGACACCTTAGTGTATTACGCTGGGAGGAATTGCCCTTCCCAGCATGCACTGCATCCCCAAGTTTGCAACCAACGCTTTGCTGTCGAAAGTTTTAGGCCCTCATGCAGATCTTCCCTGGGGAGGGAAGGAGGTCGGGGTACAACAGGCGGGCAACAGATTTTCTATTTTTGTTGTTCCTTTTCCCACAGGTCACCAAGGTCTTTGTCCACGTGTGGCTAACATGATGGGAATAGGAACACGTATGAGGGCGGTGTAAACCGGCATGGGGTACGTCCCCCCCAGACCCCACGTCGCTTCCCCTGAAGGTCAGGGGGACCGCCAAACCAAAGCCGTCGGACCCGAGCGCCAAAGCCGGGCAGGGGCTCCGCGGGGGGGCGTGGACAAGAGATCGCAGATAACCGCGGCAAAGACGGGGAATAATAGAGCGACTGTACATTCCTGTCCCCAAGTAGCGCTCCACCTCAGCGGGGGACTGCATGAATAGATCAGGCCAGCATGTGAACGGGGCTGGGGGGCGTGGCGCTAGGGCAGTGAGGGGGGGTCGCGGCGCACAGACCTTCCGAGCTAGGGCGGGTGGCAGCAGATTCGGAGTGGTTTCCTTTGGCCCCGCGCAGCAGAATTCGGGTCCCTGCAGGGACTTCCTGAGAACACCCCAAGGTACAATGCCAAGGTACAGTAATCCCCCCCCGCCCCCAGCTCCCAGCGCAGCTTTAAGTAGGGGCACATACCTGGAGTACAATGTGCTGGAAATCATTCCCGGTGGTTACCGGGCCCGGCGAGGCACGGCGTCGAGACACACACGCGCAGCCAGGCTTTCAGTAGCGTTTAGCGTCTTATTCCAGGGAAACACCAAAGAAAATGTTTTTTTTTCCCTAAAGCTTTAACACAGATAATTGCACTTCTTGGAAGTTTCGAAAGGCTGAAAAGCAGGCACGTTCGGGGCTCCCCCCCCTTCTGAGGTACTGGACCCCTTTTTGGATCACCAGAAGTCGCAGAGGGGAAATTCCCCCCCCCCCGACTGACAAATCCTCTGCCAGTCTCACCGACACGCATGCTACATTTATGGTCAAGCACCTGTCCTTTTAGATATTTATGTCCATACATTTAAAGACGCATCCTGAGAAACAAACTGCACATGCTAGCCCCTCCCAGTCCATTAGCAGGCGCCCCCCGACACGCTGCTGTTTGGCGTGTTTATAAATGAAAGGTGTACCTTCCAACCTGTTTTTTTTTTGCATCTGCTTCTCGTTTAGACGTTGGTTGAGAGACCCTCCCCGATTCCCGCTTCTGACGAGGGGCTTTGCCACGAGTGACTTAAAGTGTGTGCGCGTGTGCACGTGCGTGCGTGCGTGCGTGCGAGAGAGAGAGGGTTTCTGCACGTCAGTCGTCAGTTTGGACAAACATGCTTTTCACTTTGGGGATGCCTCCTGCCATTTTCGCACCAGTGAGAGTCCTCGTGGATGCTGTTATCAGAATAAGGCTTTCAGGAAGACTGCCTGTCTTCTGGAGACTTTTAAGCCCATAATATTACACTGAATTCTCCCACTTGTTTTTTGAACAGTCTTCGGGGTTGTTTCTCTGTAAATGCAGCACTGGTGTCCAGGTCTGCTACAGAAGTGTTACTGGGTGTTTCCCTACCTGTTTTGTCATTTGGCCAGATGTTTGCACCATTACATCACCGCAGCCACTCACCCCCACTTCGCCGTGTTTACTATTACGAGAGGGATTGAAAACTCCTTTGGAGAAGCTCCAAAGTGGTAAATAAATTGTTTAATAAACGTTTATCCTATGCGTCCATCTTCAGGCTGCTTATCCTGTACAGGGTAATGTAGACTAAATAAATGTGTATTAAAAAAACAAATACTCACAACTCTTAAGTACTTCTGCTTTATGTAAATCTAAATATGTACTACTATAGTGGTACACCCTACATCAAATGCAACATACAGTACTGTTTGCGTACAGTATTATTGCTAAAGGCCTTTGTGACAACGCACCCGCGTCCCTCAGGTATAGGGTTACATTGGGCCTGGATCCTATCCCAGAATGCACAGGTCACCCTGCTGGGATACCAGTGAGCTGCAGGGAACACACGCATAAGCAAAGTACGGGAAACTCTGAGACACCAGCTAACCTAGCTCCAAGTTTTTATGGGAATATGCAAACTCCAAAGTGGGAATATGCAAACTCCATATACACAGAACCACATGTAGCACTGTAACCCCATGGAGGTGTGAGGCTATAGTACTCACCACGGGGACACGCTTTGCCCTTATACACTTCATAAATAAAAGTGTGCGTATGGGAACTGAAGCAGTTGCACCATAACTGATATATTTCCAATTTCCCTTCTCCTGAAAGAAGCCAAGATGCTTCACTCCATAAGCTGCACTTAATGGTGAAGCGCTAGTGAGCTATTACCGAGCGGTTTTATAATGCGCTACAACAAATCGGGAGCGCATTAAAGGCGATTACGGTGATTAATAGGAGTAATGATTTCTGAGATAAAAGGAGCCATTTCCCGGGAAACAGCGAGAGGTCAGTCTGCAGAGTGCCATGCACTCCCGCAAAAATAAATCAGGACACACATGACTTTAAGACCGCAGGGAATTAGCACGTCTCCAAGACTCCCCCTGTCCCTGTTGGCTACATTAATATCCAGCGAGCTCCTTGTGAACGATGCACCGCGTGGGTTTGTTTTGGGTAACTGACGTTCTGATGTTCCCTGGGGGGGAGCCCACACCCGCACACACCCGCATCACCACCCGAGGGTCGAGACAGAAGTTTACCCCGCCCCCTCAGGTGCGCACTCGGGTCATTAACACAGAGAGATCGTTAGCACTTAGAAGACATTGGGTCAAGCTCCATTTTGCCTGGATCTGCAGCTTTGAGGATTTATTTGTTATGTCCAGGGCGGGAGAGGTACTTCTGAACCACGCCACAGATCAAGAGTGACACAGCAGCACAGTATTTTGATGACTCAGATTCAGATAGCATCGGGGCTCTGAGACCGAAACACGCAATGCCAGTAGCTGCTGGCACACAGGCAAACAGTTTGGAGCAGTTTACTTCAGCAAACAGCCTGTTGGCCTAATTATTCTGAGGTCCCGGTTAGGGAGCCAACATATTAACGCAGATTTTAAAGCATTCCACAAATTCTACAGCCTAACCTCTATAGACGGGGGCCAGAAATGTGGGGTTTATCCTAACGTGTTGAGATTTAAGGATGGATTCTGGCTCAGAATAGAGTGGAACTCCCATGAGAAGATGTTTCCCTCCATGATGAAGGCGTCTCTCATCTGTGCTTCTTGAAAAACCCAAGTCAGCAGTGAGAGCCGTGTAGTGGGCAGGCCACTGATTGGGGTCACGAGCCACTAGCCGAAAATAGCCACGCACTGTGAAATTTTTATGGCGGTAGACTTCATGTGTAAAAATAAGCTTCGACAGTTTTTACAGATGAGAGGTACATTTTATGGTGCAATATAGACGTCCACATCTCCTCAGCTAGGGCCACAAAATATTTATTAATTCTTAGAGTGCATTTATTCGATTTTAACCGGCATTTGTGACTTTTAAATTGCACAATAGTTAATTGTAAAACTGCATGAAATTAAACAGGGAAATTATTATGACTCTATATATCCTGCACAGGCACTGCTTTTGGAGTTTACTATGGATGGTTTTCGCTAAGGCCAAAACGTTGATCCTCTGTACTGCTGTGTTTACCAGGTCTGTGAATTCCTTTGTGTCTTATTAAGAAAAAGCTTTGCAGAGCAGAGCCCGGAGTCTGCCTCGTGCTCCAGTGGAGGTTCCTGTGTTTGTACTGGTTCCTGTCTCCCTGCTGTCACCCAGCCGCCCGTCGCCACTGTTTTTCCTACGAGTCTCTGGTGCGCCAACCTTGTGTCGGTGGGACAGCCGGCTCACGCCCACCCCTGTTTACCACTTACGTCCTCCCCACCGGCGACCCGCCACCGGCCCGTTCCCCGGGGGAGACCTCTCCCAGATAAACATGAATCACCGCGATCGGGAGTGCCAAGCCCGGCGAAAGGCTCCTTTCCCATGCCGGAGCCCCTGGAGCCGCGACTCGATGCGAACTCAAGAGCGGCTTTTGTTGCGAAAGAAAAGCCTACGAGTTCGTCTTCGACAATCCGGAGCCAGAACATCCGCTGAAGGGTCCAAGTCAGAAATACTCCCGATATTTTTATTGTTGATGCAAAAATAAAAAAATAATAACGCTTTTTTTTCTCGGAGGAAATGTTTGGTATAAACATAATCGGCGGAAGGGAAGGTGAAACACCCCTGTTTACCTGCCCGTCGCGTAAAGGCTGCACCCAGGCTTTCGGGGAGCCCGCGGAGTCTGTGCGGCTTTTGCGCTCCGGAGATTTGGGGTAGAGCCTCTAAATGCGCCGCGACCGCATCGCTCCGCCGCTTAACATAAAAAATGACTCAAAGCTACCCTGTAAGTTTAACCTGTGCGATGGTTCGGCGTCCCGTACCCGGCGCACCCAGCCTCGGGTCCCGTGTTCCCGGATCCCTGACACCCCAACTGGCTATGGTATTATTGGATGTAATCCCCTCATACAAACACATATGCCACGGGAGAAGCCGGACATCTGTGACAGGGCCGCCAACTTTGGGCAGCTGCCAGAGATGAGTCTGCACATACATGCACAGGCATTTATATGTATGCAACAGTTACATTTATTGCCTTGTAAATAGTCTGTGGGCTTTGCAAACTGTCCCAACGCTTCTGATGCAGCTAATTTTAGGTTGATAATGGAATAATACAGATTTCTTGTTTGAGTGTGAGAGACAGGGTGTTGTGAGTCTGCATGTATTTTAGGACTACGGATGAAACCTGTATTTTTCTTATTTATAATGAATTATATTATGGAAATAACGTCCCCATTCACTATACTCTGGGACGATAATCTAGTACCATTTTCATATGCTTTATTTAGTGAACTAATCACGTATCCAGAAATAAGCTGAACTATTTGGTATGTGTTACTTTATAACAACGATTTTTAGGAGTTTGTTAGCTAAGAAAAGGAGTTTCCTATTCAGAAAAGGAGTGCCCTATTCAGAAATTGCATGCGCATGGGCCTAAAATCAGATTCCGTCTATAGATGGGAGTTTATCAATAAAAAACATCGCCAATCTGGGGAGGCTAGTATGATCTCTAGGTAAGAACTTAGAGCTTTAAACTTGTATTTGAAAAACGAAGTCAATATTATTCTTGAGTGTTGCGCCTCATTAACTGCTAAATACAGTTTATCGCCGCTGGAATCGCGGGATGGAATATGGGAAACTATTACATCGGCTGAAGTGTTTTAGGGCTGTATAATATCATTTGCGTTCGCACTTGTCAAAATACAGAAATATAAAGTGATTTATAGCGCACACAAAGCTGGTTATACTTTATGTTACATGTAGTTCAGCTATAAGAAAATCCATCTAGATGGTTTGGTAGGGGTGATAGCAGATTGTGAGGAACAAAGCGGCTTAATAATATTTTATTGCGATCGCGTGTAGAGACTAAAGTATGTAATTATTTCCAGGGATGGAAGTAACTTTCTCGACACCTGTCTATATTATTATCCAGCCTTGTCTGAACCTTCTGATAAGGCTGAAGTAAGAACTGTTTTAAATGCATTAAGACCGTTTACAGGTGCTAACCCCTGTCAAAAATGAGATATCTGTATTGTGTTTTATTATGCCATCTTTCTAAAAGTCACATGTCACCCCCTCCACAGGAGTGCAGACGTTTGGGAGGGGGTAGATGGGGACGCTCCCTTCAGAGAGTAATAATGTGCGTATGCAGTCTTGAGGCATCATTACACTCCCAAAATATCAGCCTGACACCTACATACATTAACGGGAGGGAGATGCGTCACACAGCTACTAGTGCAATGCAGGTTTGCTAGGCGACGTACGTCACGCTACACATAAATCAGCATAAGTCATTAATTAAGGATGGGCACTCTCCAGGCGGAACGAAGGTTTGCTAAGATAAACACAGCCTAATCACAGGCGATTTGTCAGACTCTGTAAAACACAGGTACCTGACAGCTTTACAGACGGCGCACAGTGGTTTTGCTCCACAAAAGTCTTCCCCTATACGAAAATACATTTTCAACTTTATTCAGGTTTTTAACCTAGAAACGGCAGAAATAAACAGAGGGGTCTTTGGTGATGACTCACGGGCACTACATGACAGCTTGGCATGACTACAGGCAGTCCCTGAGTTCAGAATGTCCGGCTTATGGACAACTTGAAGGCCTATTTGCAAATTGACTGCCATACAGATCATATTAAAAATACAGTGGTTTGTAATAATGAATGCACACACTGCTTATACACCACTCATGAGAACATTGCATGGATTCAGCAGATTGTTGGCTCAAGGTACAGCACAGTACCGTATGCTTATTAGGTACTTATTACTGTATAATAATAATTATTTTTATCTACTGTATTATTATTTTTCCTACTTACCTACAAATTCAGCTTAAACACAGACTTAGGGAACGGATCTCGTTCGTAACCTGGGGACTGCCTGTATGTATGAAACTGAGCTGCCTGAGTTTTGTTGGCCAATTGGCCTAAACTGGCCTGCCATAGGCCTCGAGGTATATATGTTTATAACTTTTTTGCGCTTATATAACACGGGAACAAATTCAAAACTGGTCATGTGTTTTCAATTACACACAGTATTGCTAACATTGCAGACAGTGCTACACAAGTGGAACTGAGCTATTCTGAGAGAGCTGTTTAAGTCAGTACAGAGATGCCGGATCATTCTGCTTTGAAAAGCAGCCATGAGTGTTTTTTCTTTTCTTGTTTTAGTTAAATGTTCGGTTTGAGGCATGGTACGGAAGTTATTAAAACCGTAGCTGAAGCGACACGCCGCGCAAATGGCCGCGCATTAAAACCTCTTCATGCTGCCGTTGCTGTCTGCCATGATGGATGGCACCCCGTCTCTGTCCCACGTCTCGTTTGGGCCGCTCCGTTTTAGCAGGTGGTAAGAGTTCATTTAGTTGAAGGATTGCAGGGATCCCGAAAGCACGTTCCTTGTGCAGGGGTTCCTACAGGAGGCGGAGGTGGTGAGTATCCATCAATCACTTTCTTTCAGAGAGACCAGCGGAGAGAAACCCGGGGACTGGGGAGACTCGCGGACGTGTGTGATATATCCCCCTTGTGGTACGCATCAGCCCTCATCAGATAAGGCCGTGCCCAGCCTGTGATCTGGACTATCCCCAGAGCTCGGCCCCAGTCACATAACTCAGACGGCATGAAATGTACACACCACCCAGCCGCTCTGCTCCTCTCCCCAGCAGACGGCCGCGTCTCGCCCGCCAGAGGAGATGCATTGCGACCCCGGAGAGGATATGCCAGTTTCAGTGGCCGTTTATCACAATAGAGCTCCTTGTGGTGATCAGGATGAGAGATGCACTCTCCCCGGACTCTCGTAAGTTCGGTAGGGGGTGGTGTCCATACACATGCATTAATTTGCCGTTCCCAGATGCATACCTACAGGCATGATATATAGCCCCTGGATGAACTTGTTTGGGTCTGCAGATTCCATCCTTGGAGAGCTAAACTTTTTTTTTAAATGGATAAATGCTCTTTTGCTACATTTTATTTCTATATTTTTATATCTAAAACACATATTTCCAGGGTGACAGGTGGTCCTTAAAGGTTTAGGGTATGACCATGTTCAACTTCTGAGTCCTGCTGTTGAACTATCATTTAACAAGGTAGTTGGGTTGCTTTCCAAAAGAAATGAATGTAGGCCCATTCAGATCAAGGCGCTGTTAATGAGTAATTATTGCACATCCATTATATTTTTTAATGAAATAGCATTCATTCCTTTTGCCAGTGATCCTCTGGCTTTCAGAGCTAGCCTCATCATGCCTCCATTTCTTCCTATCTGATGAACAATCGGATTTGCCTGATTCCTACTGGCTCTGTTTACCCAGCTGGTTCGGTTAAAGTGCTCCTTTAAAGCTGCCTTTGAGTCTATAAGCTGCAATTTGTTACGCTCTTTAGAGGGGCCGAGGTGTCCCTCATCCCCCCTGTTAAGTCTAGTTTTATTATCTCTTGCACCTCTAAAGCGCCCATGAGCATTTCAGTAAATGTTGCCTCCAGAGGTCTTGGCTCTTGCTAACTCTCCGGATGAGCTGTTGTTGGGGAGGGCTTTTTCTGGTAACTCTACCCGGGGCAGAGGGCCAAGGCTGGCCAGGTCAGATCTCTCATTCACCAGCCTGCCCTGGAGATATTTGGGATCTTGTCAGCAAAGGCCTGAGCTCCTTTTAATCTGGAATACGGTACATAGACACCAGGGGAGTCGTCGATTCTGTCCAGGCCGCCCCGACACGCTTGACTGCGGGGAGTCTGGCCGTCTCCTCAGCATATTTCCCACAATGCAATTCGTTACTGTGGCGATCACTGGTAAAGGGACTCCCCTGTTCAGTTCAGGGTGGATTTAGGATTGCCATAGACTCCAGCCATCTGCTAAACGCATTTGCCTCGCTGGCAGCGGCTCAGTCGAATCCTTTAGCCAGAAGATGGATAGCAAACGGGAGAATTGTTTTACATACATTTCTTAAATGAATCTTCCTCCCCCCGAAAGCACGCTTAGCACTGGAGACACATGATATAATTAACACTCTCCGTGACCTCAGAGTGTCTAGTCCCGCACTCACGCCAGGAGATCTCGGCAGCTAAACGTGCTTCCTTTTTATCTCGTTCCAGCGGGTCACCGAGAGCATGTTTCTTTAAAGAAGTGAGGTTACGCTAATTTCAAGCACAAGGACCGCCGTAAGGTGCTGCTAACGATTTCAGGGGACAGCAGATACAAATGGCACAAAGGGAATTCAGTCGTTGCATGTTTCAATTACACGGACACAGATTACATTACATTGCAGCTGTTCAACGGATGAGGATTAGCACCCCATTTTATACAAATAGGTCTGCATAGTTTACAGTACAGAGTTCAGGGCCCATGCTGGGCGGGGTTACAATGCCAAGTCAGTCACTGATTTGTTTAATGCACTTCCAGTTGTCACATTCTTCGCTGTCATTGGTTTAATTCAAGAATTGACTGACAGCACGCTGTAGTCCCGCCCACCATAACTTGTCCCAGTCCCAGTCTTCCATTCACAGGTTTTTCTAGCTGTACTAATTTTTTCAGCTGTACACTGCAGCCTCTTTCTGCCAGTCCTCCTGACTGGTTCCCAGGGTGCCATGCGGCCGTCTGCCCGTCGTTAGCTGGCTTTCGGGTCGCACGTCTCTGCCGTTTTTTTTCCCCGAATTGCCACTAACAAGTTCTCAAAGCCAGCGCCTTACAAGCAGCCGGTAATCAGAGCCAGATGCTCTATGAGGTCGTTCCTTCCTTTCAGTTATTTTTTTTTTTAAGAAATGCTGCCATCTGACAGAGTTAAACTTATGAAGGATGGAGGCATATGTCTCCGGCTGACCTGCAGTCTGTGAGCCTCCATGATGGATCGCAGATAGTCCACAGCAGCACCCCAACTACATTGATTGATATGACTTCGCTTATACAAAAGAGACAAATATACAGACCGTCGTGACCCTTTCACAGCCCGGGACAGGGTCAGAGCCTGACCTCTCTCACTTCCCCCTCAGCAAATAATGGGCACCGTGGATTGGCTCATGGCCTAACGAGTCAACATGATGTCACGGTCATTACTCTCTCACCTGGACAGCACCTTGTCGCCATGGACACCCGTGATGTCTTTACCGTTTCTTGCTTTTCGAGACGTCTGCTGCCTAGCGAGTAACGAGTTGCCCGTGACATAAATCCCGCAAAAGCAATCAGATTAGCCGGTGGTGAGGCCAAATAATGATTTGCATATCCTGACTAATTGCAGTTACATGCTGGGTGCTTTTATCCAAAGGCTTGCTATCTAGCATATGGTTGTGCACGCGGGAGCATTTCCACGGCTTATCGGAGTCCCCTCCTCCTGGCCCAGCTGGTCCAGCTGTGTAGACCACAGCCAGATGTTCACTTACGACAGATCCGATGGTTCTGTGTAGGTTCCATGTCAGGCAGGTATGCAACTTTCAGTGATTTGAATGTGCTTTCAGTGGTCTGACAGAGGGGTTGGGCCCCTGACTTGTGCATTACATGTGATACTTGGTTAGTAGTCGGTCTCTGTCAAGATCCACGTGTCACAGAGAACACAGTGTAACTAACCTCCCTTTTGATGTGTTTTTATCTGATATGGACTCTTTCCACGCGACAATTTCGGCAGGAAAAAAGTTTACAATCTCTTGAAAGTCGGCCAGCGCATTTTAATAGCTGGGTCATGAGGCTGGAGGCGATGTGACCGTTTTCCCTGGAACATCCAGCCATTGTTGAGCTTCAATGAGGTGGCTGGAGTAACAGAGTGTTCTGATGGGGTTCTTCGGAAGCATGCCGGTGAGTAATGAGCTGGGATGACTCTTCCGGAAGGGAAGAATAGAGGCCCCCTCTTGACCAATGAATTTGGGAACAAGGAAGTGTTTTTAAACCCTCAGAGCAACTGAGTTATTGTATTCATAATATTGTTCTATTCCAGGAGGATCTATGAAAAAAAGATGCTCATTTCTCCTATACTATATTAATAGTTGCTTTTAATAGTTCCTTTTCAAAGCAGATTGTATATAATTCAATTACTAGAAGTTATGAAGTGTTGAGTATTAATCGATTCAGGTTTTTATTCACTTTTGCTTTATTAGTATTTGGCTGCATTTTATTTCTCTCATACATGGCGCTATGGACATTCTTCTCAATCCTGTGAAAAAAGGCTTCCTCCCATGTCAAAAAAATTATATATACCCTTACTCGTGTGCGCTCCACCCCCCAGAGATCTCCTTTCTCACAGGAACTCTCCTCTTTTTATATAAAGAATCTTTCCCAAGACTTCATTCGACATGTCAAAATAAGAAAAAAATTATTAAAAAATACAAGATATAATTTTGAATTCTGCTATATTGTTAACTCAACAAAACTACACCCACGTGCAAGAAAAATCTACATTAGTAAAACATATTAGTTAACTGGCATTTTTGCCTTATTTGGATATCATTTAATTTTGGATCATCCTTGAAATATCTTGTCAGACCTTGAATTGCAATAAGAAGTACTTTCACTCTTTTTTTGGCTAAATTCAGGTCTCTGGAATATTGCCAGCGGCACCAGTAAGTTTATGTAAGAAAATAGTATAATGAATGTTATATAGGGTCGGCGTAACTTTTTCTGAAAGAGGAGTTTAAGCAGCTGCAGCTTGATCTTGCTGGAGCCGCTCGCGCCTGGCATTGCACGGCTAGGCTGGCTAGCTGTCTGTGCCCGCTTGCAGCTAGCACATCACAGGTATGACCTCACTTCCTGTCTCCAGGCCGTGCCAGTTGTTCCAGGCCTTAGTCACTATGTTGCTATCTGAGTCAGCCTGCCCAGTCCCTGCCAGCATCTCCCTTTAGGTGCTCCCTCAGTCGCCGCCTGCAACTTCATTTTGAGGAGTGGCTGTCAAATCTGCCATGCCATGTCCAAGGCATGCAGGTCTCTGCAGACCAATTCCCGAGCCACCCAGGACCTCTGTGGGCCGATTCCCGGGCCATCCAGGCAACCATGGGCAGACTCAAGGCCGTCCAGGCCTCCGTGGGCCACTTCCTGGGCCGTCCAGGCCTCCGTGGGCCACTTCCCAGGCCATCCAGGTCTCCGCGGGCTGATTGCTGGGCCGTCCGGGCCTCCATGAGCTGATTCCCTGGCTGTCCAGGCCTCCGCGGGCCGATTCCCAAGCTGTCCAGGCCTCTGCGGGCCGATTGCCCGGGAATGCAGGCCTTCACGGGGTGATTTCCCGGCCGTCCTGGCCTCTGTGGGCCTGTCGAGTCTTCAGCTCCTGCTTCTTCCTATAAACAATGTAGATGGCACGTTTCGGGGCCGTCACTCTGAAATAATAACTCATTGACTTCTAACCCCGGGACTAATAACAGAAACCAAATAGCACGAGTGTGTTGTGTTACCCCCGCCCGGCTGCTCCATGTCACTTTTCTCGACTGTCGAACACCAGAAAGGAAAATCCACAGTCCTGCCAAGGAGCTGCTCAGTCTTTGGGGCAGCTTTCTGTGCGAGCAGAGGCAGCCAGTTGGACTCGGGGGGGGGTCCACGTTTCCTGCCTTAGCTGCTGGCCCTCCACCTGTCTCGGGCTGAGCGGCCGTCTGTTTTTCAGCAGCAGGAGAAGCCCTGACCGAGGTTAATCCTGGAGCCGCAGGATGGGAGGGCTTTGGCCAGTAGGTGAGCTCAGTGCGGCCAGGGCCCAGGGCACCACAGAACCTGCTTTGACCCCATCAGGATCGGCTAAAGCTTCACAGAGGGTCACACTTTGGCCCTTACGACCTCCAGCTTGACGCTCCAAAACATTATAAATACAAAGCATTTCGCAAATATACCGTCTTTATCCCCTGACACCTCAGTGTAGAATATTTTTAACTCACCTGTTTGACCAGTCGTGTGATTCAAACCATTTTTGTAGGTTGACATACGTTTTCGTGTTGGGGATTCGCTTCTCCTCATATGCAGGTATATCTTCCTTGCAAATATTGATACAGTTCCTATTAGTTTAAGACTTTCAGATCAAACAAACCTTAAAAATCATTAAATATGTCTTCCTCTGGGCTGTGATCACACTTCAGTAACACAAACACGTCCTCCTTGTGCATGCTGGGATTGAACAAGCTGGGAAGCCCCTCCGTCTTGGTCATTCCTGGTGTAGCGGTAACATGAAACGTGGATAAGCTTTGCAACACCCCCGGCCCTGGGCCTCGGAGGCTCTGGGGTAGGTCTGGGTGGTGAAAACCTTGGAACAATGTCTACCCAGCTCAACGCGGCCTGTTTCCAGTCATGGTACGTCCTGAATCGCGGGAGGCTCGCAAATCTCCTCCTTAACGTGTCGAATGAGAACAGAAAGGGTGGGCCTTTCCCCAGCAGTTTGAAAGCCCCCCCCACGCACGTGGGGGTTGGCACACATGCTGTGCCAAGCAAGGAATCTGAGAGCATTTCCTTTCAAAAGATAATCTCACCACTATGAGAGGCATTCCAATAAATTAAAGAACAGGTTGATGTGAATCAGCACTTAATAAGGCCAGGGAAGCTGCAGCCAAGCCTGGCTGAGTAACACCCTTCGGGGACTAGAAGCATCAGTGCTGTGTGTAAAAGAGAAGGCGCCTCATTCTCTGCTCTGCGATCAAGGCGCCACGCCGAAAACCGATTGGCCGGCTCACATTAGCAATGTACTGTGCATTAGGTACGGTGGGCGCTTGCAAAGACATACAATAATCTTTTGCTGAAAAACTCCAGTGTTGAACTAGACGTGGCCTGACCTCATTTGGGGCATCAAAGACTCGATGGTGTGCCGTCGCTTCCAACATGGCGAATTCCTTAATGCTCCACTTTTACTGGGTAATCTTGGTCTAGTGCAGCTTGTTCAGGAGGCTCTGTGTTTTGTCAGGCAGTCATCCCACTTGGAATTATGACTTCTCCAGATGTGGAGGATCTCATGAGGTCCACTGTACAGAGAGGTAGTGGTTGGTGATGGTGGGGAGCGGGCCGCAAGTTGCCGGGACGACTTCCCATAACCCCTGGGTCCTGCTCCCAAAATGGGTGGCAGGGCATCACACAAATTACCAGACACAATCGCTCCCAAGGTTGTGTGCCCAAGGTTGCTGTCACTGACAATACCATATATGTCAGGTCAACCCCATCTCTGAAGATCTCAAAGCGGAAATTTCTGTTTTTGTATTTGCATTTTTCAGTTAGTCCCATATAATCTAATATTACTTTAATAGCATGTCATAGAGGCTAAATATGTCAGGAAGAGATTCGGTTGAGTTCCAGTCTTACTCTTGGGATTTGAACATTTAGAAGCACTGTGTCACATGATTTTCTGCGTGTTACTGACCTGTGACGAGGTTAAGGGTCCCTGGGGAGGCGCTGATCGATACGGGACCCTCAACACGAGCACCCCTGGGCCAGATGATGCAGTCCTGCTCTTAGACCAGTGTTTCAAATTCCCAACGTACATGTCATGAGTGGAAATACAGGCGGAGCCGTCGCGTTTCAGACAACAACTTTTTTTCAGATTACAGGCAAGGTCTGCTCCTTAAGCTTTACCTCATTAATATCCATTGAAAAGCTTGCACAGTTAGCAAGACCTCCTTATAATATAATTTGTATTTTAATGAAGAGGCTCGATTCACTTGACTTTCCAGAAAAGGGACGCATATTAAAGGGTCTGTCTATAAAAAGCACACCGATACTCATCACTATGGTTTTATTACATCCTCAGAGATTAGCAGTTTGGGCAGCTCAGCAGATTCACTCCGTTCCGTTCCCAACATTGCGATTCCATTCCTCCAGCTCATCCAACCCCATAACGGCACAGATCACGCTGAACGCGTCACATTTTTTCTCAGGAATTTTTAAGTGTGCGTAAATTACGATTCCTGACTGATATTATCCCCCAATGGCCGTCCCTCGTGTGGCACTAAAATATGTTTAAATGTTTCCCACCCAGAGTGTAACGTTCCTCTGGGGGGCAAGGTCCGCCATGCCACCCAAGGTAGCGTGACCTCATGCGACCCCTGACCTTTGCACCCCTCCCTTCTGTGATTCTGGCCCAGCATCCCAGGGAAGCCTGAGAAGGTCCACTTCGCTGGTCCCTTTCCATATTCAGTAGCGTTTAATGGTCAGTCCGCAGTGGGCCTGTGTTTCCGGAGCTTTTCCCGTGGTTTATCTGCTGCAGTTTCGACCTCTGCCAGAATATCATTTCTTTTGCTAACAGCGGGCCTGCAGACCTACGTTATCACATCGCTTCTGTGTGAGCTACGCTTTTCAGAAGCAGAGAAATGTAACGTAGTTTGCTTATTATTGTGTGCTTCTTACCACCTGGTCTAGGTCAGGCTGTAATGCAAAAGAGAGTAACAACCAGGGGCGATTTGACCAGGGGCGATTTGACAGGCACATCAGGTCCTCATTTGGATAACCTCAGTTTTATAAAAATCTGTGAATGCAATCAAAAAAGTAAAAATGCCAGAAGTCTTGAATTTTGGTTGGTTACTTATGGTTAAAGTTAGGGCTGGGTTGGGGTTAAGGGTGTCATGACTGGGATTAAGGTTTTTCCCATGAAAATGAATGGATGGTACCCATTTAGATGGGTCTAGGTGTGTGTGTGTGTGTGTGTGTGGTGTGGACAGAAAACAAAAATGAAGAACTTTCGCAACACAGCAAGGTTCGTATGAACAATAGTCTAATACTGGAACCAACAGCAGGTACAACAAACAGCAACTGCGACATCGATGAATCGATCTCAGCGAATACGACCACAGGTCCTAGCAGTGGTATTCAGAGAGAGTCACAGGCTTAATCTTTGATTTCATCAATGTTGCACTATAACTGCATTGAGAGTCCTGCGGTCCCCTCAAAGGTCACGCTGGGATGGGTGTCATGCAACAGGCCTGTCACATGACTGTTCCAGAAATACCTGTCAACACCTCTCCCCCTGTCACTGGAAAGACAAAAACTGTAAAAAAGCCCATCCACTCATCCATCCATGTTCTCACTGCTTATCTTGCGGGGGGACCTGGAGCCTATCAGACAAGGCAGGGGTACATCCAGGACGGGATGGCGGTTCATCACAAGGCTACAAGAATAAAATATGATGCAGTGACAGTGAGACCTCACAGCATCTGCCATTCATCATCAAAGACGGCAGAGAGGGTTTCTGGCGTGAAACGAAGCCTGTGCGCCTCTGTGTGCAGAACATATAACACATGTCGTTTTGGGTTGCGTCCTAATTAAACGTCTGCTCTTTCGAATTGTCAAGAGCTATCTCCATCCAGAAATAACTCTGAAAGGCAGATGTGGATGGTGCCAGAGTTTTCAGGAAACGATAGAAGAACGGACTCAGCAGCGATTGCTTTCCCCTGCAGGCCTTGGGACACTTCGAGCACACTGAGAGTAACCTCTTAATTACCCTGCCTCTGTTTACCTTCACTGACAAGGGCGTTTGGCTCTGAATTTACTACTGTGTGTTAGTAAAGCTAGAGGAATTTCTGTTCTGGACCTGAGGGAATTAGCCTAGACTATGGCAGTTGGACCTTCTGGTGCTGAGCGACGTGTTGAGTGTGGTCTCACTCAGCACCATGTCTCCTGGACCATGACAGTGTGCCACATCCTACGACTGTAGCTTCCCTGCCCTGGGTCTACCCTCAGTGCCTTGTTTCAGGTTTGTATTTATTTAGCATCTTATTCAAAATTACAAATGTTTTTGTGCGAAAGCAGGGACAGATTAGGACAATTGGAGGTTAAAGGGGCAGTTCACCCCAAAACTGAAACCGTTTGGGTTTTAGATGGGTTTTTCTATGTCGTTCTGCTGGGAGTTGCCTAGTTTTGAGGACACCAGTCGTAGAAATGTCGGGCTTCTCTCGAATGTAATAGGATCAAATGGCATTCTTTCTGTGGTGATTAAAGCAGGGTGTGTGTGCTCGTATCTTCTGCCCATTTTGAGAAGAAAATAGTTCCTACATTAAACTGCACACTATAAAGTCTGTGGACTATATTCCATAACTGGGTCATGATTTTTTGTAAGATTCATTGCTTTTGAATTGAATTTAAATTGACTTTTGCAAATTCAATTCAATTCAATCACCACAGAAAGAATTCTACTCACTCCCATTATATTTGAGAGAAGCCTGACATCATATCTCCAAAAACCAATATCTCCAAAACTAAGCAACTCCCAGCAGAACAACCAAGTTAGAAGGCACTAAAGCCCATCTTTTTCAGTTTTGGGGTGAGCTGCCCCTTAATGGCCTAACCTGCTGAGGCACACACTACATACTACAGCATCGACTGGTTCTGTCCAAGAAAATCCACCAGGATTCACTGACCATTTTCACAACTGGATTCACAAACTCCACTCCCACTTGAAAATGCAAGGGTGACGAAAAGGTACCTTGAAGCCAACGGTGATCTGGGACTGCCTCATGCTATTAGTCCCTGCCTGGTTTAACCCAAATAGAACTAGTAAAGTAACAGTATGTGGTTCAAACAATCCATGAAAGGCAGGCCGTTATAATCCCACCCACTTTGGTCTAGAAGCTCAGTTCTCCCATCAGAATCTCAACCACCCAGGCAACTGGGACCCAGTATACACTACTGTGATAAAAATCAATGTTGGAACACTACTTCAATACACACACCCTGCTCACTCCCTCAGGATAAAAAATGGTAGTTATCAGAATTTAAGCTATTCCCCTATACAGTTTATATTTTTAACATAAAGTTTATACATTCCTCTTTACCACCCTACAATGTCAATGTGAAATTATGATAACATGAGTTATATACTCTGGATAAGATCTTGAGGGGTGTTTCTCTTGTCTTAATGGCCCTTTCACACATTTCTGTGCGTGTGCTCGGATGGAGACCTGCAGGATCGTGTGGTTTTTCTCTGATTCCATGGTCACCTTAGGGGCTGTCCTCGCTGGGATTTTCCAGCTCTTTCTGCAGCCTCAGTTTTCTGCTTCGCTCCCCCAAACCGGTCAGCGTGTGGCTCAGTGGGCCGGTTTCAGCCCGGCCTCGGTGGAATAGTCACGTCTCGGGGCCCCTGAGCGAGGCCCTTAACCCCCAGCTCCATGAGTTCTACTGCAGATGGCTTCCTTTTACTGCTAGGCTTGGTCTTACCTCTCTGTGTGACAAGGAGAGCAAGATGGAATGGGCAAAAAGGAGAATTTCCCCACAGGGATCAATAAAGTATCATTATTACTATCTTCAGTTGTAGCCAGTAAATCCACAGCCCATTTACTTTGCTGGTGGTATCTATTAATCGTTTCCCTCGTTCCAGCAGTTTCAAGCAGGCCCCGATAGCGCTGCCATGCTATCACAGTTAGCATCTTAGCATCATGGACGACTCTTGTAAGCCCTATGTAGTGGGCATCAGTCAGATCAGCCTATTTTGGGTCATTTGCCCCAATTGCAGAACTCCCCCCCCCCCACACACACACACCCAGGGTAGCACAGGCGTAATCAGATCTCACTAAAGCAGTAGCAGACAACAGAACTGTTCAGAAACACCAGAATCCAGATACCGAGTTGTGTGTTAGACCTGTGGGGAGCAGACAGACCACACTGAGTACTCAGTGGAGCCAAACAGAGTAAAATCAGTGCTGTCAACCAGAATGTTACTCTTTTCGGTGAAAATTTTACTTAACGTACAGCAGCAGAATTAAGATTAACTGAAATGCTCCATTAACAATATACAGCTTATTCTGCATGTCGTTTGGCACTATTCTGTGTTGAACACCCACAGTTTAGCTTAAGAGCACTGACATTCCGTATTAATGTTATCTGAGCCACTACAGAGAGACAGATTTCATTATAAGAGCCAGAATATCTAAGAGGTGAAAATACCTGAGCTGTTGCTTTAGAGATGGGCTGTGTTTCAGGTCTTTGCTTTCTCCCTTGTAAGGTTAATATCGCTACCTTTTGGGAAGTCCTAAGTCTGAGGATTCATTTGACCCCCCGTGTGTGTCATGCCCTGTCCCATTTCCCGAAGTGCGGAACGCAGAGCGACTAGGAAAGTGTGCGTCGTGCCTTGAGGTCTTCTGGGTGAATGACTTTCTGATGCAAACATTACTGGTCTGCTGTTTCGTAGAATGTTGCCAGAGCTTTTAAATTGACTGTGAAGACTTAACTCTAATCGCTCTGTGTCCTCTTTTTCAGCGAGAGAACAGCTAATTCTGTTCGAAAGACGTACTCCCAAATGTGGCTCGGGTCAACCTGTTTCCAATAGTCTTTAGGATATATGGTGACTCCTCAGCCCATTATAAGGTTATGGCAACATTTGCCCTCTGACTTGATGAATTTAGGAACATTCTGGACCTGTTCACAGACACATCTGGCCTTTGATAATGGAGCAGTGCCTCATGACGGATGTGTGGCGGCAGAAACTGTGAGCATGGAGTCTGGCCCAGTACCTTTGCCATGAATATGCCCCGCATCACCACAGACTCCCCCCATCGCTTCCAAAAGCCGAATAAGAATCTCGTGTTGGTGTTTATACATCCACTTCTTTTTTATTTATGTGGCAGAACCACTGGTGGCTTTCAAGGCTTTTTCAGGTTTTCCACGAACACGAGATGAACAAAGCGAATGACCAAAAGACAATGGTAAACCGGGGAGCCGTGAATTTAAGACCTTCTCACTTTCTTCCAGCAAAAAGTGAAGACGTATGCCTTCATGTCCATGCAAGAGTGTCTGTTGGTAGTCAAGATCCCCCCTGGGGCTCACCCCCTGGTAGCTATTTACTGACCAGCAAAACCCCAAACACTTTGTGGCATGCTCTGTCCTTAGATTTGAACCAGCCAATTAAACAGCAATATAGAAATGGACCTGCTGATGAGCTGTTGAAACCTGAAACACGTACGCACCCTTACCGGTCACCCAGTCCAGTGATATATTTGCAGCACCACTTCTAGGCTAAACAATGAACTCCGTCATGTTCTGCATACAAACAGCCGTGCCACGCTAGCTAGCCCTCGGATTTAATAAGCGAAACCTCTGCTTAACTCTCCTCAAACTAACAAAGGAGAAAGTAAACAATTCCTCAACGTCAAATGCTTCGTTCCTGTGCAATGGAGCGTATCCCGCTTTGGATAAAAAGGGAAAATCAGGACCAAAAGCATGAAGCAAATAAACAGTGAAAAATGAGAGAAAAACAATGTTGAGCCGCAGGACCGATGCGAAGCAGCCTGCTAAGTGCTGTGCAGCGATTCTCGAGGACGGTCTGAGTCCCATACCAGCCTGGGGTCTCAGGCTCCTCTATGTCAGCTAACGCAGGGGCACTCACCCCGGCTTACTGTACCTGTCATTGTCCTGTTGTAATGGTAGTGGTTTTGGGGGGGGCACATAGCCGGGGGCGGACGTGGGCCAGTGGATGGTGGAATTGTGGGATATCTCTGTTTCCATATGCACAAAGACCTCCTGCAGTCAGGTGACCGCTGGTTGCCACGCCCATCGGCAGCGGGAGATGATGCCAACAAGACACACAGCGATGGTCACATGACCAGCAAAAAAAAAATACAGAAAAGTGTATAGGAGGGGGACGGACATTTTGGGGCCCGATGGGGCGAGTCATTGCTAGTTCCAGTTGCAATTATGGGGACAACAAAATGGATCAAAACAGATGAAGTGTGATATATAAACAAATTATATTTATATGCAATATATTCCAATTATATATATTTCTGCATGAGCTTGTTATCTGTAAAGAAAGCAGTGCGTCTTGCCAGTTGGTTTATATAGGGAGTGCTACACTTTATTCGTGTAAATGTCTTTTTTCTCCCCATATGTGTTTTATTATCGCTGTAGTCCAGGGATTATGGTCATACAGCATATATAGCTGGTGTGTTTCTCCCCATCGAACGAAGAAAGATTCTATTGAGCTGTACATTCAGGATGAATTTAGAACAAAAGACTTTATAAGGGACTTTTCTTCAGCTGGTCCGTATCTTGCCTTCATTGAGATAAATATGAAGGAATAAGGTAAAAATAATGATTGTATACTTTGGACCGCACTAGGCCCAGTGGGAATGATGACTGGATTTAGTGTGTTGGGTAACAAAATGTTCATTGAAGACTAGGTGACCTCGTTTTTTTTATATGTGAAAGTTTTCAGTGACAACAAGCACATTACCTGTGCAGACCTAAAATACATAAAGAACAGAGACTAAGCTTCCGCAGAAGCCTGCCTGCTAGTCTTTGCGTTGCTATTTATTATCCAGCCAATCACAGTTTAGTTGGTTACATGAGCAGCCAATCACTTTGCGTAATACTGGATGATTTGCTCCAGGTGAAGCTGTTTCTCTTATGGCCTCGCTGTTTTTTTTTTTAAGCAATTAAATCAGATTCCTCACAGCGTTCTCATCTGTTTTTGTTTTTCACCACTGACTGATTATCTTCATGTTGCACGTTTGTCATTCTTTAAGTGACTGTCAGGTACTATGTGATACATAACACTTTTCCTGAAGGTAATTGTGCAGGAGTGAGGTGTTTCTGAAGACTGGAGTCAAACTGCAGTTCACCAAAATCCCCAATCAATCCCCAACATATATTACGGCTCAATAAATCACATGCTATAGTCCAGTACACTCAGAACCACAGTTCTCACGAATATTATAGGTCCACTTATGCACTATGACTTCAATAAAAAGTAAGGGGTCACGAACATCTGCCCCAGGAACGGCTTCGCTTGATTAATTGGTTTCAACAGCTTAGCTTGTTCCCGTCAGAAACGGTCATTTGCAAGCCCTGATTGTGACACAGTATTCCTGATGTCCAGGTGAACTTTGCAGTGACTTCTTGCCGCCGGATATTGGGTTTCGCTTTCCGCGGCGGATCTTGTTTTTGCTTGCTGGAAAAGCCGCTGCGGTGGAGCTCTGAAACGAAACATGAGACAACAAGACACGGAGCGGCTGACTACCGAAAGACGCGCCGGGGCGCGGAGGTGAACCTGCCGGCTGATGCGATCCGGATGGGCACGCTCAGCCGATTTTGACGCTAATGGTTCCCAACGTGAAAAGCGGCGCTGTCTGGGAAACGTGTTTCCCATTATTGCCTTGCGTTAAACGGCTCAGACACACGAGTATCTCAGCGGATTATACCGTCAGGCTAAATCACACCAGGAAAAGACTGTCAGATCTTGTACCGTTACTCTGTTCAGGTGATCCACGCTGGAAACTGCCAAGAACAACCACAAAATACGTCAAGAAGGTTTAAATCACACAAAGGGGTGGTGTCATCTAACTATCATGTTATAAACAGTATGATTGAGGTACATTGTGGCTATATGGAGGTACCTGAGGGGAGTGGTGACCAGGGAAAGGAAACCCATGATTCTTGGGTCTCAATGCAGCACAACAGTTTGCCATCTAAAAAGCCTTTAACCATCTGAATATTTTATTATTTATGAATATTTACAGATTATTAATGGCAACAGCTTGGCAACAGATCAACTAAACTGCCTTCTTGTCAAATCCACTTCCGAAGGTCTTAACGCTTAACATCCTGTTCTGCCTCCATTCTTGTTCCACTGGGTTTAATGTTTTCAGTAGGAAAAAGGACGGTTTAAGTCAGCGTGAATTACGGCAGGACAGCGCCGTCGTCCTCATTTTATACGACTCGCCCCGCTGGTGAACATCCTCCATGTGTCTCAGGAGGACAGGGCAGCGCCTTGAACCACGGCTTCTCCTCCATCTCCTCCTCGCAGATGACTGAAACCCAAAAATCCTGTCTAGTCTTCCCCTGTTTCCAGAGAGATGGATTTATGAGGCTGAAAACTGTGACGCACGAAACGAGATGCACTGTGAAGACGTTTTTAAGGGGACCTGAATACTTTTTTTTTATCTGTATCAGGGCTTAAAATGGAAAAAACAGGTACTCCTCCTGTAATTCGGTACCAGATGCCAATACTCCCCCTGTAATTCAGTACCAAGTGCCTGTACCCCCACCTGTAATTCGGTACCAGGTGCCTGTACTCCCACCTGTAATTCAGTACTAGGTGCAGGTACTCCCCCTGTAATTTGGTACCAGGTGCCTGTACCCCCACCTGTAATTCAGTACCAGGTGCCTGTACTCCCTCCTGTAATTCGGTACCAGGCGCCAGTAGTCCTTCTGTAATTCAGTACCAGGTGCCTGTACCCCCACCTGTAATTCGGTACCAGGCGCCGGTAGTCCTTCTGTAATTCAGTACCAGGTGCCTGTACTCCCCCTGTAATTCAGTACCAAGTGCCTGTACCCCCACCTGTAATTCGGTACCAGGTGCCAATACTCCCCCTGTAATTCAGTACCAAGTGCCTGTACCCCCACCTGTAATTCGGTACCAGGTGCAGGTACTCCCATCTGTAATTCAGTACCAGGTGCAGGTACTCCCCCTGTAATTTGGTACCAAGTGCCTGTACTGCCATCTGTAAATCGGTACCAGGTGCAGGTACTACCCCTGTAATTCAGTACCAAGTGCCTCTCTCTAATAAAAACATGGGTATAAAAATAAAAGTCCTCACACTAGAATATTATGTCAATATTTGATGAATCTATCAGGTTTTCTTGTTTGTGTAAGTCCTTTTGACTCTTTGGGGTGTTTATGCACACTGTTCGATGTGCATCAGAGGAAGAGCACTTCTTTTCATTTTAAAAAAGGCAAGAAGAGACTTTTTCAAAGTTTATTGAAAAATGGTGTGAAGTCAAACAATGTATTAATGCAAGTTGGTATACAAAGTGAAGTACAATTTATAAGCTAAATACAACATCATAGATGTAATATACTTGTATAGGAAGCTGCCTTACAAAGTAGGAGGTTTTCTTCACATTGTGTGGGAAAATAGGGAGAAGAAAATGACTTACTACAGTACAACTAATCAGTCTGTTACGAGGCCAGAGTCTCTTTTGGCTTTCAAACGACATTGGCAATGGTGAATCCCCTAAAAGCCAAAAACGACGCAAGTACTCATTACAATTACCATCCACAAACAGGCTTCCCGGCCAGACATGGCGGGTAACGTTTTACACAGCTAACACGGCGCTTTACATTACTGCCCATTGTTCACTACCCATCTCCGTTAATTTACTCATGTCCGAAGTCCATAAATTAACTCCTAGCCATCAGTCCAGTCGCTTGCTTTTAGTCATGCACAATGCACATCATTCTCAAATAATATCTGCGTAACATGAACACCGATCGGTTTAAACAGCCAACGTTGGAGAAATGGTTGCGTAATACTACTAAGTACAGTACATTCTTGGCGCAGACCTTCATATGGCACTGTACTGAAATTGGATTATACTACAATAGTGATTAAAAATAAAGATTGCGCATTTCGTGCTAACTGCTTGGAAGTGAAAGCAGGCGAAAAATGGGGATGGGCGGAGCTTCTCGATCGCGCTGCTGAATCGGTAAATTGGCGTAACTGTACTGAAGTCATTCAGAATAAATTCCCCCACTGAACCTCGCTATGGATCCCCGTTCAGAATTATATAAAAAAAAGTGTTTTGCTGCTCTGGAAAAAAATACCCATGGTAAGGGATCCCAGACGGGCACGCATCCACTTGAGGGAACAATAAAGACAGGACTTTGCGTAGTGATTGTTAAGGCTGGTAAATGAATAAAGTGCACAGCAAAGCCAAATGCGGGACCTTCCAATGATTATTGCTGCGGACCTCAGACCCTCCGTACAAGGACCCTCCCGCCGATAGGCGGTGCTAATTAACTGCCACCACCCTGGGTGCGGCCTGCTTGTGGGAACGTGGGGAGTGCGAGGCCGCAGACCTTCCCGGAATTGTTGAACTGAAAGAAGATACATTAAAGAAAAACACTTTAAATGTCATGGCTTGTATAAGAATCTTACAGTGTGAGGTGATTCTTTTGTGAATTTTAATATGACATTAGTGACATTAGCAGTGCACCAGGGACAACAGGAATGTCGGATTGCACGACGTCATTCGACTGTAAAATAGGTCCCCTTGTTCCACAGGTATGTTAGTGTTAAGCACTGAAAAGCACTTAAAACCCCAGACCGTCCAACGAAGACGCTGGCGGCAGGCTATTAGCGATTCACACGGCCCGACTGTGAGAAAGCAACTCCGGATAGCCCATTCCTGCTTTTCAGTAAAAAATATATATATTTCTTATGTACATCAGACGGACGACACGGACACTCGGACACACATATATAATTGCACTTTGCGCTAAAGGAAAAGTGTCTGCAGGGGGCGCTGGCGAGCCACGGTCTGGCTCGACGCTGCATAAACGTGATTGGTGGGTAAGTGCTGATTTGGAAAGCAATCCCCGGAGGTAAGGAGCGTGGTGTATCTGTGTGGTAGGCTGGGGAGGGGGGCACAGAGTGGTCCCGCAGTGTTCCTAAGTGGATCGTCGTCTGGTCTTCTTGATCCTGGAGGGGAGGAGAGGAGGTTGAGCATAAGAAGCACAGCTGGGCACCATCATATCGCGACATGATGCTTCCTCTTGAAGGGTTTGGGGGCATTACCAACAGAATGAAGCTTAGTTTTATTCTGCCAGGAATCGTGTTTTACTGCTGGGTTAAACAATTTTTAGCTAGACGCTAATCTCAGCCCATCTCCCCCACTCGGACCACTAGGTGCAGCGTAGACTCTCTTTGAGCCCCTCCCGACCGTGTGTGAGAGGAATGTCGCTGAGGTCTTTGGGACCAGCACCACCATCTGCTTCCTGACGTGCTTCCCAATGCAATTAATGCTTGTTAACAACCCTACTCATTTGAGGAACTTAAACAGAGCCACTGGGGGGGGTGGGTATGTTTTCTGGGATGCTGTAAAGTCATCCTGCAGTGACTGTGGTTTCACAGCTCGACGGGGGGAGTCTGCAACATCCTGAAGGAATGGCCACAGGAAAATAAAGAGACCCTCCACTTATCTCTGTTTAATTAACCGCGCCGTTAATTAAGGAACACTGGGAGCATCCTGTAACGTTACAAGCGGCATGCGATCGCCGGTTGCTGACATAAAAGTGCCCCGAGGCCTCCCCATCCAGCTTCACTCTGCCCTACGAGTCGCAGCTGGAATAGTTTTAAGAGTCACAGCTTAATCAAGGCTGCCAGGGGACCTCGTGGCCAGACAGGCTCCAGATCTCCAAGGACGCAGTTATGGGGCAAACAGTCAGTTAAAGCGCGCCGCAAACGACCCGACGGTTGGGGTGCTGGCTTCGATTGCTCCAAGTTCTAAAGAATAACATCACCAGCCCACCCTCATCCCCCCAGACGTGCCAGCATGTGGGGAGGGGGGCTGTTAGCATAACTTCCCACACAATGGGGCCATGATGGGGGGGTGGGGGCATTCACTGACATTTGTCTGTCTTTGCACAAAACCACGCCACTTCATAAACGCCCGTGTGCGCGGCCATAATCGGCAGGACCCAACGTGCCTTTGGGTCGTTTGAGCGGTTAACGAGCTCAAGGAAAGTCAAGGGAGGGTGCATAGAGCCGCTCGTTATACGGGCCCTTGGAAGTCTATGGTCCTGGGAGCCATGTATGTGGGGTGGAACAGTAAAAGCACAACAGGATTATGACGTTTAAGATGTAATAGTACAACAATGACATTAGAGCAGTGTTTCCCAAGCCGGTCCTCGGGGACCCCCAGACAGTCCACGTTCCTGCTCCCTCTTGGCTCCCAGCCAATCGAGAACTCCGAAAAGCTGGTACAGGTGTGTAGCGAGCTGGGAGAGAGCAGTAATGTGGACTGCTGGGACCACTGCATTACAGCATGAGATGCTACATATACTAAACATTAGCTAGATATTAAATTATCTTTTGTCATGCAGGTGAGAAACGCAGAAAAGGAAATACCGAGGCGATTGGATTAGCCTGTTTTCATGCGGCTGTAATTTAGCGTTAATCTGGAGAGGAATCCCGAACGTGCCACCTGGGAGGGGGGACCCCCCCGGGTCCGTGGGTGCCGCGCAAAAACAGGGGCGTATTTCATTCCGCGTTTCTCAGTTACCCAACTCGCTCCTCTTACTTGTATCGAACGGTTTCGCCTTACTTGTTCAGGGCATTCTTTAAGTATTGCTGCAGCCATTTAGTCTCGGGGTTAATGCAGACCTCTTTGTTGTTCTTCAGCTTGGCACTGTACAGGGGAACCCGGCAGGGAAAGAGAGGAGGACACGGATTAATTTCAGCATTCAAACTGCGCTGGAGCAGCCACCCCCCCCCCCAACCTGTGCTGTACAGCCCTCATCCTGCACCCTGAGCCCCAAAGAGGCCCAAAGAGCAGGCAGATCCTTATCCTCAGCGATAAACCCGCCCGGATTCACTGAGGCCTAGTGAATCCCATCACCATTGCTGATAAAATAAGGACCCGCGTTTAAGAGAGAGAAAATGAGGGGGGGGGAAACTAATGTTCGTTTATTGTGATTATACCATAATCCCCTGTCGAGATTCTGGAGCGTTTGTGCTTATATTTAAAAATGAAACCGAAACTGCAGACCACTAGATACTGGGCAGACTGACATAAAGCATCCATGCTACAAGCCGCAGCAAGGTTTCTGCATCACTATGGCTTGTGTGATCCTTTATAACGTTTACTTGCTAAGTAAATATCTATTAGTGTCTTTCAGTCTCTCTTCGGTTGTGGCTTTGAGGTCCAAAATTTATAATGAATATTATGATTTTTCTAGAATAAACTTTGAATAAAAACAAACAGCCATCCATCTTTTAACTCCTTATTCCGGTCAGGGTCCTGAGATAATTGGCACATTTAAATAATTAGACGGCACATTTTACCCCACGCGCCAAAAAATTAAGCTTGAAGGAAATAATATTTTTATCAAAAGAAATGTTTCTGCCTTTCCTGGCGTGATTTATATAGATGTATAATTCAATGATTATGATGATCAGTCATCGAATAAGCAGTATAAGAGATCCAATTGGGTAAGACTGAGTTCAATTTCTGTGAATTACTAAACTGGTATAAAGGGAAATTTATTCCGCCCTGAGTTTCCATCTGCGGGGTGTGTAAGGCTAAATGGAATTTGATTACCATACATTTAATTCCTTTATGAAGTTGTCAGAAAAGAACTGCACCCCGCTCTGCGTGACATATGCAGGGAGCATGTGTGCGGCCTCAAAAAAAAAGCTCTTATAAAAGCAGCAGAAAAAGCCGGAGTGGAAATTGAAAATTGCAGCATTTTTAAAGTCGGTAGCGTGGGAGGCGTACTTCTTAGTTTACTTACAAACAGATGTGTGCAGGAAGGATGCCAAGAAATAAACACGGCGATCCCACATTTGGCCACCGGTGGCCGGGGAAAGCCAAGCCTCACAGATTCTGAGCCTTTGAATGTCCAATTTTTTTTTACGAAATGAGGTTCAAAGGACCAAACACTTTCCAAGCATTTGCCCGTCGAGCGACGGCTGCCCGGAACGTTTGCCCAGGTAACGTCGGGCAATCAGAAGCCCTCTGAAATGTTTGAGACCCCGAGACTTTGAACACGGGATTTCACACCCGTGTGCCAAAAGGTCACGCTTCAGCCAGCAGCTGCTAGTGGAGGGACCCAGCACCCAGCCTTATCCCCCCCCCCCTCGTTCCGCGCTCCACTGCGTGTCATTTGCGGCAGTGATGAAAAACAAAAGGAAAGATCGGCTTAAAAAAAGGGGGGAGAATGACGTCAGACGGACCCAGCTGACACCGGTCGCCCTGCCTCCTCCGATCGCGGCTCCGCTCCGCAGAAATCCGCTCCTCCCGGACCCTTAAAACTAAAGTCCGCTCGCCGCGGCGAAGGGAGACGGCGATCGCCGCGCAGCGACATGCCCAGCGGAGCCGGGGGCGAAACGCAGCGGAGCGCCGCGCAAAGCCCCCCGCTTGGTCCGATGCGCCCCCTTTAGTCTGCTTATCCATTCGCGCCTGGTTCGGATGCGCGCTGGTTCCGCTCGCCGCTGTCCTGGGTCGCCGGCTCTGCGTTTGACTCTGCAGCCCCCCCCCC
>JAODKM010000040.1:4328491-4341173 GCA_026780845.1 Petrocephalus sullivani
GGGGGCGAAGTGTGCCCAGTTTTGAGGGGGGGGGGGGGGTGTTGCTGAAAAGCGGCCGGTGGGAGGGGGTGGCGGGGGCAGGGGGCCACAAAAAAGAGGGGCCTGCTTGTTAGGCTTTGAATGGGGGAAGAGAAAGAGGAGGGAGAGAGCTGTGTGGAGCCCCCCCCCCCCAAGGTGGGGAAGGAGGGACTCCCCCGGAGGGAGCCAGAATTCTTTTAACCCCTAACTTCCGGAACAAAAGGCGGGTTTATCCGTGCGAGGCAGCCCGCTCCCTTCCACTGCTCCGGGTGAATATAAAATGAGGGATGCATTCATTCCACACCGCTTCCCTTCCCCGCTCCGCCTGGAGCTGTTACTTCACACACAGACAGTATGTTAGTGGCGATTATCTGGCGGTCAGCGGTGGCTGGCGACTTGCGCCAGGGGGGGGCTTCCAAATCAGGCTGCAGCGTCTCCAGCCAGCGCCAGACCCTCATCTGTCACCCGTCTCTCTCTCTTTCAGTGTTAAAATCCAAGGTGGAGAACAAGCACGGGGGTCAAAAGGACAAGCAGACGATCTGGCCAAGCGCCCTCCTGTCCATCGTCCTGTCAAATCGCCTTCGGGGGAAGGATAACGAGGCCAGAACATAGCAGCTCGGTCCGTACCAAGTCTGCTGGGGGTGGAGGGTTTGGGGTTCACGTTACAAACATCTGCCATTATGATTGGATTAACACCGATAGGCTCTTTCGGTGGGCTGCCGACGTAAATGTATTTATCCAACACCGTGCACATGTATCACAATTTAACCTATTTGGGCAGTTTTATAGCTATTGAAGGTATTCAGGTTTTCACAATTGGACTCATTATTTTGGACATAAATCTGAGTCACTAACCACTGCGCCACCTACTGGTCGAAAGCATAGAATTGCATGATTTGAACCCACTGCTGGTGGACACCCCTGGCTCTCCACTTTTGGCAGAGGCACCTCACTAGAAACATGTCAGCAGGGACAGTCTGGGGATGGTTTAAGAACCCCCCCACCAGTCCCAGTCCATAAAGGCCACGCCCCCAGGGAGTTCTCCATGTGCAGGGCTGCTGCCAGAGCCAGTGTCCTGATCCCTGATCTCCGCAGGCGCCATGTGCAGGTTTCCTTACGGATGTGACCCCCCGACCTTTAAAACAACAACGCGTCCGCATCAGTGCTATACTTCCATACAGGAATATCTTATTTACTTACAAGGGAAAATATAACCTGTTCTGTTTAGCTATAACAGCTTATAACTGTAGCCTATTAGCTAATCAGGGTCTGGAGCAGGCCGGCTGCATCTTGTCGCTCCCCTGGGACAGAGTAGGCGGCGCGGCCCTACCCGTCGCTCAGGACCTGGCACCACGGAAGAACAGGCCAAGTGTTTTTGTTTCTCGTGTCTGACCATTTGGCCGCACTGCAAAAACCACCCACGTGAATTTGGGGTGGGGCCTGAGGTGGCCCTGGGCCCTTGGTGGACCTGTTCGGGGGCTCCCGTGACCAATCAGGTAGCTCTGGGGGCACGTTTCAGCTTAACAGCGTTCGGGGAAGGCCTCGTCCCCTTCCATTACCCCGAAACGGAATCCAGATTCTTGAGAAGGGATTCCAGATAAACAAAAAAGCAGAACAAAAGATCCATTTCCAAAATCCAGGACCCCTCCTTTCCCTCCCCGGCTCTATTGACGGAGGACCTGGCACACGATCGAGATACGAAACGTATATTCCCTTTGGGCCGACGTCATCATATTTATGCAGCTGGCCGGCGGATTGCGGAGGCCGCTTCTAGTATTTAGACGGTTAAACGTCGCTTATTTAAAACCTGCTAACATATTTAATGTTTTGATAGGGACAGCGCAGCGGACCTGTGCCGGGGTCTGCAGGCAGCTTAATGTTTATTTTCTGTAGGGCTTGCTGTTCTTAATCTCCATTAAATACAACAATGCTAAAATCATAGCGCTCTCTGTCAGACGCACGTGTTCACTGCAAGAATAACAAACAGGACTACAAAGGTTAGTAATCAATGCTGGGGGGGTGTTCGAGGAAATCCATTAACTCTCTCTGCCCCCCACCCCCAGTAGAAGTCAGGAACACACATATTTTGGTTGGCTTTTTTGAGCATGTCAGCATGTGTGTAGCATGAGGATTTATGCGTATGTGGTGGCCATTTGCAGAAGGCACTGTCAGGCTTGTCGCTGGGCCCCGGAGCCGACGTGGCCCACAGCGGCTACATGCTGTCCGCAGTCTATGGCGGAAATCACCTCAGTGGGGAAAGGAATGGTGCCGGTATCTCTGTACTGGGCATACCCCCTCCCCGAGTGACATGTGGGGCGGCCATGTTGATATGACCATACATCATTGCTGTGTTACTGAATGTGAGATTCCCCAGGCTGAATTCTGGGGGGGGGGGGTACCCTGAGGTTTATGAATCAAAGTCACTGCAGTTCGATGTCATTTACTGTAAACAAACATGACGGTAAAGAGGACTGGGGTCAGACCTCATCTTTCATTTACGAATCAGAATTGGCTCACAGCACATTAAATCAAATAAATAGCTTGTGTTGTTAAATAGCAGCCAGGCAGTGGACTGACGGCACCCTGAGGTTAGGTTGCTGTGCCTGTGGTCAGAGGGTTATGGGTTCCAATCCCAGGGTGAACAGCGTGACGTCATCATCAGGAACCTGATCGCTAGATCTTCCTTTTCCTAATGTATGTCACTTTGGGTGAAAGCATCTGCTAAATAGATGTGCATGTTCAAAGAAGCACGTTCCTCGCGCTCTTTGGCTCACACAGATATCTGTAATATTTGAATCATGAGGAATAGTCGGGCTGTACAGGAGTGAGAGGTAAGGAGATGAAGAGACGTGATTATTACGTAACCATCAGGGTGGCGAGGCGCAGGGGCCCGGAGAGGTGGGTTTCGCAGGAATTCAGGGTCAAAATCCGCAGGATTAGCACAGGGTTTACAAATCGGGACCCCCAAAGCTTAGTGTCAAGAAGAGAGGCCCCCCTCTCCAATAAACCTCGGGGATCTCCGTGCCAGTGGGATTACCCTTTAAACTTTAAAGTGGTCAGAGATGCTTGGAGGGAGAGGGGACCCTCCCCCCACCAGCCTCCGCCCGCCTCCCTTGAAGGTGCAAAGACACCTCAGCCTGACAGTTTCACCACGCAGAAACAAGAGGGGCTCTTAATGGGCCCCGAGTGGCAACCCCCCCCCCCCTTTGTCTGAGGGGGCCTGTTGACCACTAGTGATGCAGAACAAGCAGCAGCCCCCAACAAACCCTGGGGGGATTAAGCCTTGGCCAGTTTACGCCCTAAATTTTCACATTCAAACATCACCATCGCTGAGACGTCAGGGCCATTTTGTCCTACTATCTTTAAATGGCCATTTTAACAATCAGGGCCGTCTGAGGTAGAAGCTCCAGGGAAATTAACTGCAGCGGCATTAATCTCTGTCCTTGGGGTAATGAATCGTCAAACATCAACAGTGCGTGACAATGGGGTGCGGAGACCCGTATCCAGTGCCGCGGGATTACATTCCCGCCCCACTAACACGGGTTATAAATTCTGGCGATGGACCGCAGGCACAGCGGCCGTCTTCGCCTCAGCAGATGGGCTCGTGTTTCCGGGACGACGCCCACTCACCTTTCGATGCGCCCCGCCTTTTCTTTGCATGTTTACACGGATAAAACCGGCGTTAAACCGAGTCGCGTTTGGCGCGGTGGGAGAGTGCCGGGGCTTTCAAGGAAAGCCGTACCAGCCAGGCCATAACTCCACATAAGCTGGGCCCTTGGATTAACCCCCCCCACCTCCGTCCACAGCCAAAATGGGCTGTACCATGTGTGTCGCCCCTCTGAGCAAATTCTCAGTGCTTTGTTACTGGTGGCCAATAATTATTACGGTGGCAGAAAACAATTACTTATCTGAACCTTGGCCAATTGCGCTTCTAATTACTTTGAAAGGAAACAGCCAGGGTGAGGATTGCATACGGTCCCATCCTGCGGATAAAGAAAACACAATTTCCATGAGTCTTGGTGCCTCACCAGCCAAGAGCTTTGCTTTGGGCAGAAGAGCTCTACTCAGCTGCAACAAGTCGACCCAACAGATGGGGATCACTTATGGAAATAACTACCCAACTTAAGTACAGGCAGTTCACTGATGTACATCATCCATCCCACAAACCCATATGTAAGTCAAACTTTATCTAAGCCAGATTTACTCTCCCCGATACCATTCAAAATACATTTTACCAAAAACACAAGCCAAAACTACATTAGTAATATATGCCGAAGAGCACAGATTTAATAAATGAAAAGATAAAGTGCTCACTGTCAGAATAAAGGGTACAGTCTTGGCACAGTTTTGCTCACCAGGGTAGAAACAACATTAATTTACACCCAATGGTACAAAAATGTTCCACAGAGTCCACTTCTGTACCTTAAAAGGTACATTACCCTACAGCTGGGGTACAACTGGCAGGCCAGTGACAAGTAACTGTCCCCTCAAAGGCACAGACTGGTACTCCTTTCTAACTGTGTAAATCTATGGCAACCCACGGAGGTGACTCTAAAAAGCATTATGAATGCGGCAGCGATGCCGTGGGGCGTCGGCATCATTCTGGGTGAGTCTGCCTCTGGAAGTTGGAGAAAAGGACACTGTTAATGCTGACTCTCACTGCGGCTGTCATTCTCTGTCGCCGCAGCCTCACAAAACAGCAGCAAGAACCTCAAAACCACGGCGGGCCCGGCCTCGTACTTCCTGACAAATCGCTCTCTCGCCGTATGCCAGCATAAAATATCTGAAACACGCCACTCTATGAGGAAAAAGCAGGCCACAAGTCAGTCTGGAGCAAACAGCCATCAGCTGGAGGTTAGGGTTTCTTATTGGTACCTAGGCAGGTATCTCAGGGCTCAACTTACAATTAACAAACCGCATTAAAATAAACATTCATTTCCAGACAAGCCTTTAAAGCAGTTTGCTGAAAACCTGGGGCCCTCGCTGACAAGGCTAATCGGCTAATCTGTTGCCTTTTTCCAGCTCTGCACAGTGCCCACTTCAGTTCTGCCACACGGGGGCGGTGTGGGGCTCGGTGGCTTAGACTGCTCTGTCTGTGATCAGAGGGGTGCTGGTTTGAATACTACAAGCAGCACGATTATTTTGACATCGGGCCCCTCAGCAAGGGGCCAAGGGCCTTAACCTTCAATTGCTCCAGGGACTGTCTGACCCTGCTTTACAGCAATTAAACGTAATTATCACATAATGGAGTATGTCAGACAGTCCTAGTTTCATACTGGCTTAACTAGGAGTGGATGGACATTTGAACAAGGGACAAAACACGCTGGCCTTGCCTCTGGGATAAATGCTCTCCTTATAACCAGTAACTGTTCAGTTTTGCTCAGATAAAACATTCTGGTTACTTATGATTGTGCTGAATTTCAGGAACCTGATCGACCAAAGTCCCGCATAAATAAACATACTGTAGAATGCTTGAAATATGCTGTATATATAATATGCACTGATGTGAACTGTTCCGGGAGATGAGGAATATAAAACAAAATAAACATATGGGAACTATCTCGAGGTGCCATAAATCATTTTATCGCCTGGTAGTACAACAGAGGGCCTCCTTTACATCACAGAACAGGCACCCGCCTACAGCGCTGTCAGAATGTGTCATGATGTGCCGGTAATTAATAAGCAAAACAAAGCTGCTAGCCTATTTCAAGCATGTCTAGTTTCATGTCATATTAATTTGTTCATTTACACGTTACACTCTTGCATCAGTGCAACTGCCTGCTTTATCTTATCGTCATTAATTATCATGTCTATAATTCACCTTAGCCCATGCTCTGCCCTGCCCGCTGGTTGTTCCAAAGCTTCATTGACAAAAGGCCTTTTATGTCCCTGTGTTCCGACTGATCTGAGCGTGTAACCAACAAAAACAAAAACACCCAGAAAGCCAGATGCTGATTGGAGGAGATTGCTCAGGTCTCTGTAGACCTGGAAATGCAGTCGGCTTCATTCAATTCAGATGCAAAAACAGTGGGAACTTTAGAAAACCATCTCGGTTCCTCCAAAATGTTTGTCCTTATAGCTCATTCCCAATACGATCCCCGAGCCTTGAACGCGACTGCCCCTCTAGTTAATTCTGGAGTTCATTTGTAACTGAGACGGAGCCCTGATTATTGAAGTAATAAAGTCTCTCTGGCATGGGTATGAAAACAATACCTTAAGACAACACTGCAACGATATCTGGATGGAGGTCAGGGGTGAGATCTTGTTTTCAATTCGTCTGCACAAGTCGAAGAAGGCTCGTCCGTGTACCCCAAAATAAGGCAGGGGGCGGTGCGGCATGAGGCTATCTGTCAGTCGCTCATCTCCGACGTTCCTTAGCGAGACGCCCCCGGACTTGCGTTACAAAACCCAGGCAAAAAGTTCTGCCCACGTGTGGGAGTTTGACTTACCTTAATCTTGCCACTGAAGAGGGGAAAAAATCATTTGGCAGCGGGCGTGTGCTAGCAAACAGCTAGCAAAAAGGGCGCCGATAGCGTGGGATCGTGCTGTTTTATGACGGTAGCCTGAGAATTTCTCTGTTTTCCCTCTACTAATCAGCCTTATGCTGAAAAATAGATTGTCAGGCAGGTGGGAAGATACACTGAAGCTCTTCCTACTGATAAGATGCAGCACCACTGCAGGTCTGAGGCTCTCACACTCAGTACCTTTTCCCAGTAACCATTCGCTTACAAGCGATTAATGAGATGCATTCCTGGTAACAGTTTGGAAACCAGCACCAACATCCAAGCTGCATTAGCCAGGACGCTACGCAATGCATTAATCCGTAATAAGCACCAGATGGCAGCTAACATGAAACATGCAAATCAATGAGCTTTGTGGACAACTGATCTACACTGCGATCAAGAAAAAAACATTTCAGCCAAGACCTTTCTGTAAACACTATCAAAGTAAAAAAATACTGAAGGGCTGACTAACATTCAGTTGCACTGAGATATCAACTAATGAAAAAATCACTAATGGGATTTCAACTGATCAATCTGCAAACCTAATCCTGTTGGTCCCACAGAGAAGCAAACATTTCAGTGCTTATTCTGATCAGGCAACAGAAATCCGTGACAGCCACCCCCCACACTTCCGTAATCAATTTTCCCACGCAAGGAAGCTTTAATACAGGCTGCCCCTGTGTAGGCCAGTACAATAATGAATTATCTTAATGTCCTGCTCCACTCCGCTGCAAATGTGGCCAGAATATTCTTGATTTTTATGGCCTTTTTTATTAGCCATTTGTCCAGAATTTCCTCCTAATAAAGACACATTTTCACCAATTAGAAGTGAAACGTTAATCCCGAAATATATGTCACAGCTGCCATAGTATTTCCCAAAAAAGGCATCGCCACAGACCCTGGGAAGCAAGTGGAAACAACTGCGGACCCTTCCGGAAACTACCACCTCTCGGAAACGTCAAAAGTCTGTTTATTGTTCATGTTCCTCATGAAGTTAAAAGTCAAGTGTGGCCAATTGCTACGGATGGTCCTTTAAAGAAGCTGATGGAAAACCAAATTGTTCGTGACCCTCTCATAAGAGAGAACCTCAGGGTTGGACAGCCCAGATTGGTTACCAAGGCGACGTTTGTTTTCTATACTGTTTACTGTCATATTTCAATATTCTATCATGTGGGATACTCCGGTATTTTGGCATTGCCGCTGAGGTGTTCCTGTGTTAAGCAGCTTCCGTTACTCATAAACAAGACGGTAGGAGAGGACCATAGCCCGGAGTGGTACATGCTGTTATTTAGGACCTAGGACCGTGACCCTGCAGGGAAAATATATGGCTGTCAGCCTGGACAAGCCTGTCGTCCCCAGAGAAAGTTTAATCACTCCCGGGAATGAGGCTCCTCGTGTTCTCAGGCACTCGGGGGGACGCACAGGGCACTGAACAAACACAGAGTAACTACAAATCAGGGTAGGTCTGTGGGGGGGGTGACGGCACAGAGCCATGTCACTGGCCAGATACCGACTCCCACCCACCCGATGGGCCAGTGGCTCTGATGGGACGGGAACCCAGCGAGCGGCGAGGATGCAGTGGTACCCCTGTGAGCTGCTGGGTGTCCTGTTTCTTATTCTACTGAAGTATGAACCCCGATATAAAAGACAGTCACCAGCTTTACCCGGCTTATACTCCATTTTCCAAACTGTCACATTTTTTATACGAGATAGGTATTAAAATTGTATGGAATTGTACGCAACCGTACAATTAGTGCTCAAATATATTTTAAAAGTACAAATTATTCTAAGAGTACAAATTATTGTAGGACCATGCACTACAGAAACTGATATGGAAAATGGATGCATTTTGTCTCACTTGTGTCTAAAAGATGTTTCCTTGGACCTTGGCAGGGCTGACTCTGCATTATCACAAACTCTGGGAAACTGCCTACTGATAATGGCTTTTTATAACCAATAAATTATAAATTATGAAGAATAATCCAATGAAAAGTGCAATTAAATCCTGCTCTTGATTAAATCATTTTATTATTTTGGCAAGTAAAATCAGTTTAGACTTCTACTAACGGAACAGTTCCCTAATTAATCCATCAATCCATCCGTATCAGACCCACTAATCCAGTCCAGGGACTTGGAATCAATCCCAGGAAGCATGGGGCACTAGGCAGGGTACATCACAGTCAGGATGTCAGTCCATTGAAGGTCCTAAATACTGTGCAATGTCAGAAAAAAAGGTACTAGATTGCACCTTTGAGGGTACAATTACTTATCACTGGGGCTTATAAGCTATAGAAATGGACTCTGAGGAACATTTTTATACCATTGGGGGTACATGAATGTTGTTTGTACCCCGGAGAACAAAGCTGTACCAAGGCTGTACCCTTTTCCTGACAGTATTGTGCACAAGCAGGAATCCCTTTGTGGAGGAATTTATGTCAATATGGATCGAGCAGCAAAGTGACAACCTGTATATTAGCAGCTAGTGACATGTACTCACTAAGAATAACAGCGTTAGCTAGTCATTAGATTATAGCTACATTTTTCTACATTTGTACTGTTGTAGGTATGGTGGACATACTGAAAACCATGAAATACTGTATCTCAATAAAACAACACATGTATAAATAATTGTAGTTTTCCTTATTGTAAACCATTAAATTCGGTCCCACGGGCCCTAACATAACATAACTGCTAGGCAGCTAAAATATAAAATGCATATGGACAAATCCATGTGTAACATAAACTCAAAAAGTTATACATTTCCCGAAGATTACCGTAGGTACCCCCAAAACGTGCCTCCAACGCAGTGCGTTTGTCATTTGCCTAAATATTTTGAAAACACAACATTTATGTTACTATTTATTGGTAGTTTTTTTTTATCCTGTCAGAAGTTCAAACACCCTGTTCATGAGAATGTTTGTGCACGATTTAAAGAATGTGTTTTGACTTCACTAAAAGAAAAAAAAATCGTAATAATATTATTCCGTTTGCGGCTTTTTCTCACGTAAATGCCTAATATAGAGGTAATACACAGACTTCTGTAATATAATGGTACAGAATCAGCCTTACTATCCGGGATATAAGGCGGTTTTTGTTCGTAGGCATGGATTAATATTAACATGGGTGGTTTTCGCTGGTTTACCTCGATCCTGGCGTGTGAACGCGTTTCTCTTAATCGCTATGTTGTTTCGCTATTCGAGTCACGGCACTACAGCCTGTCCCCTAAATAGTCACCTTCGTTCATAATCTCATACAGAACTTGTGAGATATCCATTACGTTTCATCCCATTATCCCAGGCAGCCTCTTTTGCTGGAGTTTATACCCCAGGCAGCATAGGGCACAAGGCTGATAATCGGCCGGCTGGGGTGCCTTTCCACAGCGGGACGCCGTGCACTCACAATTCACACAATTAAGTTATTATATTATGCGCAATTCAGAGATGTTAGTTTACAATGATTGCAAATCGTGGCGTTTCGGGAATTAATCCGGAGTAGGCACCCCCAATGGAAAGGCGTATTTTCAAGCACATGGCGGTGAACATGCAAAATCCATCATAGAATTACATTCGTCTAAGCGTAATCTGTTTAATTGCAATCTTAAGGCGTATTTATACAGGAGGTTATCGAGACAAATACTTCAACAGCTTGTTTAAAATCATTGTCAAGGGGGCTGTAAAGCCTCACCAGAAGAATTTCTCTAATGCAGACAGTGTAACTGCTATACCAACATACAGGGCAGAACCGCACGTCACATAATAACTTCATTAAGCCTGCTTTAGGAGCACTAATCAGCGCGGATGAAAGGCAGAAGTTAGCGGAATATATGAGAGGGGAGCCGGACATGCAGGCACGGCCAGCCCGCGAATGCCACCCTGCGTAACGCTGTGCGTCCCCCTACGTGCATATACATGCGGGCTATTGGAAAAATAAAAATATTAACGACTGAAGCAGCAATAAATTCTTAATTGTTTCCAACGGTATGCTTTGATATGATCGAAACGAACGAGAAATAATTAACAAACACTTTCTGCTCGACGTGTGTGCAGGCGTCTAACTACTGGAAAATAGTTGGCGCGTATGCATCCTTATGTGCGTCTAATTTAATTTTATGTGTGTTTTTAATTTTCTGCGATTATTGAATGCGAGTAGCTAGTGGATGCAGTGTTGGGACCCTGGATCCGAGCTTCGTTTTAACAGGACAGCTTGTCCCGATAATATCGCTGGCATATCGGTCTGATTGATGGATTGAAGACGAGGGAAACAGATAATTGATTCGGGGTGTCAGCGAAGCTTTCGAACTGGGGGCTCGGCGGCGTCTCCTGGCCCCCTTTAAAACCTTTTTCTAACAATCTACATCCATATCAGCTATGTGGTTCTTTTTTTGCGCAGATCCGAACGAACCCCCGATCTTATCAGCGGGAATAAAGCTTCGGCGCAGGTTAATTTGCCGGATGGCTCGGTGGTGACCTCAGCCGGCCGGGCGTTTTGTGACAGCGGCCCCCACGGTGACAAGGACCGCAGAAATAAAAGGGGGGGAGGACAACGTCACGGCGGGATTAAGGGACAGTAATCCATCTTCCTTTTTCCCCCCATGTCATCCTTGACAGCGAGAGCGCGAAGCTTGCGCTCCCCAGCCCCGCTGGCAGAATGGGGCGGGTGTCCCGTGCTTCTCTATGGCTTTGCAGATGTCTGAATGCGTTGGATTCCTCGGATGCTCCGATGCGAAGTATCTCCCCGTCTATCTCTCCTCCTGCCTTTGATGGACGGGCGGTCAATGAGACGGATGAGCTAATGTGCCGTGTGGTTTCGGGACTTGATCTACCGTAATGGTTCATATCGATGATACCCAGATGTTTGACTGCGCTGCGCTTTTATGCGCCAAAGAGCGTAATGAATAAAGAAATATTACATTTTAAATCAATTTTTAATGGCGCCTCAGAGAGTCTTATAAAGAATTATATAATTTTTTGAGACAAAACTCTTTTGAAATTGCTGACCTCTATTATAGTCAAACAAAGAACCATCAAGCCTAGCACTAACGGTGAAAATATTTAACTGTGTACATTATCCTTAAAAATAATGACCTACAATATGAATTACAGTAGTAATGAGTTTATTTGTAATAATATTAACACACGGCTTAGTTGGCCTTGGATGTTTTTAGAAAGGTGTCTGCCAATATATACAATTTGGCCTACAGAAAACAAACATATGCCTATTTTAAATAAGTAACTGGTATTTTTATAAATCGTTCCTTCCACTTCTGGATACTGGGTGTTGTGTTTAGCTGGTATTCGAAAGCAATTTACCAAATGAATCGCTTTCTGCTTAACAGCTTCACTTATGTACGAAATTTGGTTGTTTTTTTAATGGGCGTGCTCTCTTAAAGGCTCATATGTTTTTGATTTTGTGTAGTCGAGGCTTACTGAGATAGAGGGAACGGAATAGCGCTCCCTGATTAAATTAAAGGCTTGGTAATGAGTTTGCCGTTTCCACCCTGACAGTCTCGGTGCCAGTAAAGGGCCAGAGCAGACTCCCCGAAAGGCGCGTTTCATTCTTAGATGTGTATCATTAATCATATTAATATGGCCATTACAAAAACCTGATTATTACAGCGGACAGGCTTTCCTGGAAGTGTCCAAAGGGTCCCACAAAAAATCATGTGTGAGTACTTTTCGTGCAGCGTTGTGGAGACTGGCCTCCCTGATCCATCTTCTCCGGTCCGTGTCCCGTCTGGATGATCAAAGCGGCCGGCAGAGGATAAATTAACGGGGCCTTTTCGTGGGGACCACCGGAGAGGTCCGGCGAGGAATTGTGAATCTGAATCCCGTTCAAGAGAACTTCTCCAAAGATAACAAAACCTGGGGAAGGAACAACAGTAAGATTGGCTTTGGCTGGGATATCCGGGACTCTAGAGTAATCCAAAATATCTAATGTCACATTGCAAGTCCAAGATACTCATAGGAGTAAACTAGTTATTAACTTTGTGGGTATGGCACTGGTAATCGGGAACCAGGCGAGTGGACTTCTTTTAAAACTAGGTATACTATATACTATCCTATACTGATATATATATATATATATATATATATATACACACACACACACACTATAATATATATTATAGTTAATCGTGTATTATCCGATATGCTTTTATTAAT
>JAODKM010000040.1:4341622-4355770 GCA_026780845.1 Petrocephalus sullivani
AATTAATATTATTTAAAACCGGGTGTTTTCATGTAGGAGGTTTCCCATGACAGTAAGCTAATACTAGGGCAAAGACACATTGTCATTTATAATCCATACCATATTTATCTGTTATATAAATGACAAAATCAAACAAAAAAAAACAGACCGAATAATATTTTATATGCTGTTCGTCTTTTAGTTCAGGTTAATTCCCAAAGGTAGGCCTGTGAAATGAAGAACCTTTCTCATGCACCAATTTGAGATCATTCTAAAGTTTTGCATCACTTTATCGGAGCTGCAGGAAAGCTAACAAGCACTAATGCAAGGAATTTAATCAGATAATTCAGGTGAATTATTTTAATGGTAAATAGCGCACCCGGGTTTTCTGAAAATGACCCGCCTGTAGGAGAATAAAACAGCCATTGTTCCGTCTTAGCCGAAAGCCGTAGGTCTGCACTAGCTGGAGATCAGGAATGCCGATAAAGGTTGTGCATAGAGAGAAAACGCGCTGTCAGACAAAAGCAGCGGCCCGGGCTCTCCTCCGCTACCCTCTTCGGGATCTCCACCAGGCCAGAAGTACCGCACTCGTCCCGCTAAAACCCCGCCGGCGATGCGATTACTGCATGCCCCACAGCCACGCTCTCACGCTTTGGCCGCCGCTGGCCGTAGGGCTGCCAGCTCTCACGTTATAAACCTGAAATTAGCTAAGCGTCGGAATGGTCTGCAGACCCTACAGACTATTTACAAGGTAACAGAAATGTCACATACGTGTGCATGAGCGCGCAGATTTGTCTTGGATTGATAATCTCACGCCAGGCAACTGACCAAAACTGGCCTTTAACCCTGAACTTGGTCCACACCCCGGATTATAGGCTATGTCTGCAGTTCTAAGAAGGATTCACCACGCTGGTGATTTCGTTTTTTACCTTATTACAATAAGTAACACTATTGTAAGAGCTGATATCCATGCAAAGACGTGTGCAGCTCTGTCAGCATTTTGTAAACTTTAGCCGGCGTCTTTACGATCAAACCTACAGATAGTTAGACTGCATCATAACACTTACGCTGCGGTTAACTACTGCAATAAATTAATCAGCCCACCAGTCGCCCCGGGAGCGTCTTAAACGGTAACATTTTGCGGATCGTGTTGGTATGGCATAATTGGTAAGCGCAGTAGCAGAGGCATTTTATCGTTAAACCACAGGATTCACAAGATATTGTTTGTAGATGCAGTTTACTGAAAACGAATTGGGAACCGTCCAGCAATAGTTTGTCTAATTTTATTATGAACACAGTAACGTTGTATTTTTACAGTGGCAAACCGTTTCAAATTACAGTAATTATATATATATATATACAGAGATTTTTTTTCAATGGAATAATTACATTCAAAACAATTAATTGCTCATAGATAAAAACAAGCAAATTAGTGTAGTCGGCCTAGCTGACGAATAGGCCGTAGGCTATCACAACATGCCATCTCCTAACCACTTACCCAAGTCAAAGGCAGCTGTCTTGTGTGAACTTAGAAAAAATAAAGGCGATGAATTAAAGTTTAACAAACTAAAGTGGAAGCTTTGTATTTAATGCATTCAGAAATGAACCACTCTTAGTTGTAATAAAACAGTTTCATTGGGATCTAGCCAAAGAAATCCCTTTTCTAGAACTGCTGATTCTGGAAAAAAGATCAACTTAAGGGGTCCCCGGTACTGCACGATAAAACGCAGCACATTATTGCCGGTCGGGGAATAGCCCTACAGGCTGCGGGGGAGTTTTATCATATCTGGGATTTTATGCTTATTGTGTTCCTGCGTTGACGGCTAATATATCATCTGACGGTATATGTATCTAGTCGTAGAATTGGCCACACATATGAGTAATAAATAAACCCCAAATCATCTAAGACAAGACCACAGTGTTGCCCTTAAAGTATGTGACGGTACCCTTTCCGGCTTTCCCTTTAATCTCTTAATTATATCTCAGTTCAGTTTGATTTAAGAGCTTTCCATCTTATTACATCTTATTTATACCTACACCCGGTCTCTGCCATGCCGTCCATGCAGGCACGCTTAATGGCCCCTAACATGGTGTAAAGACAACATTGAATAGGCCTACCTTCTAAAACGACTCGATTCAATGATTTACCAAAACGAAAATAACACGCGCAAATGAATACGTTTCTGGAAAATGTATTTATAAGCCTGCTTTTAATAGTCAGTTTATTAACCGTTTAATAACTGATTTAACCGATTGATGAATCTCTAAAATGTCGTTTCAGTAGACTAATATTTCAGTTGGACACAATCGGTTGTGAAAACACTGACAGTCTTTTCATGCGTTTTACTGATTCATAGCCGTTTTTAATGGTGTATCTCCTATGCATTCATATTTGGCAGGATTTTACAGGCAGACATGTCCGCCAGTCGACCTGGATGAATTCGGCACCGGTATCCCTCGCCATTTGCTCTCGCGTGACAACGTCCATTTTACGGCAGGGCTGCATTGTAACTTTGTTGTTTGACTTGGCGGTCTGCTCGGGGCCTGTCTAAAGCCGGGCGATCACCACAAATGTAACACGGTAAAACTGTCCTGCCATCCCTAAAGCTCAAATGATTAGTTCCTCGATTTGGGGTGTTTATCATTATTTCTTTCAGCTCTATTAGTTATGATAGTGCTTTAATGACAGGCAGTATGTCTAACAAGTTAACAAGTGTCCGGTTTATGGGGGGAAAAAAGCGGATGTTGGATCTGCTGTGCACATCTTTCTGCAGGAAGTCTCACTGGGGGGCACATTCTTCCACAATTAGGGGGAAAAAATAGATCAGAAGTAATCATATTAGGGGCCTGCTGGCTATTTTTGATGTCGTTCCTAGAGGTCCCCGTGTGAGAGATTCCCCTCGAGCGCCTGTGACCTCTTTCCCAGCAGTACAGTGTCCGTCTGGACTGTTTTCGGTCCCGCCATGTTCGTAAAAGCACAGTCACAGGAGAGCACATCCATCATAGCGCGTAAGGGAACAGAGATCCATGTCAAGGCCAGAGCTCTGTTTTTTTGTGATTGCTTTGCGGTACTTTGGTTTGAAACACAGAGTGTATCTTTGTTGGGCCGAGGGGTAACTCTTTACTTAAGGGTGCTCTATGACAGCTACATGACACCGATAGAAGGAGTTCCCTATATCAGCATTTTTGACAATCACAAAAGTTGGAACGGAGTTATGTCAGCTGTCATGAATGGCTTATGTTGGTGTCATGTAACTGTCATAGAGCAGCCTTAAGTAAAGTGTAACTAAGTGGGGGTGGTGGAATAGATGATGAGAGGAGTTCACAATAGAAACCTCCCTGTTTGTACTCTGTCGTTGACTTTCTGGAACGTTCCACCGGCCAGTTGAAGGAGAGGCTCATGGACGGCCTATAGAGAACCCTCAGTTTTCTTCAAAACAGATGATGGTTACCACGGTTACGGTCCGTGGGCTGACGCACGTTTGTCCATGGGGGACCCAGCGAAACCTGCAAGAGCGCGAGGAGAGTTTCAATTAGCAAGAAGTTAACAAAAGACCTGCAAGAGAGACACATGGAGAGCGTTTCGCCCTCGATTCAGTATAATTTTTATCTTTCGTTTGTGCCTCCATCAACCCAAATTCAGTATAAACATGTCAAGCAGAAACAGGCGGACTTGGCACTTGCCTGGAACTTGATTTCATTCTCTCAGGAAAACGATGATGGAAAAAAATTTATCCCACAACTGTTTTGGAGATTCTCCAAGTTGAAAGCCTAGAATCACTTTTTTTTTTCCTTCAAATCCGAAGTACGGCCGAAACATTCCGACAAGTGTCATGCTTGCCGCTGTGTTTCGTTCCGTTAGTTTAACGTGCTCCAGAAATTCAATTTCCAGAGTGTCTCCGTTTCATTACAACAGGTATGCAGTAAGGCATACAGGAATTAAGTTGCTGTGGGGCCCTATTTATAGAATCTGCCTGATAATATCTGCCAACCCTCCATATTACTGGCTTTCAAAACAGACCGTAACGTTGACACGCGGGAAAAGGGAGGTTTGATATGGCTTCTTTGCTAAATGAGCTTGCATCGTGTCCTCTTTATCTCATAAATGCCCCAACGGCATTTGACTGAAGGATCACACAATATAAGTCATGGTTAGCGGTGAGGCCTGTTCCGCACCAGGGCCTGGCATGTCTGTGTAAACATTAGCAAACAACGGCGGCTCGAGGACGGTGATGATTTGTTGACATCTAAGGAGGGAAGAGGGGCAACCTTTCCGGGCAGCCAGCACCCCCGTTTGATGGATGCGTCTGCCTTTCCAAGAGGAGGTTTTGACTGTGTATTTTGTTTTCCGTCATTGACCCCATGCAGCCCACCCTAACCCCCCACCCCAAGTGGCTAAGAAACTAGCCCCCAGCAAAATGATCATTCAAAATAAAAATGAGCAGGAACTATTGATGAAAGCTTCTGCTGCATCTTAGAAGATTAGATTTACTGTACCAGAAGCTGCGAGAACTCTGGAAGATGCGCGGCAGATTATCCCAAAGCGTACGCCGTCTGAAAACCCTTTTGGCAAAAGGGATGCTGATAGGCAGAGGATGCGAGGGATCCAGCCGAGCAAACCTGCTGCGAGGAAGTACAACGGAGGGCTGCCCCGTTTCTGCTGGGTGACGCGGTGAGCTGCAATATTGCTCACCAGCCCAGGAGAGCCTGCATCTCCAAGCCGGCATGCCACTGATTACGGCTCTTATTTTCAGCCTCAAGATTTTTACTAAAACTTAAATGCATGACTTCTGGCAAGGAAAGTGACACACATGATGTACTTTGAGACGTAGCCACACAGAGCTGGGCTTAGACACAGCCTTATCTTAACTCTGCGCCCTCAAATTCAATCACAAGTCGCCCTTTTGCTTACATTTTAGGGAACTTCACCCAGGAGACTCTGCAACCTTGTAACCATGACGCCAGGCGAGGGCAGGAATAGCAGCTGTCGAGGGCCCGGAGATTGATGATTCCATCTCTGTTTTTCTGAGTCGAAATCCTGAGGTCTGTCCCTCACCATGCAGATCCAATTCACGTACACAAAGCCTCCTTCTTGATGACACATAACTAACCCATCCTCTTTCATAAAGTAGCATCATTAACATTCACTGTCCTATTACGATTGGCAGATTCTGGCTAAGGTGGCTTAGTTACAGATCGATTATTCACAGAAGAATAACAGTGAACAGAACTCAAGCACCTGAGAGTTTCCTACATCTCTCCGTAACTCTGACTGACATTTTTTAAACTCATTCAAACCTCCTACACTTGTGCTATCCAGTAAGTTATGCTAATTTCCTGCCAAGTGTGACAATAGTGGTCTGGCTGTGCGCGCAAACATGACTATTTTTGGCTTATCGTAATGATAACAAACAGCTTATTGCTAAAAATAACAATCAAGTAATATGTTTTCTGGCATAATCTCTTTCCTCCCCAGCTTTTGCTTTAAGGAAAACACCCGGAGTTGAGGCCTCACACAGCACCCCCCCCCCCCCACCCCCATTACGGAGAGCAGACCCACGAAGCACTTTGCCCGCCGAACGTCTGATGTTGCTGAAGTGCTGATTCACAGCAGGCCTGGCAGGACAAAGGGTGCCTGCAGGTGACAAAGCCCAGAGCGCCTCTCAGGCCGGGGGGCCTCGCCAGGGGCCCGGGGCAGTGGGAGACGCTGCAGTGACACGCTACAGCCAAAGCGGGCAGGCACTGAGAGCCATTTCCCTTTTTGAAACCCAGCTCTTAATCTATTGCTTGGATCTGTGCTCTTTGTCTACAAGCTGAGATACTTTTACTGCCGAAAATGAGGAGCAGACAGCCGTGTCCATTATGGAACGGGACCCCAGGCCCTTTCAATTGTCTGAGTGCCGAGTCGTTACCTGCTCTCTTCTAATTGGTGATTCGGGACACGCTCTGCGGTACTGAAATCCAGCTGGGCGGCTGCTTCTCTGAACCACCAGCTCCGCCCCCCATTGGCAGCGTTTCTGACAGGGCATTAGCTACCGCTAACTCTCCCAGGTCCTGGCAGAGCTGGGGATTCTGGGAAGCTGTAGCCGGTACAGCAGCAGGGAGGTGCGATTTAGCTCCGGCCTTCGTCACCGCGTCTGTGAAAGGTGGACAGCAGCTCTATGTTTGAAATGTATAATCCACCTTCTCACCCCCCTAGGGGCGAAACACTGACACTTCCTTTACTCACGGCAGTTGGGGGGGCATTTCCTCTGGCGCACGCCGGCTGACAAAAGGTGCCCGATATTTGGGGCGGGGTGGGTAAAATATACTGGAGCAAATTCAGGTCTGGTAGAAAGGATCTGTGGGGGAAGTAATCTCTCCACATCCAGGGCCAGGGAAAACATGCTTCACAGGCAAGCACAGCCATTTGCACAGGCAAGCACAGCCGTTTGCACAGGCAAGCACAGCCGTGTGCCAGTGCAGGTAGCAGCAGGATACCGCTAAGCAAGTAGGGGAATTACTGTGTAATTCTGTGGGATAAATGGTCACGTGGAACCTGGCTGCGTGCAGAAACAGCTCTCTCTCGCGGACGGACGTCAAGTTAATGCCGGCGGATGACGAACGGAGGGACCTGTCTGGCTGCAGCCACATAGCGCCGTCATGTGGTGACGAGACGATGCGCTCTTTGTCCTTGGTGACAAATCGCAGACGCACAGTGATGACCCGTTAAAGTGCGACTAAGTGGACAGTGGTTGTGGATTGGGTACAGGCCCGGTAACTTGACACATAATAGCCAGATCACAGACCCCTTATAACTGTGCTTATAACTGGTTATAACTGCCTTATAACCCTCACTCACATGGTTACTTTATCCAAAGGACTGTTTTGCCTTTTGCACTTTATCTAAGCTACAAATCCATGCTGCTGTTGTACTGTATGCTCATATCTTGCATTTAATGTCTGTCTGTGTATTTTATGGCAGTTAACTGGACTGGCAAATTGCCGGTTTATTGGACTGTTCTGACTTTGGATTACGTGCACAGTGTACACCCTGAGTATCACCATTTTGTCTCTCTGTAACTGGTATATTGTGGAATGACAGTAAAGTTCACTTTGACTTTGACTTGACTAACCCAACAGGTACCAAAATATGCCACTTCCCCAGGAAGGTCTGGGTAAGTCCCTGGTACTACTGCGTACATCTTCTGTCCCATGGAAACGTCACGTTATATTTACGGGAAAATATGTATTCCAGTGGGCTTTCAGTGTAGGGCTGTGCTATTCACCATAAAACCCCTGTGAGATACGGATCTCAGAACGAATGCTAGGCTCTCTGTCAGCTGACATGGAAGTTCCTTCTCTCCCCAGGTGCAATTAATCAACTTGTACAAGAAATAAAACCCACAAAAAAAATGTTATTTTATTGTGCCACTTAAAACATGTCACATAAATTAAATATACTGTGTATATATATATATATATATCCATGATTATTATATTTATCGCTATGTTATTTTAATATTTTTGGTGTGATCCCAATTTCACATTTTCCTCATTAGCTTATAGGAATTTTCCCATAAGATATATTAATAAAATAAAATATTTCTCATATTCTGGATCTGACATTATTTTAGGCAGGAATACAGTAGTGCAAAACTAAGAAAAGATCAACACTTTTTTGTTGTTAATGTATCATAATGTATTTGTCTTGGTAAAATATAGTTCAACTGGTAAAATTATAGGGAAAGTCCCTGGGATTATCGGTTTTGACAGGGTGGGTAACCTCACATCAGGGTTAGGAGGTTTAAATCACTGTGTGTGGAATTTGCATACTCCTCTGTAGTATTTCTCTGGGTTTCCAATTTCCTCCCACCGTCCAAAAACGTGCAGTTAGGCGAGTCGAGGTCTGTACATGTCCCATGTTATGTGCCAGTGTGTGTTCCTGCCTTGGGCTTTCAAAGGCAGGATCACTGTGATCCAGCCAAATGGATGGACGGAAATGTGACGGGTTTTTGGGGAGTTAGAAAGAGATCGTGTGCATTTATCAGATTGCTTTCAGTCACACTTAAATAGGAGACGCAGATTAAATGTCTGTTTCAATTATATGCTATTTACTTATTAAAGGTTTTATAGTGATCTTAAGAAAGAAATAATGTTATAGAGTGTAAGGGATACCACACAAATACAGATACTTAGTTAAGTGCATGAGCCTGACATAGTTTAGTGTCAGGTGTTCCTAAATTCTAAGTGCCTGTGTCCATGCTTCGTATAAACACGTCAGTTTTCCCAAAACTTGCGAGGTCCGGAGGGCACAAACATTAGCATCAGGCTAACGTCACCAAAACAAGTGGACCAGCTGACAGTGGCACGCTAACATACGTGACATCTAATGTACAATGCAAAAAAGATACGAACCTTTCTGCCCCAAGCCCCCCACATACAGCACTGAGTGACACCTCAAGCAGCAAATCATCTCTCTGGAACATCAATAGCTATCCTGTAGATCAATGATCCATAACGACGTCGATGCCCTCACATGGCCTAGGTCCCCAGGCTTCCATCTGCCCCCACGGAATTCTGGACATGACCCCGCCTTTCCGAAATCTGCCCCTTCATCTTCTCCATAAACATGCATCACTTCCTTCTTAGGTCATATTTTATCTATGAAACAGGCTGAGGACGGGCGGGTAGGTGACCCGGCTCTGCGGACAGGGGTTAATGCGTCCATTTTCCATCTGATCGGAACATTTTTCACCGACGTACAGTTACTCAGCCTGCCAGGGAGGTGGAGCTCGGGTTCGATTCTCCCCCCACACTGAAGTTAATCACTCTCAATGTAATGTATGTTTGGACAAGTGTAAAGAAAACAATGACGGTGTACTAGCCAATAGAAACACACGGGTCTCTCTGGGAATTTCCCGGGGGCTGTGAAGTCTCTCCCATCGAACAGCGAAGACCTTCCTGTCACGGGGCGGTGGGGGGGGGGTATAGGCGGAGATGAAGGAATCAGACGAGGTTGTCCAAAAATGTTCTCCTTACAGCAATACGCAGTGATAAGGGGGCGTCCGTCTGCATTACGTTAAGTAAACGTTTTTAACTGGTGCGTTGTGAGGCAGTGGTGATCCCGGAGTTCAGAATTTTCACACTTATCTCTTCATCATGCATTTATCTATAAGAGACATTATTCATCTAAAAGCTATTACGGCAAGTGGCGAGGTTTCCAGCAGATGTAACTTACACAGGCCCTCAGCCTCCTCCAGGTCTTCGGGAAAACTAAATTACACGCAGGCTGGGAAATAATGTATGAGTTGGGGAATGTCTGCGTGACGATAATTACCGAGACACTCGCGGAACCCACGCATCCGGACAGCCTTCATTTTGATGGTCCTGGCTGAGGAAACCAGGCCAACTCTGCAATAAGGAGCAGAAGTCTATTCTTATCTGGCACCTGTCATAATCGATCACACTTCAATGCTTGGTTTTAAATTTTACCTGGTTAGAAAACCTGGTCATCTGAAGCTATTTAAATTATATACATTTTGATGATACTCATACTGTCAAGTATTTAATGATGTGATTGGGTTTAAGCGCATCCAGGTGTCCTTTGTGGGACATTAACCTGCACTACAGTGGCAGCAGACAGTAGGGGCCCAGAGTGCCATCTTTCTCCCCCCACCAAATCTTCACCGCCAGCGCCCCCTAAATACTGAAAGTGGGTGCTGAAGGTAGCAGGCCAGCTTGAAGCCGTACGTCCCCCACAGAGGCTCTCATCTGCACCGAGCAGTGCCAAAAAGCTTCACCGGCCCATTCTGCTTTCCGCTGAAATCCTTAACCTTACCAAGGGATTCCCGCGTCTGGGTGACTGTCTCCTAGGATGCCCATGGCCAATGTAGCCAAGCCGGAATCAAAACCTGCGCAAATCTCCCGTGAACAAAGATCAGAGACACCCACGCAAGTCACACCACCTGATGTCACTGGAACATTTTTTTTTAAGGTTTTTAAGTCTTCAGTGATTTGTGTTTTCAGAGCCTTAATAACTGACGCTGTGCCAAACATTCATACAAATGAGACACAATAACCTCTTTGTACAGCTGCAAAGGATTACATGACCCGCAAACGCTGGAACAATGCGGTTAGCGGCAATGCTGATCCCAAAACACATCATACACTTTAAAAGCAGTTGCATAACTGGCTGTTAGAGGTGTGAGTCTGTAGAGCAGAGCTATTCAAATCACGGTCCTCAAGGGCCGAGCCCTGCTGATTTTCCAGCTTTCAGTAAACCTCTCAGCCAGGTGTGAAGCCTCCAGCCAATCAGAATCAGTAATTATTAAACAAACTACCTGGAAGAACTAAAACAAAACCTGGATTTGGAATCGAGGTCCAGATTTGAAGAGCCCTGCTGTAGAGGGTGACAGGCAGATGTGTACCTGCAGCGTTCCCTCTGTATCATAGCTGGTTATGTAAATCCAGTAAGCACCAAACCAACATTGCATGGGTGGCCTCTGGGGGGGGGACACGGGGCCAGTCCTGCCAGGAGCAACCCATTTCTCCACACAACGCCAGGGGGCGCTAACGAGAGGAACACGCATGCGTGGAAAAACAGCGCGGCACCAGCTGACAAACCGACTATGGCTCGCTACCTTGGGTTGGGCACGTGCAAGCAATCAGGATGTGGTCCTGTCTGTTTTCTGTTTACATTCTTAGCCATATATTGTTTCATATTTCTAATAAAACGTGGCCACATTTAATATGCATTAAGCGTGGAGATGACTGTATCCCGTTAAGAACAAACCCGTATATCCTATATTCACCTTGTCCTTCAGTCTAACGTGTTCCTCATGTGACTCGATACACTGTTTTGGGTAGCGCTGCGCCCCACGATTATAGCTTTGGCTCTAGATGAGAGCTGACCTTTGTTGTCCAAAAACAAACCATAAAAAATGTACCAAAGCACCCGCCCTGCAGAGCTTCAGAGGTTATGGGATACAGAAAACTGGGTTGCAATGGTGCGAGCAGAAGATCAAGCTGGTTTGTTGGAAGCAGTCAGCTACGAGTGAGCTGATCGTGTTTCCACGTCGTGGACGTATACCCATTGTATGTCGTTCATTAACTTTCTTTGGGTTTATCCATCTGAGAAGCGTACGTGTGTGGAAAAGACGCTACAAATAACTAGGCGGGGTATCCGGAAGATGGGGTGGGGGGAAAGCAAAGGGATACCTGCAGCGAATCAACATACATGTCGGGGTGGGGCTGTCAACGAACGTTTGCGGGCTGAGCGCTGGCCGCGCCGTCCCCCGCGCAGACCCTCAGGGGCCCCCGCGAGGTGCAGCCGGTCACGTACGACGCGCTTCCTGAAAAGCTGAGATGTGACCCACTTACCCTTCTGCAAATATCACGATTCACTATGGTGTCGGGCGATTTTAATATCTAAATCATTAAAAATAACTACTCTCCTTTTGTCCTGATTTCATTACAGTTGGAGCGCGTTTTAAGTTTAGAGGTACACGGCAGAGTTGCCAACTTCGGGCAGCTGGCTGGCGTGAGATTTTCAATTAGAAACATGTCTGCACACACGTGCACAGGCATTTACATGTATGCAACCGTTTATTACCCTGTAAGTAGTCAGAAGGGTTCGCAAACTGCCCCAACGCTGTTGATGCAGCTAGTTTTAGGTTTATAATGTGATCATGTAGATTCGCCGTACGATTCCTTGCGAGTGTCAGAAAGCGTGAGCGTCACGCCAGATGCGTCACAGCTGGATCCCTGCATTCATTCACCTTGATGTGAAATTGCAATATCTCAGCCGAAAGGTATAGTTTACAGAAAAGTCAATCACCAAAATGCATAAAATAATTATACAAAGATTATTATTAAATGTTCGTATACATTAGTGTGATTGAAATAGCACTGCTTGGCGGATATACGGATGCATTTTATAAACGGTGTAGTATATTAAATCATATCAGGTCACACATCTTTTCATAGTTAGGCTCCGGTTTTCAGTGTTGCCAGGTAAGCTTGTACCCGACCCCGGCCAGCCGGTTGGTGCCAAGCCTCTTCATAATGCGAGATACCGAAAGCGCGTAGAGCAGCGTAAGCATAAACGGGAAGCTTCGTTTCTCGGATATAATTTTAATTCCTTCTCCTCGTGTAATAGTACCGCCTCCCACTTAAGGAACAATTACCGAAAGAGCAGAGTTAAAAGGAAAGGCCCTGACACGAAAGAGTGTTTTTCTCTTGCTCTCTGAGGAGGAAAGAATTGGATCCAGTATGAAAAATGCGAAAGAGGAAGTTAAATATATTCCAGCTGCTTTGCGGCCGTTTGTTCATTTGAGAAATTTCAACAGTTGGTGTTCGCACGTGGTTTTAATCAGGCATAATCTCTTTTGACACAGAACTGGCCCATATATGACCTCTGACACCCGTACAGATAGGCTGCTATAGGTAGCCTCTGATTCCTCTTACATGTTGGTACAATTACAAGCATCTGTTGTTTGTCTTGGTTGTTGGTCTTTATTGAAACACTGTGCAGTCTCAGACAGGAGTCACTTACCCCTGATAATGTCATCGAGTGTCGATTGTCTGTGAAGGACTGCCCCCCCGCCCGATTGATTCATTTTCATGTGTTAAGGTCTGAATCAGCAGATGATCATTAGAAGTCAACCTCCCCCACCCCAACAAATCCTCCTTCTTTGCTGGTACTCTAAAATGTCTTGGCATACCTGGTTAATTTGGGGGGCGGGGGGGTTGCAACTTTTATCCCCACAGGGAAGTCATTTTCTGAGTGCTCGCTAAATGGTAATCATTAGCCTGTGTTTATAGGGGGGACCCCCCCAAGCCCCCTACCGGGGACATTGCTTGACAGACGTTTTACCTTTGTACAGGAAGAGTCTATTGGTATAAAGTTATGGCTTTAGGCTGTGGGTTCATCCGTAGATAGATGGCCTCATGATCTACGCAGGATCAGCTTGTTCCGGAGAGTTTGGATTACATGGAGAAGATAAAATTCTTTTGAAAAAATTGGGGGCTCCCTGTTCGTTAGACGTAGCTCTCCGCGGATCGCTGAGGCATGCTGGGAATCCTGCCACGGCAGAGGACAGGCGGCAGGTGGCGTAATAATACACTGAGTTATTTTTGTGAGCGTTTGCATGCTGGTTTATATTCAGGCCCGAGTCTGCAATTGTACCCTTGAGCAATTTACTCTATTTGATTTACAACAGTTAAATATCAAGCAGGCTAAATGTGTAAAACAGCAGTCGCTATGAGGGTCGATGGTCTTATGTAATCGTTTGAATCGGATAATGTGTGAAGTGACCGTGTTTGATACAGGGCGTGAAATGTGCCAGGGAATTCCACCTCTTGGACAATGTTTAACCTGCTCAATTCCAAACACCGGTCTCTAAATGTCAACATAACTCACACAGCTGAAACAATGTGCTCATAACTTTTCGCCTAAGAGTAGTGCTACTGTTATACGCCGGACTCTAACCCAAACACTTCTGTGCGAGAATCTCCAGTGCATTCCATGAAACATATTCTGAAAAAAGTTTGTTTGTGCAATGAAACTTTGAAGTGAATTTGCATATACTACAGTATATGGACAAAAGTACTGGGACACCTGGCCCAATAGAAGACCTTTAATGACATCCCATCCGAAATCCATAAACGTCAATATGGAGCTGTCCCCTCTTTGTAGCTATAACAGCTGCCACTGTTCTGGGCAACCTTTCCACAAGATTTTGCAGAATGTCTGTGGGAATTTTTGCCCATTCATCCAGAAGAGCTTTTGTGAAGTCAAGCATTAGTGTTAGATGTGAAGGCCTGGCTCACAGTCTCCATTCTAGTTCATCCTAAAGGTGTAGAGTTCCCAGCTATGTGAGTCCTTCTACACCAAACTCACTCAACCATGTCTTTGTGAACCTTGCTTTGTGCACTGGGGCACAGTCATGCTGTTACACAAAAGGGCCTTCCCCAAACTGTTCCCACAAATTTGGAAGCATAGAATTGTCCAAAATGTCTTGGCATGCTGAAGCATTAAGAGTTCTCTTCACTGGAACGAAGGGGCCAAGCCCAACCCCTGAAAGCAACCCCATACCATCATACCCCCTCTACCAAACTTTACAGCTGGCACAGTGTACTCAGGCAGGTAATGTGCTCCTGGCATCTGCCAAACCCAGACTCGTCCAT
>JAODKM010000040.1:4363359-4374789 GCA_026780845.1 Petrocephalus sullivani
CAGACACCTCTCCCACAAGTGCGCTTTGGTATACGGCGAGGCACGAGATCGCGTTGATCTCTCGATGCTTTGATGTCGTCCACTGACTGCGCAGCCCCTGATTGCATAATTTCACGTGATTTTTTTTTTGCGACTAACCAACTAATAAAAATGTATTCGACCAAGCCCTCTTCATATCGACTAACGTTTAGTCGACTATTTGGGGGCAGCCCTAGATTTCAGTTTTTTTTTAATAAATCTGCAACAATTAAAAAAAAAAAAATTGTGTCTGTCAATATGGGGTGCTGTGTGTACATTACTGAGGAAAAAAATTCATTTAAATGATTTTCGCAAATGGCTGCAATATAACAAAGAGTGAAAAATTGAAGGGGGTCTGAATACTTTCCGTACCCACTGTGTGTGTGTGTGTGTGTGTGTGTGTGCATGTATGTATGTATATATAATACATGAATAAAACCGCTACTCCTGCCTTTTGGACAGAGATAACAGGGCGATGGTCATGTTCTACCCCACTTACCTCCTTCTGTGTTAGCATGTCAGTGTTGACCATCTTCACCTGAATCGGGACGAGTGTGATGGGCTCGAAGGTCAAACTGCCACGGTTCCTGTAATTGTACTGAAGGAGGACAGAACGACATTTAAAAAAAAAGAGACCATTTCAGATACTGAGCAAATATCTCAAGGGGGTGACATACCTTGGGTTTAGTAGGAACCACCAGGACAACATTCTCGATTCGAATCCCAAAAGAGCCATCTTCATAATATCCAGGTTCTAGGAAATACATTTAAAAAGGCATGACTTGAGCTGGGTAATCCACAGCCATGAATCACAACTTGGCACTCACCTGAGGTTACCCATGATGCAATTTACTGTACACAGCACGAAACATTCCCGCAACATGGGATGAACACGACAGCGCTGAAGTTACAGACCCAGAGAAAACATAGGTTCAAATCCCGGATATACCAGGTAGAATTAAAACTCCACCCTACCATCACTGACGATCATCCCAGCCTCCAGGGGCTCGTCCGCAAACGTCTTGTAGCTGATCCCACAGGGCCCTTCGTGGACATTGAGGAAGCAGCCGACACCATGTCCCGTTCCGTGAAGGTAGTCAAGTCCGGACTCCCACAATGCCGAGCGGGCGAAGGAGTCCAGCAGGTGGCCTGCAGGGGGCAGTACAGCAAGCTGTGTGCTATATACAAGGTCTTCTCCTCACTCTACATTTTGACTTAAATGCTGGAAAAAGTTAATCTGTTGATACCCTGCATGATACGATGGATAACTAACTGAAAATTTGTGCCACTGCTCAAGAAATAAACTCTTAGTGTTCTTAACTAAACAGTCCAAAGTGAAATTCCTCCCAGAGACACCAATAAGGGTCATCTTACGATCCGGGCAATTCAGAGAGCGGGATTCTTGACAGGGTAACCATACCTTTGGTTCCGTTTGGGAAGATGGCCGCACTCACAGCTATGTGGCCCTTTAGAACGTAGGTGAAACATTCCTGGCAACAACAGGACAGATGTCAACGACGGGGATGAACCATCTCCACGGAAACGCTCAAGAGGTGCATGAGTCAAACAGAACTCCAACTGGCTTCGAGCAGGGCTCTTTAGGGCAGGACCCGACAGCCGTTGTCCTCTACATTTACACTCCTGACAGCCAGGCATACCTTTTCGAAAGCAGAGGGCGTTCCAAAATGCACTGTGCGGGTCACATCTGTCGTCCCGTCGCTGAAAAGCAGGATGAGCGACTGGCTGAAATGGTCACATGACTTCCAGTATCGCACAGACCGCGAAAACCTTCACTCATAGAGCAATTAGTATCCTAATGCATTCCCTGCCCTGCCCCTCGCCCCTAATTCTGGCTTCATACCCCTAGTCAGACACTGAGATTTGACAACGTAAAACCACCGTCTGGCTACAAGTTTCTACAAGTGCTGCTTGTCGCCACAACTTTCCACGTTCACCTCTCAGATCTCTACTGTGGAAAGGGTCCCATTTCTAACCCCACCAAAGACAGGCCTCCTGACACGTAAATAAAAGCAAACAGAGCAGAGAAGTGGGATACACCTACAGGTACTGAGCCCCAGAGTCTATCAGGTAGACTTCGTTCAGGGTGAGCGTCCGGTTGGTTTCCGGCAGAGGTCTACAGATCAGACACAGCACATTATTACATACATATATCAATACCACCCAAGCATAACAGTCAGTCCGGGATCAGACCCGTAACCTTCCAGAATGACTCCGGCATCTCCAATTACTCAAGAACAAAAGGCATATAAAAACTGACAGAGGAGGACTGTGCCCTGCAAGACTGTAAATACTCAATAGGGTCAGAGATTTGCTGTTAATCTCAGCCCATCACTGCGTGGGGAACCTTCACCTCAACCCCGGACGGCGGTACCCACCTGTAATGTATTATGGCTCCATTCGGGCCCACGCCGGAAATGGTTGGAAAACTCAGGCCAACAAAGTCCTTCTGCTGGCTGTAGAGAGCAGCAGTATGAGGGAGGAATGCCATATAAATGCCGATGATCAGAAATAGGCACTCAGTGGTGTAGCACAGAACTTTTCCACTGGGTGGCAGCAAAATATAAACGTTCACACAGAATTACAGGAAATGTCTATTAAATTGGAGAACCACAAAAAGTCTCAATTAAAACAATGACATATTGCTGGTTAAAAACATTGCTTAACTAAACACAGAACATATTACCATTTAAACCTGCTACATCTAATTAGCCCCATTTTCTGAACATCCAATGTATTTTGTTTTTCTTCATGTAAATATTTATTTATCAAAGGGTGTCTAGTCCTGGAACCAACAACCTTCCAGTTACAAATACGTGGCCTTAAGCACTACGCCACCTGCTGGCGAGATGTAAGCAGCGTTAAACGCACCCACGCAGCTCCTCCGCTTTGTCGGCAGCTGAGATCTCAGTCACCGTGCCTTTGGGGATCTGGAGGGCAGGACACACAGCTTCAGGGGTCGCGCAGAAACTTTCGGGATCATATGAGGTCACTCTCCGAGACACTGGCAGAGAGCCGCGGCCTTGGGGACAGAAACCCGATACAGGGGAGGGACCCTCCATAGCAAGGCGCGGGAGCCGGCATGATATACCTCTCTCTCCAGCCACGCGAAGAGGTCACACAGCGCCACAGCATCTTTGATCTGTTTCAAAACATGTTAATTCCAAGTTTAACAACCACATGTATGCTGTGAGCCCAAATCCCCCCCCAACTCGGGATCTCCCTTTCAACCACCCTCCCCCCACGGTGTCGCCACGACAACATACATGTGCCATCTTCATTCCCTGGATCTCCGTGGGGTTCTTCACCGCTTTGGAGAGACATAATGGGGTGTAGGGGATAGGAATCCGGTGGGCCTGAAGGGGAGACAGACAAAGGTCTGGTTACCCTGAGAACTACAGAGAGGGACAGACCACCCAGAACAAACACGTCTCTGAGACGCTCAGACACTGCGAACAGCTGCTTCCTTCAAAATAATCTTCACTAGCATAATATTCCTACTAATCAATTGGATAAATTGGTTATACTGATAAGCTAGCCAGTAAACATAAACAAACAATTATCCATCCAACCATCCATCATCCAACTTCCTTCCCTCCTTCTAACTCCATATCCATCTATCCACCATCCTCCCTCGCTCCCACCCGCAGCCCCCGGCCCCCTACCTTGGGGATGATCTCCGTCAGCGCACAGCTGGCCTTGTCGCTGACCCACACGCGGTCCTTGGGCCCGAGTCCCGCACACACGGCACGCAGCTCCCCCTCCACGGTGCCGTACGGCGCCGTCTGGACCCTGAGGCCCGGCTCGCCGGGGACGTCTAGCTGCAGGTGCTCCCTCACAGCCGAGTCGGCGATGCGCTCCCCGTCGATGCAGAGCCTGTCCGAGGACAGCCCTGGGGGTCAGGCCCAACAGCCAGTGCGGGACCGGGCGTGCTTAAGGGGGTCAGCGCGGCGATCGCCACTGATCGTTACCTTATAGCGCTCATCCCGACAACGGCGTAGGCGAAGAAGACGGGGTTGTACTCTATGTCTGAACCTCGAAGGTTGAAAAGCCCTGGGGAACATTGGTTTTGGGGTCAAAACGACATTTATTGCGGGTTCCAGCTGAGGAACCTCATCCTTTTTACCAAAACAGTGACGCGAGGCAGACGCCCCAAATTGACCCTCAATCGAAGAGTGAAAATATTCATCATTCATTCACGCCTGCCGTGCTGATTACAGGTGAGGCTGGTGACACTAGGCTAATGTCCAGGCAGGGCTGCATGACTCATTTACCACTTACTAGGGATGTGTTCTTACTCATCTCCAAATAAGAGGTTAACCAATAAAAACACTGCTCAGGAAACAGGAGCAGGAGCGCACAGACAAACCTACAAGCGATTTCATCCAGAGCCGTGACGATAAACCAGGAAATCTTTCGCTCGGACATCTTCGCCCTTAAAGCCACGATCTTCTCCTGCCAGGTCATGCCTGCAGGACAGATCAATGACATTAACTACTAATTTATGCCCTGCACAATTTTTTTGCTTTAATGAACATTTCACTGCTTATCTGGGCCTTCAGAGGGCGCTCACCAGTGAACTTCAAGCCCAGCGTGATCAGGGGGGTGCTGGGTCTTGTCGGACGATCCTGCCAAATGGCATCGATGAGGTTTTCCTGCACAGCGACCAATGAGTGCCCGGCAACGCTCAGGGCCTTGGACATGGCTTTCCATTGGTCTGACGAGAAACCCAGCCAATGAGAAAAGTAGTCCCGCCCACTTGCCCAAGACTAGCGCTCCCCATGCTTAAAGACCCCCAACTACGACATCGAGTCTTCAAGCTGACCTGCTGCAATGATCCAAGGATCCACGCCCACTCTGGAGTTGTCAGGAAGAACACTGATTAGCCAGTCCTCCTGGGTTGGGGTCTCCTTCAAACCTGCCAAAACATGACGACAACCACAAATCACAGACCTTTAAACTTTAACTGTTCGAGTAAGCTTGTAAAATTTCTGCTAAGAGCATTGAGGTCCCCATATTCAACTCAATAAACACGAGGTATTAAATACAGCCAGAAGCATACATGCTCCTTACTTTAGGACGGTTTGATTCGGACTTGACCATGGTACAATAGTGAGAACTTGATTTTATTTATTTTTTTTATCTGTTCGGGCTAGCGATATGCTGTACGATATTTTCTACTGATGCCAGGCGATGGCAGAATCACAACGCCACAACTACCATCTCTGTAGCGATCGCGAGCATAAACATCTCATACAGCGTTTACCAACGTATTGTACGTTTTTTTTTTGGTGTTTAAATATTTACTTATTCAGTGACTGCAGTTATTCCCTTATTTATCGTATCATATTCGACTTGCGATATTTTCAACTTGCAACACGTAACCCCATTATAAGTAGAATACGATATCATTAATAGTACTAGTTAATAATAATAAGAAGAAGCAGAAGAATAAATGGGCCAGTAGATTGTGTGGGCGGTGCCCCCAGACGCAGCTCACCCATCTTCATGAGGGTCCAGTTGCTGTCCATCTGCTGGCTGGCCTGCAGGAAATACCGCCCGTCTGTCCACATGGCAGCGTGCTGCTCTGTCACAATGGCGGTCCCTGGAAAGGGCAGAGCTCAGTTATTCATACTCCCCCGTGCTACATTCACGCCATCCTGGCCGCCTCATAAATGCCCAAAGGAAGCGACAGACTCGACCAAGGGCGTCAGCCATCAGCGATGGAGAACGGAGGCCCGCAAGGGGGCCGGCGAAGACAGGACTGGGACGCCATTCCTTATTTTATCTGACGCCCAGTGCAGTTCGCAGGCACAGGAACTGGGCGTCCCTTTTAATGTGCCGGCTTTCTGCACCCCTGCATATTTCATGATAGGATGAGCACAGGAATCGGCTTACAGCGGGGGGGCCGCAGTCTGCACCTTACCAAATGTGCACTGAAATATTTGAAGAACAAAAAAAACACACAAAGCATAAAAGACTATTCTTTGATGACTATTTCAATGGATATTAAGTGGTTAGTTATACTGTGTCTATATCCCACATATCTGAGTCCTTTACACACCTACAAGAAACACGATACCACACCAGTCACATTAACTGGCTATGCCAGACCTCTCTGGGTCCGACTGGTTTGTTTTCATCTTTTGTGTTAATTCAGTGGTCTGTATCAGAAGGTTCTTTGAAATCTGCGGGTCTATGGGGCTGTGACCCCCCACCCACACCTTATACTGAGGTAACTGAGGACTCAACTGTGGCACAGAGCCATGGGGTCAACATCCAGTGTTATTATTGTCCAATGACACGTGTGTCCAACAATATAAAAATAAAAATCGGCAGTAAATAACCCAGAGATGCACAAAAACAGCTGACGTGTCAGTGCTATGCACAAGACTTTGTTCTCCTTAATTATATGTAATTATTGCTGAGAAGTCTAATACTGCACTACTGTCCCAGACTTCTTAAATACATCTTCATGACACCATAATAATAGAATAATTAACACTGGGAGCAGACTCCTGGGCCACACGCAGAGCACACGCACGCACATGGGCACACGCACACACATGGACACACGCACGCACACGGGCACACGGGCACACGCACGCACACGCACGCACACGCAGCGCCCCCAGTGTGCCGGGGCCCCGCATCGCCGTACCTGCCGAGCCGTTGAATCCGCAGATAAACTCCCTTCGGCAGTCACAGGGGGCGATGTACTCACTCTGAGGCGCAAGGAGAGCCGGACAGTCAATTGTAATTAGGCACAATCAGCGGCGAGTGGCCCTCGGAGCCATTAACGAGCCCTTAGGAGAATCCTCTCCGGGACAAAAATAAACTGGTTAAATGCGGGCGAGTGGCAGCGGCGCAGAGGTCGTGCGCCCACGAGGAATCCCCCGAAAAGGGGAGAAATACCCGCCCCTCATCTGGTCATTTCAATGCCGCCGGTGCCCTTCGCTTACATTGAATTTGCGCATCACTGACATTTCTACTAACCTCATTAGAAGACACGGCAGCAAAACGACAAACATTACAGACATAAGACCTAAGGCAGGTTCAGACCTTAAACGTCACCTGGGAAGTGCGCCCCGGACGGAGGGGCACCCTACCTGGTGCGCGTCCCCCGACGGGATGATGTAGGCCTGCAGCGGCTCGCCCACCAGCCGGCCGCTCTTCATGACCTGGCGCAGGTGCCGGAGCAGCTCGGCCGTGATCTTCGGGGACATGGCGCCGCTGTCTGCGGGCGGAGGCCACGCGTTAGCCCGCACGGCCGGGTGGCTCTGCTTTGACGGAGCGCCGTTAGCGGCACACAACGGGCATCTAATCTTACACAACAGGATTAGGGTAACTTACAAGGCTATCTATGATCCCCTTCCATGTTATAGGTACTAAAAAAATCACTCATGTAGCTCACTTAGGTATAAATTTACGATATATATAAGGATTTCTTTTATTTAGAGAAAACATATTTCAAATACAAGACTAGACTATCTATAAATGCACAGCCTGCTGTAGGTTTCCTTAGCCAAAACTTTGTTAAATATTAATTTACTATATAGACTTGCAGTCACCTACACGATAATGTCACTGTAGTATTTATGCTCGGGTAGGTAATGCTCCCATCCGAGAAGCGCTTTTTACACTCACCTGCACTACATCCCTACAATCGGCTTTGTACCTAAAACCATGACCAAAGCATACAGCCGCGTTTACCTTGTTTCATGGTCTTTCCAGGGGACGTAGGTGAGCACACCTGCACTCTCTGATCTTTAGCCTTTAAGTGCGTTATAGAGCGGATTCAGCAAATCAGTTATATGGGTATGGTTAAATATTAATCTCAACCATAAAACACTGCATACATTCAATGTTCTTATACTGCTTATTTTAAGAGTGAATTAGCTGAATACTCTTTGCATCATTGCGTTATAATATGTAACTTTTCTCTCGTAAAAGTGAAAGCAGTTTTTTTTCCCCCAAACTCAAACCATGGTTTTAACTTAACGCTCCCAGTGAGTGATTTGAATTCAATTTGCACCACAGAACAACGCTGAGTCTAACTTTCGCGCTATTTATAGTACTAGAAATTAAACATTTTGTGTTTCAGGTGGAATGCAGCGATGGTGGTTTCTGAGGCCACGGAACGCGTGTAAAATCCGCGGCGGCCGCTGATTGGTCGGATTATTAAAGAAACGGCGAGCCGGCGTGGCCGATAGCTCTCCCCATTAACGCGGTGTTATCGCAGCCAAGGTCTGAGGCAGCACCAACGGGCCCCGGAGATCGGTTCGGTTAAGACTCGGATCCTGACGTGGCAGGTAGTTCATTGAATAGAGTTAACTGGTGGATTAACCAGCTAGTTCCCAACTAGCCCAGGAAATAACTAGACTGCCAGCTGACGATCATTACTATTATTAAAGTGCCCGAGCACCGCCGGCAGTAGCTAAGCACACGCCAGGGGAGCAGGGAAGCCATGTATTACTCTCGCAAATCACATGCCACTCCACGAACGGCCAGTCACAATACACTGCATTCCTGTGCATTTACTGTGCGGAAACAGGCATTGAAAACGCACCTGCCTGGCTCGCTTCTCGCTGCCGTGGACACCCTTTTTTTCCTTTTTAAATACCGAATTGGTACAAAAACAAGCGCTGATATCAGTGTGTGCGCCTGTAGGCTGCCATTTCGGCCGTGACGCGCGAGGTCACGTGACGCGCGAAGTCTTCCGGGAGCCTCGCCCGCTTCGGGCTGAAAGCTGCTCGGTGGCGTATGGGCGCAGTTACATGTAATGTGGTATTCCTGTAAATGTGCAAGTAGTTTCTCAGATAAATCTTGAACACCTCTAGTTCTTAGAATAATTTAATGTTGGTAGTGCTCACTAAGTGTAATTACTGGTAAATAGTACATGTCTCTTCACACCAAATTCACTCAATGCTGGGGCTTGGAAGTGGTGGGTGGCTATGGGAGAAGACTGTTTATAGTCACCTACCTCTGCTATTATGATTTTTCTTTATTATTATTATTAACTTCATCTCAATCCCCAAGTTGGGCACCTTCCATATTCACCATCAGTAAGGAATATCTAGCAATGTTCAGCTGATCCTCATTTAGTGATGAATGAAAAACACACAACAAGAATCCCTTGGGTAGTTGTAACTTTAAAAACACACAAAGTTATTAACTGGTAAATCTTTACAAACAAAGCAAACATCTCAAAACATAATATCCACACTTCTCTTAGCTGTTAGTTAGTGATTTGTTAAATTAATGACCAATTAAAATTAAATGTGCTCAATTACTGAAAAACTGTAACCCGCAACAGCAGACCTATACTGTACAAATACTGTTTATAATATCATTCAGAATTAAAATATTGCAAACAAATAAATGCATGAGTATCTGGGTGGCATGACCAGTAAACGAGTTCAGTAAACGTACCATTTTCATAAATTTCTCAAGGTTCCCAGAGCATGACAGATATTTTGAAGTTTGACAAGCTCCAAGACTTTATCATTTTAATATTCTTTTTTTTTCAAAGACAAAACTCCCATGTTTTGTGTTCAGTATTTTATGACCACATTGACATACACATTTCCTCATGTAGATCATGAATATTTACACCAGTTCAATAACCAGACATTAACAAATGTTTCCAGCTTGGACAAGATACCACAAAAAAAATCAGACTACTTTCAAGTTCAGGCCCAGACAGACCCGTGGACAATGTCAGCATCAGGAGCAAATCACAAACTGGCTTCAGCCAACTGAAGATAAGGAAGCTGCCAGGAGTACGGGCGTCTATGGCTGCAGGCACAGGAGAATATGTGTGCTTATGATCAGCATCAGCAGTCTTCCATTGATCTCCGGCCGTCCAGAACTTCCACCATCTTTGAAATGAGATTGAACAGCTAATCAGACGACTGAGACAGGCATTTACAAAACCAGAGACATATTATTAAATGTAAGCACTTCATTTTATGCGTCTTTACGAAGAGTGTGTCTTTTTATTCGGCAGCTTTTAGTAGCTGTAGAAATATGAAATTGTCCCATAACAGAACATGTGAGCACTGTTAAACACACACAGCAGGCACAATGGTGTTCTCCAACATCTGCAATTTAAAAACTGCCAAACAAACAATGCATGAAAACTTGTGAAAAAATCATACTAACTTTTGGGGCACGCTTGGGATTCTTTGAATGGTCCCATCTTCTCATTGCCCTTAACAGAGTTCAGCACCTCCTTGTTCACGTCCCCTGGAAGCAAAAACACTGAATAAGAATGGGCTCACCACACGCAGCCCTTCAGATGGTACGTCACTTCAACTGGGTCTGGGACAAACCACCGTACGTGTGTACATTTCTCATAACTGTCAACTTGGTTGACTTACAGTATTAAACCACATCTATGTATTTTGGAAGTATGGTGTATAACCCTGCCTGCAGCTATGAATAGCAATGGGATTTTAATCTATAACGATCTAGTTGTTCTCTGTCACCTCGCAGCTACACCACACTGCTGCTTATGAGGACAAAGTCTCAGACATGGACCGATGCTCGTGCAAAATGTGCAGTTTCTCTGCCTACCATACAACAGGTGATTTTCTTTTTTTTCTAAAACTTGCAGAAACAACTTTAGTTAGAACTTCTGAGTATGGTTGGACTTTGAAGGGGACTCAACAAAAATTTAACCTCTTGACCGTATAAAAGTCTTCCACGAATCAGCAGTCGTGGCTGCTCTCATCGCTGGCCAGCTGAGAAAACACAGGGTTATAAGGACTAACTACACATCCCTTGCATAATCTGTCACACATTTACCCCCTGTGTCCATGTGCCTAAATCTACAGGAGAACCTGTCAGGTCCTGCCCAGCATAATCATATGACGGAAGTTTTCGGCCATCACTGTGGCATTTGAAAAATCACAGCAGCATTGATATGAACTGCAAAAAAAAAAACAGCACCACCAGCGCACCTGCATCTCATAATACAGAAGGTGTCTAAGCAAGTCAAGTAATACACATCGTAACAACGTGTTCCCAAGCCAATTCTGTAGCAGAAACCAGAAGAAAATGCGTGTTTATTTAGGATATTAATGATTATATATGAGGTATGTCATGCGTGCTTGCAGAAGTCGTAGGCAAATGCAGCATGTGAAATAACCCCATTTCGGATGCACTGCGTGATATAAACTTCGCCACATGAGAACCACTGAATACCGTGGCCCCAAGCGACGACCTGGAAAGTCGGGCTCTGGCAGAACTTCACACTCTGGGGGCTACCGGAGGTGGGTGATGTGTTGGCTGTATGCTGCCTGGATGTAGCCGTTTCTCCTGTTTCACATTGTCGGGTGGGGGCCCTTTAACAACCACATGCAGTCACGATAAATATCAGTGTTTTTAAAC
>JAODKM010000040.1:4374889-4385109 GCA_026780845.1 Petrocephalus sullivani
CTGTTTCACATTGTCGGGTGGGGGTGGGGACGGAGGGGCGGGGGGGGGCAAATTTTCAGACACTTCACCGCAGCGTTGGGTTACCGTGCTATTTTTTCCCTCTTTCCGCTTTTTTGTGCCTCGCCTTTGAATGGGTGGGATTGTTCATTGTTCGGGTAAAAAGAAAAAAAAGGGAAGGTCTTTATCTTGAGGGAAGTAGGATGAACAAAAGACTATAGATGTAAAAATCAAGCCTTTCGCGAATGAATGTAACCCAAGTATACATATTGCCATTTTTGTTTTTTTTTTCTTTTTTTTTTTTCTTACACCATGAACACGATAAAAGTTGAAACGAATCTCCAAGGCACCAAGCTCCTTACTCAGCCACTCCACGTCCTGCTGCTGACCTCACATCTTCCTGAGATGCCACCCCGAAGACTCTTAATGACTTCAGGAATTAATGGGATGTCCTGTGAAATCCATCCTTCTGTCTCCTAACCACATGTTTGTACCTTGATTTCCCATCAAGGATTAATTGTCTCTCTGAACACAATGCTGATTCACACCAGCGGACCCCAGGCGCCCTTTTTCCAAACAAATTTACCTTTAGCACTACGGTAAAACTCTGCATGTTTGCTGCTTATATGAAACCCCATTAAAGCCCTTCAGATGACCCCCACTCCCAACTCAATCTAGGCAATCCAAGCCACTGTTTCTGTCTGCCCTTATTCTCTAGTTCAGATTGCCCTAACACCACAAGGGTTGTGGGTCAAATCCCACAGAATGCACAGAAAAGCAGCTAAGATGTGGACTTCAGTTTCCTTCTCAGTCTGTGAGCATCTTTCCTCCAGACAAAGATCACATAACAATGCCTTCCCTAGATCCCGCTGTAGTGTTTATAACAATAAGCAAACCTATTCATACCTCCAATGCCTCCAGTGTCAGACACTAAATCCCTATAGCTGCCCAGTGGATATGGGCCTTTTAAAACATACCGATAGTCTTTCTATTTACTTCTGCCTGCGGTTTTGCCTCTAAAGGCAAAAACCACAAACTAGATGCTGCAATTTGTTAACAAAAAAAATAAACAGAAGTGTCCTGCAGCTCGTCGGCGGCTTTTGTCGGCGGTATTGGTTTGTTCTGGGAAACTTTCCTCTTACTTACATTTTGGTCTCTGCCAGTTTACAGATACTTTGTGATTTTATTTAAGATTCCCTGGCTTTGTACAGAAGTGGGGATATATTTTATGAAATTAAAATTATTTCATTCACAATTACAGTAATTATCTGCATCATTATCCACTTAAGTATGATTTAATCCATCGTATATAACTCTATAATGGAAAAACAAAGTGAGTAGGAACGGGGGGGCATTTATTTATTATTTACCCACCCATCTAATTAACAGACCCACATATATATATATACCTACATACATAGATATATAATTTAGGTTTTTGTCTGTGGCCTCCTCCTTTCATTATGACCAGGGATGCTATAAGGGAGGGCCCTAAACATCTGGAGCATAACTAGATTGGTCTGTGTTGGGGGCCCGATATGACCCGCTTTCGGGGGACCTTAAGCCTCCAGCGGCGCCGTTTATGACCCACAGTGACCCAGCAGTTTTTCAATGGCACACCTGACACCAGAAAGGTGACTTGCTGGCACGTGCTCCCGGCCACTGGTGACAGCGCGTCGGGCAAGATGGTGACCCTCCACAAGTCCACGGCGAGGGCAGCCGCCACTCTGCTGCGGAAGTCGAACCTGAAGCCGGAAGGTATCTGGATCAGCTTACTCCTACATTTCAGCCCTAATTAGCAGGGGTTAATTTCACCCAAATACCAGCACATAACTAATTTTAAAATAAATAAATAAACAAACAGACTAATCACTGTGCTTGCTTATCTGTGCTTGGCCATCCAGGTAACTAGAAAACCACCACTGTGTTTCCTTACCTTTTAATATATACACCTTAACCAGCACGTGACTAACCACAACCCCAACCCCAAACTCGCCACACAAAAATATCTGAGGAATGAATTTTGGCCCTTGAAAGAAAACCTGTTGTCATGGAGTCATATTCTAGTGCTAAACTCACCCCCCCTCAAAAAAAACTGCACATATCAAATTTTAATATACCCCCCTTATTGCATCCGCAATACTTATACCCCCCTTCCCCCACTCATGGCTGCTCGATGTTGTTCCCCACACAAGAGGATGTAACCAAGCGCTGACCTGCCGTCCTTTTTATATCGGCCGGCTCGGGTTACCGTCCGTCTCGGCCAGAAGCAGGAATGCCCACATTTGCATCAGGGATTTGAACAAAACGCCAAACTCTGGCAGGAGGTCGATGGCTTGTGAAGGCAGGCATACGTACCTGCTGAAGGAGGTCACCTTGGGAAATATCAGAGTCGCCGAAGGAGAAAATGGCAGGATGTCTGCGCAGGTCAGGATTTCGGTACCGCTCCGGAGGACAACAGACCTGTACATGACTGTGACAAAACCAGCGTTACAGGACCTCTCTGCCAGACGCCCTAACGGAACTTATTCACGTCCACATCTGAAAGAGGGCCGTAATGAACCATCTTGTAATTTAACCTTCCAATTGTGAAAACCGTAATGAATTTCGCTGTGCAGAAAGGAATTCCTGTTCGGGTGCCGGTTTTATGAATAACGCGGCCACCGGAACCTACTGGATTCTGAGTTCTTATGAAATCAGAGTGACACGGAGAAGATAAGTCGTCCTAACCTGTGAAATCCCCGGTGAGCTGCAGATTGGCGTCCGTAAAGAGCTGTCTGATGGTCAGGTCGACGGGCCCGTGTTTGGCGGTCAGGTCCCCCACCTGGCAGTGTAGTGGCTGCCTGACAGAGCAGCCAGCGTTCTGGAGAATTGGGAGAATGGAGTCAGCATTGTGCTTTTTCCCATAATCCCCTTCTTCACATTACGTAACAGACAAGTGCATAGTGAACATCCATCACTTCTGGTGTCCTTGGAGGAGGAGTCAAATCTCAGATTTTGATGCTCGGAGCTCCAATGCCTAATAGGTGAATGAGACCACTTAGCATATTAGCAGGAGGTCAAAGGTCACTCAGCTGTTATTCCAGGGTATGAATTTTACTAGAGTGGCCTCCTGTCTAGGGGGTACTCCTGCCTTGTGCTCTGTGCTGCCTGGAGAAGGCTGCATAACTGGCAGCTGGAAGATGAATGGATTTAACTAAACTTATTAGAGGAGACCAATAGGCACTGTATTTGTTCCAGAACATCTTCAAGCTTACACTTGCTGAGCACCATGAAGGCAATCTAGAGGAAGAGAAGGAAGCTGACCTCTGAGCTCATGTCGAAAGGATTGAATCGGTCGCCCACGCTAGAACAGTGCCTGACTTCCTCTCCTGTGCGATGGCTGTGTATGGACCAGGAGACTTCTGTAACCTTCGAACCAGGATGCAAAAGCACGCGAGCATGAGAGACAAAGGATGGTCATAGAGCTTCGGTGACTTTTACGCACTATGTGGCTGAGTTTCTGTCGCTGCTAAACGCTTCCACTTTGTTATGATAATGCCGCTTACGGTCTACATTGGAATATCTAGCAGGGAAGAAATTTCACGAACTGACTTATTGCAAAGGCGGCTTTCTATGAGAGTACCAAACATTCTATGAGAGTGCCAAACATTCTATGAGAGTGCCAAACATTCTATGAGAGTACCAAACATTCTATGAGAGTACCAAACTTGAATTCACTGAGCTCTTCAGAACGAACCATTCTTTCACAGATGTTTGTAAACCTTACTGCATGGCTAGGTGCTTGATTTTATACACCTGTAGCAATGGATCTGCGTGAAAGACCTGCATTCAGTGTGTGCCAAAACTTTTGTCCATATAGTGTATGATCAAAAAAACCCAAATCCTTTATTTCATTTAAACATTGTATTAACCTTGGAACTACAACTCCTGATGCTGGTCATGTCAACATTTGTTTGAGCTTGATGTCAGGTGTACCGAGGGAGATGATCGTTCCATGTTCATACTCACATTCATCTCCTGGGCCGTGTGGAGGTCCACTTCCAGTAAGCCGTCACCATGGCTGCCATCTTTGAATGCCTGCTGGGACTAAAGAACCGTGTTTGTGTTATTCATACCTCCCAAGCAGGCACCACGGCTGCTGCCTCACCATTACTCCCCGTCTGAGCAACCTGAGAGATTTACCGCGGTAAATTGACCACCGGCGCAATTTTAAAGACCGTACTGCCAGCCCCATCTGCTTGGCAAGGGCTGGGGCTTCGGGGTGACCACAGATTGGTGAGGATGGCAGTAGATATCCCCCCCCCCAAAAAAATGCATTGCTCGCACACACAGCCCCAGGACACCAGTGTTATGATCCATGCTGCTCATTAATTCACATCCCCCCCCCTCCATAGAATGTCATGTTTTCCTGGCAGCTCTGAAATGAGCCCCCCCCCACAGTTATTCAGTTATTCATCCTCTCCAGCATCTTAGAGCTCCTCTAACAATGTGGTCATGGGGATTTATGAACAAAAATGGAATACAATGAAAACCTTCTCCAGGAAGGCTGCCGTCCTTCTGCACGGTCTTCCGTGGCCTCATTTTCTCATTTCTGATGGAGAGGTTTTTGTTTTGACACACCAAATGGTTTTTTAACACAAATCTAATGTGTAAGATCTCCTCTAAGTCTTTAAGCTCTTTGTAGGACCTATTCTCTGCAGGCAAGCCCTAACCTCTTCTTAAACACCCTGAAGAATCGTTGAATAATGTCCTTATGTAGGCTTAAAGGCAACACATCAAAATACAGTGGTTGTAGGCAATGGTAGAGCAGTGTAGGCTGCTGTAACTCTTACCAGCTTGATGGTTCCTGTCACAGCACCTCTGAAGATGGCCGTCGCTTTTACCCAGAACCCATCAGAACTGTTATCCGCAACAACGTCAGCACATTGCATTCTGGGTTAGCGTCGAGTCCGGGATGCCAGAGAGAGAAGACACACGTTCTTTATTTGAATACGCAACATTTTCCATAATAGTTTTTTTGTAATTTAAAGCAACAGTATAGTCAGAATACTGAATAAGCCACAAAGGTCTAAGGCAGGGGTGTGAAACTCCAGTCCTGGAGGGCCGGAGCCCTGCACATTTTTGGGTTTACCCTTACTTAACACACCTGATTCGACTCCTTGCAGTTCCCTATGCTAATTACCACACAGCTGTTCAGCTCAATCATTTGTGGTGGGACAGGGAAAGAACTAAAACTACACAGGACTCCGGCCCTCCAGGACTGGGGTTTGATACCTGTGGTCTAAGGTCTACAAAACAACCGGCAGTGTCTGAGGGAAGCAGAGAATTGCTCTCTTTGACACAGTAAGTAAATGATAAAACTGATTTTGTTCTTGATGCATCAGAATAAAACAAAACGCATTTTCTAATGTAGATTCTTACAGTTCACAAACAATAAAACATATAATCTATTTTCATTTACCTACGCTACACTCAGGTATCTACTGAGAGAACCAAGAAATCTTTTTAAATGTTTTACTTTTCATGAAGGAAGTGTATCTTCAGGCCAAGTGTCACCAGATAGTAAGTAACTCCAAACAAGCAGGGAAGGTTCTTCCAAGACCCTGACATCCTATCGCATAATTACTTAATTGCTTAGCTATGAGAATATGAAAAGAGAGGAATACGGCAAAGAATCCTTCACACAAAGATGACAAATTAGTTCACCTTTACAAATGCAAGATGCATGGGAAGAGTATATGTCAAGATATCCTTAAAAAGATTGAGGAATTAGCCATTTATAGATCAAAAAAGGGGCACAAATGGATGACAATCAAAATAGGATAAGATCTACAAAAGTTTAACAAGCAGTGTGGACATAAATGTGATATGTGTGTTTAAGCATGTTTAGTGTGGGTCCAGGATGTCCCAAAAAGGGGTGTTGGCGACTAGGCACTTGGCGGCGCCTTTTCACATGACACACTTTTTACCGCTGACTTCGAAATGCTACCCAGAGAGGAACTAACATGTAAATCTGGGCAAGCTCAGAAACGGCAATATTATACAGTCTTCCCACGCAGCACACCATCTGTCCTTCATCATACACTTCCTCAAATTGTCAGGCTGTTTCCTTATTATATTTTTGCATTTGGGTATAAACATAAGAACTATACAAATGAGAGGAGGCCATTCAGCCCATCAAGCTCGCTTGGGGAGAACTTAACTAATAAATGGTCTAATATGGAAAATATGTCATGAGAATGTGGGAAAGTTTCCTTGCGTGGTTCTGTCTTAATCGTGCTATAAAAACACAACGAATACAATATAAGGACATACATTCAAATGTGAAATATCCTTTCTTCACACTTACCTGGACCCGTTAAGATAGTGAATGACTAACGACCGTCCAACAATGCTGTTGGGTCCAGTTAGAGGCATGTTGCAGTCTTGATATTGGTTCTGATTCTGGTCCAGATTGGTCAGTAGCCCGAACTTTCCACTAATGTCTCCAATCTCATACTGGTCCACGGTGCCGTTGCCGGGGGGAGGGGAAGAGGATTGATTGACAGCCAGGGGATTGAAATGGCCCATGATGTTCTTATTTGAACATGGGTTCTCCGTGCTTTTGATGGGCAGTCTGTGGATGTGGTATCCCCCAGCCATCAAGTTCAGGTTTGACAGAGACACATTGATGGTTGTTCGGCCCGGGAAGTCCTGCGAGAAGCGGACGTGACCCTGGGATGTGCCAGGCCCAAACCAGGCGCCAGACTGCGCCGCTACCAGGTGCACAGCTGTGATATTGGCACAGGACAACCGGGCGGCATTGCCGTCGGCCTCGTGAATCACCATCGACCTGCCGATCATAGAGTCTGCTCCCATTGTCCAGGAAGTTGTGTCGGTAACAAAGTACTTAGTCTGGAATTTGCCCACATCGGGCGTGATGCTGATTGGCTGATTTTTGCCAGTCAGGTCACCAATCTCACAAGCAAAAGGATTGTCTGGTCTGCAGTCAGTGGTATAGCTGCTGTCGCTGATGTTGATTTGGAATGGGTTCCAGTGATTCCCAGTGCTCCTGCAGCGACTGGCATTTCTGTCTGTCTCGGTGCTGATGGGCCACCGGTGGATGTGCCAGTTATGTCCGTTACTGGCTGGTGCAGATGAATTCCCGTAACTGAGGTCCATGAAAACTGATACATCAGTGTATGGATTGTTCTTCAGTTGGGTGAAATAAATGGTTCCAACCACGGGGTTCCTGAACACAGATCTTAACACCGTCACCTCTCCCGGGTAGCCAATGCTACCACACAGAAGTCTTGAACCATCAGACCGGTGGATCACAACAGACCGACCCACTATGCTGTTCCTTCCGAAGAGGGGCAGGTTCCAATCAATAAAGAACCGCTCGACATCACTGACGTTATCCAAGGAGCCATGTCTCCTACTGAGGTCACCGACCTCATACATATCATGAGTGGCTCCCGGACCATGGGGATAGGCAGGGTCACTAACATTTACTTTGTGTGGGTTCCAGTGGTCACCCACGTTGTCATGGCTACAAACATCCTCCTCAAAAGCCCTGCTTTCTGGCAAAGGGAACTGATGCACGTGGTAGGGTCCCACCATGTTCCTCAGGTTCATCAGACTAAGCTTTACCTCTGTGGCATCAAATAGAGATATCTGACTAAATGTAAAGGTGCCCTTGGTTCCTTTCATGTCTATTGGAGCATGCACAACCTTCTCTTCCATTTCTCTGATCTTGCCGCAAGTGTAGGTCTCTCCGACTTTGAGAATTAAAAAGTGTCCCTCCCCAGTGAAATCTGGAACATCCCTACGGCACTTCACAGGCTTGATGGGGGACCCTACTACTAGGTCTCCCAGCAGCGACAACGCGGATAGGGTCAGGTTGTTCAAAAGGGCCTTGCAGGTCAGTGCAGAGCTTTGGGAGACATACGCAGTGACATTAGCCACCGAATCAGTGCCGCGGAGCGATATGAGGCTGGAGAGTACTCTCGTAGCTTTCTCGCCTACGTTTTGGCGGATGTACACGTCTCCTGCTATGGGGTGGAAGAACCTGGCTTGCCACGTCCTGGTGCTCGCGTTCTGGCGAACATTGCCGCAAGCTGTTATCCCATTGGCCGTTTCCACCACCAGTGAAAGGTCATCGAGGGTGCTCCTCTGCCGAAATAGATGGGACACATTCGCCGTGGCTTGCGGCCCATCGGCAGTGAACGTGAAGACCCTGGGGCCAACGTTGTCTTCCTGGCACGGACTGAGGAAATGCCCGTACATCACCGGAAACTCTGTAAAGGAGAGGTTCATGGGACTCTGGACCCCTGTGAGGTTTAAGGTGGCCGTCTCCAGACTGGAGTCAAACGTCACCTGTCCAGTCATCCCCGCCATGTTCATGGTCGCTTGAAAGACCACACAGTGGGCGGCTCCTGTACGAACGATGAAAACACTGAAGCCCTCTGGACACAGACATGCAGCTTTCTTGTGAAATTTCTGCTTTACACAATGCTTATCTAGCACCGCCTCATGGTCAATCTAGAACCTGTTCCCAGGAAGCACAAGGCACCCTGGCTGGGATGCCACGCTACAGCAATGAGCACACTCACACATTTTTAGACAAGCTAGATCCCCTAACGTCGGGTTTTTGTAGCCCTGAAGGTGTGATGTTACCGTGCTAACCGCTGATCCACCCTCACTTCATACAATGCTTAAGTAGGGCTTACCCTTAAAAACCCAGTACGTCTTTTATGGTCGTTCGTCTGAGGTACTATTATTTTCCTTGCACACAAGCTTATGACTCAGATAATCACGCCAAGTAATATTCCTAGAAAGAAATTTAAAACGCTGATATACATTTAGATATCCGCGCGCTTTAACGCCGGCTTCGGAGACAAAAAGTACCACGACGAAAGAAAGGATGCGGTTTTAGCTCCTCCGCCACCGGCTGTCAGAAAGTGATGCTTGTTGTCCTTTCATACACTCCTGCGTTTTGCGGCTACACTTTTCAGCCACAATCCTTGCAGATTAAAATGTCAGTTTGTAAAGTAAAAACGATTATTTGTAGTTTTCGGTACAGCTAAATGAGTTCACCACCGTAGATCTTAACCAAAGCACGTGTAACTTTCCCCTTGGTGAAGCTAGCACCTGTGTGTTTTTTTTTTTGCATTTTCCGGCCGGTCTTTGTTAAAATAGAATATACTAATTTTAGCAGTTTCACGTAAACTATTCCTGTGAAACTAATAGGGGCTCCGAGACTGCGACCCTGCCATTGACTAATATACCAGCAATAGATAACAAGCTACTTCCCTGAAATAGCCTATAAATTCCCCGTAAATATCTTAATTAAATTACACACTTGAAATTACAAATACGAGTTACGCTGATTTCAGTACGTATTACTACGGCAGACCCGTAGCTTATCTGGCGCTTAGTAGAGGTTTGGCTGATTTCAGCTCCTTTAACCTCATTTTTCCGCTTACAGAGACACAGGAGCCGCTTCTCTCTCATGCCCACCCACCGGGGGCCGTAACCGCAGAAGCGTGCGCCCGAATCGCCCCCCAGCACCCGGGCTGTCATCGCATTTATCCACACTATCAGCAAACTGTCACTAAGCAAACAGCTCTGTGTGTTTTACACGAATATTAACCAGTATAAATGACAATAAACTGTTCCCTGACATGCAGGACCTTCCTGTTTATTGCAAACACAGTCTTTTCAATTTGTCCCTGCATTGTTCCTTCTCTACTAAGTTATACTGTTTTTTTCTTTACTTTTTTTTAACTTTACTTTTTAACACCAACCCTTACTCATTACAGCATCGGACAATGAGTGACTGCGACTGCGGCAGTGCTAACAGTGAGTACTACCCCGCAGCGGCTCGACACACACACACACACACACACACACACAGAGGCAGGCAGAATTCAACAGGCGGTGGTCACTTACCCCAGAGATTCAACAACAAGAGAGCCAGGGAAAGGCACATGGTGGCAGGTGTGTGTGTCTGTGCGTGTGTGTGTGTGTCTGTGTATGTGTGTGTGTGGCCGGGTACAGCTGAAGGACGTCCACGCTGGTTAAACGTGAGTTAGTTGTGAGCAGGACCGTTCCAGCCACCCCACCTCATATGGCAGCCTGCCTCCCATTGGCTCAAATAGATGAAAATGAAAAACAAGATGAAACATTAATGTTGCTATTATTAACTTACTCCTCTAACACATTCATCATCAGTTTTC
>JAODKM010000040.1:4385364-4397045 GCA_026780845.1 Petrocephalus sullivani
GCCCCGCTGTGGGAAACTTTTTGGCGGGGGGGGGGGGGGGGGGGGTTGGGGGGGGGGGGGGGGGGGGGGCAGCACATCCCCATTACCAATTACCGTGACCTGTGTCTCGCAACAACATCAGACTGCATGCAAGCTTTGCCCTCATGGTTCTGAGAAGAGACTGAAAACAAGAACACTGTCCCAGGTTTAACTTAAGCCGTTAAAACAGACAGAGCTGTAGGTGTTTCGGTCCTTCAAACCACCTCGTTTTTAAGCCAGCTCTTTTCGCTTTCCTGCTCCTAACTCATCTCCTTGGGATGGGATATTAAAGATATTTTTGGCCGAGAGTATTTTCGGGCTCTGCTTTTGCGATCATCATGATGGTATAATGATACCTGCATCCCAGAGTTCCTGTGGCTACGTGCGACCTGCAGGTCCTGCCGCTGGTGACATTTTGACCTTTTCTGTTCTATTCTCGGCCAGCGGCTGGGCCAACGGCCTGCAGATGTGTGTCCTGGGGGGCGGGCGGGCGGCCATGGGGTTGGACCAGTCAGCTATGGATTATTAATTTTAATAAATGCATGGGTAAGCTGGGGTGGCATGCACCTGGTAGAGGCAGGTCTTCCTCACCGGAAGCAGATTCATCGTGGTCTGGGTAATACGCTCACCCAAGAAACAGAAACATACTGCTTCCCCTTTTTATGACCCCTCGTTTGTAACTGGTCCAGGACTTTTTTCTAAAACTACCTGGATATTGAATTCCATCCATTTATACTCCCGCACATTGTAACAGAACAATTCAGGTTAAGCAGGTTTTCTCAAAGATATTATAGTGGAGTTCCTCCTGGGACTTGAACCGACGACTCGCCGGTTCCTCACTGGCACACCGCTCACTGGGCTTCAGGGCCACGGCCCAATTGGGCATCTCCATAAGCTTGCAGTCATCGATGCAGCACTCAGTTAATTATCACAGAATTTGATAACAAAGTTTGATGTAGTGGATAGTTTCTAAGTTTCTGGTGAGCTAAAATTGTCCCAATAAACTGCAGTTCCACTGCCTTGCGTTGGACAAAAAGAATTTGCAAAAAAGATTTACAGAGAATAAAAAAAAATCTTTAAACAACAAAGCGCACAGAAAGTAACCATGAAGCGATATTACGCGAAAGAGCTCTTTGTCGTTATTTCTGAGAATTGGTTGTTGCGTTTTAAAATGATTTATTCATTTTGGCTATGCGATGCCTTATTGTATTACGGTCACAGTGGATTTCACCCTTTGGATCTGAGGAAAGTGATGCCCGTTGTCAGTCAGGAATGACTTCGAAAAGAAAGGAAACAAAATGGTCAGTTGATTAGGGGAACAACATCTTCCTATAACAACGTCTTTCATCAGCCATGAGAACAAATTGCACAGTTTCTATTTTTGCATACCTCAGGATTACGAATCATTAGCCGCGAACCAGTCAGTCGTGTGTAAACATCTCCATTTTGAGAACTGACCCGCTCGTTAAAACATTAATAGTCATGTACAGTACCTGACAAAAACATTCAGTAAACCCAAAAACTCATTTTGTTTTTCAGAAATGTTGATATTGGTGTAATTTTATTTTATTGTAAATCAATTTATAGCCTGGTTGGCACAGTGGCACAGTGGTTAGCACTGTGTTAGCACAGCTGAGAGATACAGTCTCTCGAGTGTGTCCTGGGTCTGCCCTGGGGTCTCCAGCCAGGTGGGACATGCCCAAACCACCTCCCCTGGGAGGTGTCCAGGAGGCATCTTCGCCAGATGTCCAAACCACCTCAGCTAGTTCCTCTCAATACGGAGAAGCGGCAGCTCTGCTTTGGGCTCCTCCCAAATATCTGAGCTCCTCACCCTACCTCTGAAACCGAGCCCAGACCCCCCCGCAAAGGAAGCCTGTACCCACTGTTTCATTTTCTTGGTCATTACCCAAAGCTCATTACCATAGGTGAGGGTAAAACACTATGCTATACACTATACCATTACACCTACAGAGACTTTTTGGACATCCCATTATAAATCCATAGGAATTGGTTCCCCCTTTGTAGCCATAACTGCTACGAATGAGCATGGCACAGGTGGAAAAAGAGGAACGATCCACGGAGTGACTCCCCTGGGCAGAGATGTGGAAACGTGGCGGTGGCCTCCCCTGGGCAGGACACAGGAGATGCAGGCAGGATGGAGGCCCCTTCTGGGCCAGGAGTTGTCTTCCTGATTCAGCTAAACAGTCTGACAAAAAGGGGGACCGGGCTGGGTGGTAAAAATAGGCTGCTCCAGGCCAATTGAAGGCCACATGGGTCACTCACCTGGACCTTGGGAGCGGTTTCCTCTGCTAGGCCGGGAGCTAGAAGGAACTGGATAAGAACTCACCCTGAGTTCTTGAAAGCTCTTGATGTTGTTAGGCTGTCTTGGCTGACACAGCACTTCGACATTGCGTGGAGGTTAGGGACAGTGCCTCTGGACTGGCAGACTGGCCTGGTGGTCCCAGTCTTTAAGAAAGGGGACCGGAGGATATGTTCCAACTTCAGGGGGATCACACTCTTCAGCCTCCCACGGAAGGTCTATGCCGGGGTACTGGAGAGGAGGGTCCGTCCACTGGTCGAATCTCAGGTCTAAGAGGAACAATGCGGATTCCATCCTGGTTGCAGAATGCTGGACCAGATATTCACCCTCACAAGGATACAGTCACCAATTATCACCAATTCTCTTCTTGTTTATGGACAATAATTATTGATGTAGCCAAGGGATGGAGGGGGTCTGTTTCGGGGGCCTCAGGATCGCAGCTTAGCTTTTTGCAGATGATGTGGTCCTGTTAGTGTTGTCAGGCTGTGACCTGCAGCATTCAGTGGGGAGGTTTGCAGCTGAGTCTGAGGCAGCCGGGATGAGGATCAGCACCTTCAAGTCTGAGGCCATGGTTCTCCACCAAAAATGGGTGGATTGCCCTCTGCTGGTGGGGGGATGAATTACTGCCTCAAGTGGAGGAGTTTATCTTGGGGTCTTGTTCACGAATGAGGGAAGAAATGAGCAGTAGATCGACAGGCGGATTGGTGCAGTAATGCGGATGGATGGACGGACAGTTTATAGTGTATGAAGAAACTGCCTAGTCATATATTTTACCGCAGATTTACAGCTGATCCTGGATCAGTGGTTAGTCCCTACAAAGTGTTCTTTGTGTACGACACCTGGTGGATGAAACTATAACAACGGGGTAGGAAAAAGCTCATGCAATGTGACGGCTCACGATGCGCATCTCATCAGGGGATTAGGCCTAAATTGCTTCTTTCCGCGGCTCACTAGAGGCTGGGAAACGCTGAACTGAATGTGACCCATTGATGGTTAAGCGGTAAGAGCTAGCTTAAGGCTTCTAAAATAGATACAGCTCTAGCCTACGGACATTTACCTGAGCCGTATGGGGAATATATTCAGGATAGTTAGGAACAACTGATGATATTAGTTTATGGAGGCTATATGGCTGTCGTTTGGAGTTTATGCTGTGTACGTGTATGAAATTGATGACTCAGCAAGTGATAGTGAGATATAAATATTCATACGAGAAAACAAAATGACTATTCTTATTTTATCCGTTTGAACCGCTTAACATTAGCTGCATATCCAGTCGTCACTGACGGATCTGTTATGGCCCCGCGCATTCACCGCGTCTTTTGCATGATATTCTCGCTAGGTGGCAGTATAAGCAAACATTTAAGCGTGAGTATCTCGACGTACAGTCAAAATAAAGCTAATGTACGGAGGTCTGTAGAGGACATGCATCAACTTTTTTTTCCCTTTTCGTTATCTCGAGATCATGACTTATTTTTCTTGTGATCTCGACATAACCAAAGTCACTGTCCTGTGATCTCGCGACAGGTTTAGCATTATCCTCATGGACGGACGCATCAGATTTTACTTTGATCGGGGACTGGCCCAAGAGGAACTGGCAGTATGTCTGTCGGTGCTATTAACAGGTGCATTTATGGATTCTCGAGGCACAGTATCTGGCACATTATTATTCTATATCACCTGTTCACGTGAACGTTTTCTGTACCAAAATCGGAAGGAATTTGGCAAAATTCGAAATAATAAACCAGGCAATTACACGTGGATTATTGTAGGTGAAGTAAGCTTGCATCCGGATAATGTGCTTCGAGGATCCATCAATGCTAACAGCTATGTGGATGGGCTTCAATTTACTGTAAGAATCGATATGCCATAATAATAATAATAATAACAATAATTTATTCATATACCACCTTTCTCACACTTAATGACTCTTTACAATGTATACAATAAGCAGTTAGGGTCAAGCACACTGTAATGCTATCTTTGCAATCTTCTTCCCCTCGTCTCCTGCACTCCAGCGGGATCCAGGGTTACCTGTATATCTCTTACCATTTGCCTGGTAAGCCGACATCTTTCAAACATCATCCGGTAATCATGGAGACATAAGTCGCGATCTCGACATAACGAAAAGGAAAAAATGTTGATGCATGTCCTCTGCAGACGTCCGTACTAATTGGCAATTTAGACTATTAAACTGTATTTGGATTATCAAATATGCATGACAGAATTGTGAAGTCTATACCCAAGTCATAAAGATGAATAAATGAATGAACGTCGGGGGCAAAGCACTTCACAGATGCGTATGAAATAAAGCACGTACTTTCATCCATATACTGTACTTGAGTGCAGAGCTGAATTCGGCTACTTAAGGATCTTTTACTAACTACAACATTATGACTTGTGATGTATGTCTGATCCATGTAAAAACTCCTGAATTATCAAAACGAGATTGACTAGTATGTCATGTTTACTGTGGTTGACAAGTTGATATGATTCAAATGTTTACGAATTTCACTAGCAAAAAAGACGGAGAAACTGAAGCTGCTTATTAACTACGTGATGTGATCAGGATGCAGACTTAAAGTAAATAAGTTTGTAGACTGTAGACACTTGGCTTCTTGTCACAGCTTTTGTTTCCTGTCAAGGAATCTCCCCAGCGGTGCGCACTGTGGTTCCGGGAATAAGGCACGAGGCTCACCGCAACCTTGTACTGTATAAATGGTCATGGATGAGTGGGTGATGGATTGGCAGACATCCAGATGTCTTTGTATGGCAACTTATGGCATTTGAAAAATATTTATAAATGTTTACAGAATTCTGTACTCATACATTACACAGCGTGGCTGAAATGTCAACCTGATGGAATTTCTAAAGGGAGATATTGGGGGCCCAAGTGTCCTGCCGTGACAACAGAAAGTGACCATATATCCATGCAAATGAATTCTCCACTGCGCTTCTTTTCTTAAAATGACAATATGTATATTAGAGGAAGTGCATATTATCCATCCAGACGCAATAAAGCTGGCCTGCGGGACGTGTGGCAGTGGCCTTAGCGCTGTGGTTCCCAGGACGTCACCCGGGATTCCTGCTGCCGTGATGCACTTCGGGAAGTTTCTGAAAGTCTCTGATCAAAATATCCAGCTATATAAAGCTATTATATAAAGTTATTCTTGAATAAAGTGTTAGTCAAACGACTACATGTAGCTGACGGCGTGTTGTCTGTCTTCTGAAGCCAAGGTATTGCCTCAGCACTATTATGGGGCGGGGGGGGGGCACTGCAGTTCTGCAGGTGTAAAATTTCATCATGAAAGGGACGGAGGCTATTTGTGTGAAATGTCCAAGCAGATAACGTGTGATCTAAATGCGCAGATGTATTATTGTGTGACTGAGTTTGTGACCGTCCGTCTGCTTCATAGGTGCGACGCTTTCGAGTTTGCCGAGGTAATGCCGAGGTAATGCCGACCCCGCAGCGCCGGCTGCAGAGAAATGGCCGCCCGGCCGGACCGGGCGCTGGCGGTGCGGTAGTGCGCGTCACGCGTGGCCACAAGGGGGCGCGCTTATCCACGGCGGCCACGTGGGTGCGGGATAGCGTGATTTGGCGGGGGAGTAGTGCAAACAGTGCTGGTGTTTCTGATTGTCTGCAGCCCAGCTGCTGCCGTGTCTCCCTGGAGTTTTGCGTGCGCTTTCTTATGAACATTTTGAGTTATGCACTATTGCGTGTTTGTTGATGTCGCCGTTTACACAGTGATTTCCCCTATGGGGAGTATTAATGAAGTTTATCTATTCATTTAGCACTGATATTTCACTCCAGCCACATGTGTGGCCTCTTCACGGTATGTGTGTCATTGTTTTTTTTTTTGTTAGGCCTAATTACGCATAAACAGCATACAATATAGGCTACGACTATAAAAATACTATTGCCGAACTGGCAATGAATACCACTCACTCATAAAATTCTTAACAAATAACTGCGGCTTGCACTTGTAAAGGATACGACTGGTTCGTGGGAACAATTATGAATGATATTAAAATGAGCAGCAGCAGCTTGGGAGGTTATATTCCCGAGAGCCGTTTTGATTAATTGCATTAGTATTAGTATTACCTGATATAACATCGCTCGGTAAGTCAGTTGATAAAGCCAGCTCCGTGGTATCATTTATGCCACCCCTATTAATTTTTAATATGAGTGGTTACGGCTGTTGCCTATCTACATCCATTTTGTTACCAATTAGGCCTATGAGCACAATGGATTTTTATTTTTATTTACAGATGGGCTGGGGACATGTTATAAGCCTCCTAAGTTGTGATTTCTATGCCAACAGCAATGCAGTAAATGTCTAGACATAAGGGAGGGGGCGCGGAGCCTCCCCATCCTTGATTTTTAATGCGGGTGCTGCGATTGCAGGAACACTTTGGCCGGCTGTGGGAGCAGCGTGCCGGCGGATCTGGAAGCTTCGCCCCCCGTCAGTCGGCAGAAGCGGCTCGGGATCCGCTGGGGCGTGATGCAGCACTGCGGGACGCGCTTACTCGGGGGAAACGCGGCTCCTATACGAACGGCGAGGAAAGTCGCCGCCGGCGGACCCAGGAAAGGAAGCATCGGGGATCCCTGGGTGAGTACCTGCCCGCGGGATGCCGGCCAGCTCCGGCGAGTGGGCGTTCTTCTGATCTACCTGCAGATCTGCATGGTGCAGTAACCAACTGTGACAAATGTCCGGGGGTTTGCAGCATCGCGACGCGACTGCGGGCAGAATAGAATGTCTTCCTCTCGCTGCTAATTACGCCAGTCTCCTGATAATTATTATACCAGCCGGGTTTCCACATTCACTTCTACGCCCTGTCCATGTAAACTTACACGGCAGTGAAGCTGTACATGCAGATTTCCGCAGTTTAAACAGCGTAGTGTATTAAAATAACATCTTATAACAATTAAACGCATTTATAACCGGTGACACTCGGTCAAATGAGAAATATCGGCCGCCAAACTAATTTGCCAGATATAATGACTTTCTAAAATGCTGATGCATTTAAACTGAAAAGAAATGATGCGTTGTTAAAAAAAAAAAAGTATTAGGTCTATAAAGGCGCGTGGTAAATGCATAGAGCAGAGTAGCGCTGTCCGGGGGGCTTTTCGCAGGCAGGGCTGCCAGATTGTGATCCGCGGGTGACGCGCCCGCTTAAAGCGCCGCGGAGGCCGTGACTACTTCCTGCCAAATAGTGAGAGTTCAATTCAAAAGGCGCTTGCAACAGGAGCTGCCGCATCCGTAACAACCCCGATCGGCACGGAGGGACTGAATGAAAAAAGTGTCCGATCGCCCTCCATTGTGCTCCTGCTGCTGCTGCTGTTTGCGTGGCTCTTCCAGGTAATGCCGTCCATTGCATTGCAGACGGCGGTCGGGTTAACTTGCGATAGTTGAACTGTACTTATAAATTCGGGGGTGATGGTAATGTAAAGTAAACGCCGCCTTGCCTGGTCTCGTCTAAGTTAATGGGAACGCTGATGTGATTTATGGGTGTAATAACCGGGGGTGGGGGCGTACCGCGCGGTACTGCAGGGTTAGGGTTAGGGTTAGCGGCTGGCGGCGTTTGCTTGTGAGTAAGTTAGCTGTAACTGCGCCGCTGTGATTGGCTCCCGGGCACCCGCGGGCCGGCGCGCGGACCGGCTCGCGCCCCGCAGTAACTGTTACAAAGTAACACTGGCGGCGCGCGGCCGGCTGCAGGAGGGCGGTCTGGGGCCGGCGGGGTCTGCTTTGGGATGGGGGGCACTGCCAGGCGTGCACGCACGCACCCGGAGCGGGGTGGACGGGCGCGGGCGCGGGCGCTGGCGCTGCGCTCCCCCGAAGCCGGGGCTCAGGAGCACGGATCGCGTCGCTCCCCGGGAAAGGGGGTGATAAGGAGCGCGCTGCCCGGGTTGTGCATTCCGTAAGATCGGGGGGACGCGCCGAGTCACGGGGTTTCGGATCTTGGCTTTAATTTCCGGGATGGGCGGCCGGAGTAGATTTTTGGTCAAATTGTCAGCATCTTATCTGATCGGGAGCCCGCTTACATCCTGGTACCTGTTTACCTGGATTTAAAGTCCCGGGGATGTCTAACAGAAACACTGGCTTGCTCACGCTTTCATTCTCCACCAGTTTTCACAAGATCCTTTAAACTAAGTGCCAGTGCATTAATTATCACATCTCGATTATTTTCTGTACTAGTTTTTTCTCTTTTTTTTAAACTAATAGGTTTGATTCTAAAAGTGGCCGGTGTTTAACTTGAAGCGAGCAAACATCCTTGTTTAGTATCAGATGCCCGCTGCGGTTCGGGCGGGGAGTGCGCACCGGCGGGGCGCTGGCCCGCTTCCCGGCCTTGTGCAGCCTGAGGAAGGGATCGTAGAGGGATCCTGGGTCCCTTAAAGAAATAAGCCGCGATGCATGCGAAGCTGCGTGCAGGGAGGGTGTTCGGACATGCCGAGCAGATGGTCTTCATCAAAGGCGTTTTAATACACTTTTATTTTGTCGAGCGCCATTCCCCCCCAGGCTTCGCATTTTCAGGGTGCAGAAGTAGGTGCTCTTTAAATGGCCTTTGTAATGCCGAGCACTCCTTTGTTAATCCTGAGATTGATGTTCTTCGCCCTATAAACCAGTCTTGGTGTGTTTTCCTGTAACCACGGAGGTTCATTTTAGGGACTCTGCACTTTGTCACTAATGGCCTACAGATGAGCAACTGGTGGTCCCCCCTGAGAAACTAGGTTTTTTTTTTTATTTTTTTCAAAGGTTATCTTACGAAATCTTACTTTTTAACATGCAGTCCACTTACAGCAGAGGGGATATATGTTTGGTCCTTGTATTTTTTTTCTCAAGTACTGCTGTTCAAGAAAAGTGCATAGTGAGATCTATATTGATCTATAGCCATATGAAATTAGGCCTGCTTGTCCTGTATAATTCCACCACGCGGGGTGTCGCGGTGACAGGGTTCGTTACGGAGCGGCGTCCCGTTTCCGAAGGGCCTTGAGTTATTTATGCTGCGGCTCATTTGGAAAATTGGTGCTGGGGGAAAGCCTGGGGTTTTACATGTGATTTATGATGTTCGGGGGAAAAAAAAATCAATTGGGGCTTATGTCGCTCGCCGGAGTCATTCTAGCCCGTACCGTAGCGGGTGGAATGTGCGAGAGGGGATGGTGAGGTGTGAATGAGGGCCTTTCCGGGCTTTTCTGTAAGGAGTCCAAAAACAGTGATGGATTGGTCTCGTTTATGAGCCCCAAAGAGGCGAGCCGTGCCTGGCTGGAGCCATAAATGACTTTGTTACTGTATGGACCTTGAACCTGGTGGTGGCCCTTCTCTTAGATAATGTGTTCATCTTGCTTAACAGAAATGCATTGGGTAGTTTGTTCAGTCGAATGACAATAAGGAGATTGTTATTCAGTGCCATTGGGCAGTGCCCAGTTGTGGACTGGTTCACTGGTTGCCAGTGATGTAGCAAGTGCAGTTGAGCAAAACTCCCAACAATTGCCTAATCTGAGTGAAAGTTTGCAGTGCAATTGGAGTTTTGAAATTCCGGTTAAGGAAGTTGCTCAAGGCCGTGTTGACAGGGGTGCTCCCTCAGTCTTGTCCTGAGGATGTTCTGTGTGCAGGTCTGCTAGCACGTACGTGTCTGGGAGGGGTGATCCAAACCATCTGCATGCTCTTAGAATGTAGGTATGACGCAGTGGTGCATGACATTTTCCGGGGTGTCCTGTCCTGTGACGCGCTTTGCTCGGGTGCGAGTTCTGGGCCTGGCGATCCAAACCCTTGAAACATGCCTTGCTGGTTGCACCCGCATCTCAGCCCCAGTGTGCCCCCCTGAAAGCGGCCAGCTACTAATCTTGGTATATATCACAATGGGGCCTGGAGCCTGGCACAGGTAGCTGGGGATGATCTCAGGCTTGCACAGAGGCATGAGCCATTAAACATAAATGACCTGAGAGAACTCGCCATAGATAGTGGAAGTGAGGTTCGAACCCCCAACCCTGCTGGTGGGAGGCAACAGTGCTACCCACGGCACCACTGTTGATCCTCATGATTCTGTCTGCCATAAAACTTTCACTCTTTAATAGGCTTCTTGCAGTGATCTCACTTTTACGGGCTTCCCAGTCTCTCGGGACATGGCACAAATGGATACATAGCTGAGCTTTTCAGCGGGGCCCCGCAGGCTGAGATGACCTTTACTGAACACCGAGAGTGACAAAGACGATTCCCCCCCCCCTCGCTGAATGTTTACTGGCCCCTTTACCTTCAGATAACCTCCAGAGTAAGAGCCAGAGGTTGGGCTCTCGCTGTATCGGTATGGATGGTAGGTGTCGGGGAGTGGCGCTGTCAGAAACCACAGGCACTCTCCGCGAGATCCCCGTTTCTGCGAGATGTTTAAGTGTAGTTTACGAGCTGTGAGGCTTATCCGCTCCACCTTAGCGGCGGCGTCTCTGAGAGCGAGCGATCTCTCTGCAGTGGCTGGTCTCCTCAGGTCACACTCGATGAGCACGCACTAAGAGGCCGGAGTCGGGCTGAAGCGGTCCCAGCTGTGTTGGGTTCCTGCCCTGAAACGGTTGTCGCTCAGGCCGATCTGCCCTGACAGGCTGTCAGTTTGCCGCCAAGTCCTGAGCCTCGTGCTCACTTCAATTGTGTGTGTGTGTGTGTGTGTGTGTGTGTGTGTTTTTTTTTTTTAATGACTCATATGACATGATGTAATCTTTTGGAAAGGGGGGGGGTCCCCTCCAACACAGTCAGCCACCTTGGTGTGTTTTGGTGAGTAATGTGTCCAGGCGACTTCGTGGGGAGCCTGATTCTCCTTACCCTGGAGTGCCCCCCCTCGTCCTGCACCCCCCCACCCCCCTCGTCCTACATTATTTTTGTGCTTCGCCCTGCAAATGAGGGCCCCATGGCGAGTACTTGCCCCTCCCAGACGTGGATACGCGGGCGAGCGCTTCCCCGCCTGGACCTTCAGCGCGGGCTGAGCGTGACTTCATCGTTACCTCTCGGCCTCTCCAGGAGGCTTATCAAAAACATGTGGTCCCCCCCCACCCCCTCACGAATGAGATGACCGAAGGGAGGCTCTGGCTCCGGGGCCGCTGTGCCCTTTGCTGTGGGGGTGGCCTCATTTCCATGCAGCTTCTATCTATGACTGACTGACTCTTTTTTTTTTTTTTTTTTTTGTTTTTTTTTGGAAGGGTGGGAGGCTTGTTTTTGTTCTGCGTATGGATTTTTGGGCGCTGACTCCATCTGTATCTTATTTCTATCCCTTATCCGTGCCTCACCCCCCCCCCCCCCCCCCCCCCACCCCCAAACCACAACCCCCCCCCCCCCCCCCCAAAAAATTTTAAAAGAAGGGGGCC
>JAODKM010000040.1:4405305-4423397 GCA_026780845.1 Petrocephalus sullivani
GGGTGGGGAGGGGGGGGGGGGGGGGGGGGCGGGGGGGGGGGGGGGGGGGGGGTACAGTATCCGTGATGTCGTGGTGCAATTTTCTGACTAGCTGGAAAAACAAGCGCGTCCGTTTCCATGAGAGTCTCGGGAGACCAGGCTGGCGTCATGCAGGGCCGGCTGGCCCCCGCCCCTGGAGAGTGGCCGGGGGTGTTCTCCGAGCCCACCATTCAGCGTGGACCCCGCGCCGTCAGCGTGCTTGTTGGGTCACGTTCCCAGCCCACAGCCTCTGGATCTTATCTGCTCCTGATGCAGGGAGGCCCCATTCCTGTCTGCATACCGCCGCGATGGCAGACGCCCGCCACCCAGCAGGAAGGATCGAGGGGGTGTGTCTGCACGTGCGGCCCGCCACAAAGGCGGGACCCAGAGCGGGTTTCGTCTGGATGTTTATTTCAGTTGTTTCCTTGATGATTTTCACCTGTTCTTCAGTCCAAGTTTGAAGGCAGTTCCCGGCCCTTCTGGTTGAGAGATTGCCCGTCTGTAAGCAGGATGGGGACGGCTGCTCGCGTCCGGTCCGGAGATCGAGCGCTCTCTGCCCGGGTCGGAGCTGCAGAATCCTCCCGCTCTCTGTGGAATACCACTATCCCCACACAGCAGGTCTGGTAGAAGCCCCGTTTCTCAGAAACACCCAGCGCCACAGACGGATTATGGGATTGCGGACTGCGGATGACCTCAGCCCTATAAGATTTCTAGCCGTTGGGGGTTTTTATCTGTGGCGGCTGGCTGTGATTCAGGCCTGGATCTGGCTGGGTGTTAAATGCCTGAACCAGCAGGCGCTTATAGGGCTTGGTGATTGTGCTCTTTGTGTGGGGGGGGGTAGGGGCTCTCGGCTGGCCGTCCTCAGTCTGCGCCGTGCCAGTCTGCGCCACCCCGCGCCGCTCGGGCCCTCCCTGAGCTGTCAGGCTGCTCCCCCCTCACACTCCAGTGTCGTTCAGTCGCAGTCTGGGCGGGGGGGGGGTTCCTCTGGCGTGCCCCCCACCCTCTCTCTCTCGTTTGCCCCTTGGTGCGTGTCAGCTGGGCACGGTGACGGGGGACATGGGGGAGGGACGGTCCCGCCTATGTATGACATGCCTGCGGTGGCAGCCAATGAAGGCCTTCCATGCTGGCCACGCCCCCTCCCGCGACACCGCACATCTCCCTTCCCGCGACACCGCTCGTCGCCCCTCCCGCCGCGTCGCCACTGTCGCGCTTCACCGCCCTCCTACACAGGCTCCTTTTGTTTGGGCCAGTTTCTGGTTTAGTTGGACCGGTGCCGAAACGAGGGGGGGGGTGGACAGGAAGCCGGGTCGTGGAGCCGGGGCTGCCAGACCTGAGCGAGGTGCTTAACCTGGCCCGCTTCCGTGATCGGATCAGCGGATCAGCGGCTCAGCGGATAAGCGGTTTGGCTCCAGGTGAAGGCGCCTGGCTGTAAACACCCAGCCAGCGGGCGGATGGGTAACCTGCTAAGTCACAAAGGAGTCATCGAAGCAGCATTTTAGTTTAAATAAGAAAGTAATTTCCTCCACTTTCTGACCGAAAAGGTGAGGGAATATGATTCTCATCCACTGGGCCTTTATGCCTCTGGAGAGTGGGGTCAGCCTGGGTCACATGGATCTGATGCCCAGCAGGAAGTACATAAGGAAGGGTTAAATTGATTCATCAGAATCCTCATTCTGCGTACGCTCCCCTCAGAGTGCGCACAGAGCCCACAGGGCTCGTGGCGGGGGGCTTAAAGGTTCAAACACAGCCAAAATCCCCCACCACCCCACACCATGCAAATGCAATGCTCGCCAGTCTTTAAATAAGTACAGACATGCACAAAGCCAGCATAATCACGGGTTGTGCAATAACGATGGCAGAGGTGCTTTGTGGGAAAAAATGTGACGCGTGATAGGAGCGCATATAGTCCAGTGTCACTGTGCAGAGCTGCTCTTTTAAAGTGCAAAGGTCAGGCCACTATAGGTGAACCTGGAATCATTTCAAGCTGGTGGGTGGTGTCAGAGGAAGAGGGAACTGTGGTGTTATGATTGGCTGAGTTGCTCACAGAGTCCCGCCCTATAGCAGGCAGTGGTCAGGGTCTTGTGTCAAACACTCGTTGAGCCAATCATGGCAGGTGGTGTGGCATCCCCTTGTTGAGGGGGCGGGGACACTGGCTTGGCCGTAGGAGCAACAGTTGTCACTCTGGTAATTTGAGGTGTAATTTTGGCAGTCGTCCGTGTTGAGTCTTAAATGACACATGTAGAATTTGTGCTTCTCTTTAAGTGTTTTTCCCTCCATTAGCCTCCTTCGGTTGCAGATGGGGGCGACTCAGTTTTCAGAAAAGCATCAGATTTTATGATTTTTACATCATTTTAACATGCCTCTTGGCTATATGCACGGTCGCGTTTTGAACAGATGGCGTTTTGTCTGCACGTCCTGATCTCTGTCACAGTCGTCCTCATGCATCTTTCATTAACGAAAACACACAGAATGTTCCACTAATTAACCAGAAATGCAGCGTTTGTGTTGTGAGCGGTGATGAGATGGGGGGGGGGGCAGTTGCTTCCTTTGTGAGTTCAAGAATCGGCATTTTGTGACTGAAATAAACCTACAGCTAAACTACACTAAATGAGAGGATGTAACGGCTATATGTGGGTATATTTGATCGTAATGAATGTTTGATTTATTTTGTGCTCTTTTTGCATGCGTTGAAAGAGCCATCAGTCAAATCTCTGCACGGTCCAGCAGATGTGAATGGAATGAGTGCCTGACCTTTCCCAGTGCCTCTCGGGTTAACAAACTGGTCCGTTTATGAAGGCAGGACTTCATTAAAGACACACTCCCAGGTCACATTTGCATCAGATGAGGCTCCTATTTGTTTATCTTTGCAATTTGCACACAAGCTTTGTTTATTGCTCCAGAACTTTAATAATATTCCGACTGGGCAGGAGGTCCTGATTGGCTCGTCGTGTTGAATTCCCAGAATGCACCACTTTTAGACACTGCAGCCTTGCATGAGCGGGTAGAACTTCCCTCTCCCCAGAAAGTAGGCTCCTCCCCAGGCTTTACTGCTCTCGGGGTATCCCTGCCTGCTCCTAGCCCTAATTAACGTCCCCGTGTGAACACGTCCTTGTGTTTCGCTGTTAGTGTACGATCTGGTGAACTCGCCTTGGGGTAGGAACAGGCCGTGCTCGTTGTGCTCGTCAGCCCGAGGTGCGTTCCCCCGGAGGCCACTCCGCCGTCTTCCCGTAAGCGTGAGTTAATGTTTGGGTTATAAGCTGCAGTCCAGTCACACGTCCCTCTCTTAGTTCTGTAGTATTTATGTATTTTGTAACCGCATTGCTGTTGGGAGATGTAGTGTGTGGCTCAATATGTTGCGATGTTGCCCCAGTGATCGGAAGGTCACAGGTTCAAGTCCTGCAGCATGGTCTCACCTAGTTTTATATCCTGAATCATGGCGATATTTATGTCCTCCTGAGTCCCCAAACTTTACGTAAAACTTGGGTGGTCAGTAGTAGCATCGGTCCGTGCAGTGTTCACCAATCAGCGGAAGGACTTCCTGCTAAACGCCTGTGCCGATTGGCCTGATTAGATGGCACGTCTCAATCGCTCTTTCATGCCAAGAAGATTCCGCGTAAGTGGTGTGGCAGGGGTTCGCAATGTCGTTAATTGAGGCCAGTTACAGCTTTCTCACCGTTTGGTCTCTGAGTACGGTTCTCAGCCCTCACTTCATCCAAGGACCAGCTGGCCTTGCTCTCCCAAAAATGCACGTTGCTTTGGATAATAGTCTCTGCCAAATAAATGTAAGAAAATATTAACTGATACCTGATGGCGTGCTGTTTGACGCAGCAAGAGCTTCCCTTCTCTGAGTCTGGATCCAGGCCGGTGTCCACCTTTGACAACACAGGTCCCTCATCTCAGTGTTTAATGGTGCCCACGCCGGTTACATCCAGGAGCCTCCCCGTTAGTGTCTGGCATGTTCTCGTCTGCAGGGCAGGAGGTCATAATTGTCATAACTGTTCCATTTGTTTTATTTTAGAGTGAAAGTAATTCGAAGGAACAGCTGCGTGAAGCTGTGCGGTTGGAGACCCAGCACTGAGCTGTTCGGTTAAGTAATTGTCGTGGGCGAGTATTAGCAGCCGTCCGTAAGCGTAACATAAGTGCTGATCATTCCACCCCATTCCACTGCTACTGTAATGTAGCTAGATGCTAAACTTCTGGGAAAAATAGAACAGATATTAAATACTGAGTTAGTTGTATAACCTCTGCTCAGTATGGTACATAAAACACTCGGTAAGTTTATCTTATTGAAGTTCCTCTCAGAGATATTGGTGGGTGGGGACTCAGTGTCATTCAGCAGAGGGTGTGTGTGTGTGTGTGTGTGTGTGTGTGTGTGTGTGTGTGTGTGCGCGCGTGCTTATGTTTATATTACTTTCTGGGGACCAACCTGGTATTTTTTTTATCATTGTGGGGACCATTTGCAGGTCCTCACAAAGATCTGTGACTGCAATCGAAAAACTAAAAATGCCTAAAAAAGTCTCATTTCGTTTGGTTACTCACGGTTTAGGTTGGGTAGGGGTTAAGGTTGTCATGTTGGGATCAGAGTTTTCCCCATAGAAATGGACAGAATGGACAGTCCCCACAAAGATAGAATTTACAAACCTGTGTCTCGCTCTCTCGCTCTCTCTCGCTCTCTCGCTCTCTCTCTCTCTCTCTGACTTGGCTGTCTAAACCTGTGTCAGGTTCTCTTCAGGACGGTCTGTGTCCACAAAGCATCAGTGTTATTTCCAGTATAGCACCAACGTGCTGTGACAGTGGGCTCGGCACTATTAAGTCAAGATGTCACCGGTGGTGAACGTGCTTAGAGGACCTTGCTCCGTGCAGACCCCCTCCCCGCCCTCCCTAAAGGAGCCCCCTGCAGCCAGCTGCTCTCCAGCCCTGCTGATAAGTTTTCCAAAGCATGCACGCACACTCACAGACACACGCCCGTGCTTCCTGAGGTAAAGCAGGACCGCCCATCGTCCCCCCGCCTCATGTGGAGTCGCTGCAGTGACACGGAGCTGCTCGCTCTCTCTCCCACCCCGTCTCACGCCCGAGCATGCAGACCAGCATGGCAGGATCACACTGAGCGTGGGAACAGCACTGGGCCGGGACCCTCAGACGGGGCGGCTTTTTCAGGTCGGTTCTGCTCGCTTACGCTCTTCTGTCTGCCTGAGGTGCTTAAAACGACAGGGTCTCTATAACCTGCAGCAGAAAATGCTTATGCACCGGAAGGCTACAGCCACGTAGTAACTGCTATCTGAGCCTTAAAGAGGCCGAGTGAATGGTGCATGTGGGCTGTGGGATCCCCTTTGAGTGTCTTTTGTTTCACATTTGTAAAGATCTTTCTTTGTGAAGGCAGCCGCCCCCCACCCGGAATGTGCTGAGCACAGGCGGCACTGTATGGGGAATAATAATTTGTTTATAATAGTAATCATAATAAATTCAGAGCCGGTGGTCTGGCCTGGTGTTCAGTGTTTGCGTTGCAGATTGAAGCCTGGAGTCTCTGGCTAATCGCTAATCGGTTAGGGGACCCGGGGGCACATCTGGGGTGAGAAGTGCATGCTGGGAAAAGGCTTAAAATGCTCCCCCCCCCAAAGCTGATTTGATAGGCTCCTATTCATGGACGAGTGCTGATAAGTGGTGATAAGAGACACTAAGTGGCAGGCCCCTCCCCCACCACCTCTTGGTGGGGTCAGATGAATGCCGGCCTCTCATGGTGAATTTTTGGCCTGCGGGGGGGGACTCCTGGTTGGCTTGTGTGATAATGGTGGGTTTTCACTTTCCTGGCTCTCTGAGGTGCTGCTGCTTTCCAGTTAAACCACCTGTCACCATGGATCCCCCCCCTCTGCCCCTCCGATATCACGTTCCCGGTGACACGATACCACATCGTTTTCCCAAATGTCGGGGAGTTTTTCCTGCCTGGGGGTGGAGTTGCAGTCCAGGGCTGGTATGGACGCATTGTCCTGGATGGGGGAGGGGACTTGGAATAGCCTGGTTCATTCTTCTTCCCCCAAATGCTTGTCCCTCAACACGGTTGCTATAGGTCAGGGGTCTCCAGTAGGTTCTCTTCTACCTGGCCTCTGATGAGCCGCACCTGTTCCTGGTATTTACCTGAGAACAGTAGTGGCACATCAGAAGGCAGGTAGGAGAGAACCTACTGGACTGTAGCGCTCCAGGACCGGAGTTGGAGACCCCTGCTATAGGTTCTCTGTCAGTTATAGTTCAGTGTGCAGGATAAGTAATGGGTGTGTTTGGTGGGTTGCGGGATGCAGTGCAAGTTACACGGCGATGGCGGACTGTGGCCTGCAGGCGCACAACGCTACATTCTGTCTGTCGGTGTTCAGTCGCTGTGTATTAGTGCCTGGTCATCGCTGACGCACTATTCCTCACCCTTTTCCGTTCATACGCATGTCTGTGCACGAAAACATTTCTCAGAGATGAGCTCAATCAGTTTTCCGTTCCGCGGTCCAGCCAAGCAGCCGGCCCGGCCCGGTATCAACCGTGGGGGCCGCTCTGGGCCCGCTGCGTATCTGGGGTTCTGGAGAAGCAGCCCACTGTCTTATTCCCTCCGATCAGCTGACAAGTAACTCCTGAGTAAGTGGTGTGTAATTGCAGCACAGGGAGGTCAGGGGCTCCCCCCAGGAAGCAGCATAGGTGGTAAAATGAGCAGGGCGTGGTCGGGAGGGCCGCGTTACGCAGCGCTGCGCTGCGACCGCCTGGCGTTACGTCAGCGCGGGGCCCCTTCCAGCCGCTGAGGTCAGCCACAGCTGCCTCGCGTCCGGGCTGCTCCCCGCCCGGCACTCACCCCTGGCCTTGGCATCTGCTTCGCAAGACTCAGTGGGACGGCTTATGCAGTTTTTCAAACATTATTTTTACGATCTCGTCACCCACCCGTGATGCTCCCTCCCCCCCCCCCTCCCTCCCGTTCCCCCCGCTCCTGGGGTGTGAGGGACCCCCGCCTGACGCCCCAGTAGATGGGCTGGGTGCCTGCAGGAAATGACCAGTGGGGCTGTGATACACACTTAAAGCCAGGTCCTCGCACTTCCTGTTAGCGGTCCCACTGTGCTCTCTGCTGCCCCCTGTCTTATTTTTAGGGGTCAGGACACCCCCATCCAGTAGCCAGTTTTTAGGGGCGTTAAGACACTCCGTGGTGTTACAAGGAGGTAGTTTGTGCAAAAGGTGGGGCGCTCATTTCTCAGAGATGGCCCGGGGGTGGGTTGGGGGGGAGTCTATGGTGCTGGTTAGTGGGTTTGACATCTGCGTCTGAGATCCCTGCCCACTACGTACTGATGTGGGGATGTCGGACACCCCCGCCCCCCGCCTGTCCTACATCCCCGTAGAGAAAAGAGCTCTGACTGCCTCTCGCCAAACTTCTCTGACCTTATGGGGCGGCTGTTAGCGTGACTGTCTGCTGTCTGCCTGAGGCATCCCAGGCGGGCTGAGGCCCCCTGCCCAGCACCGACCCCCACGTCTGCTGTTACGCCTCCCTCAATGGCTCCCTGGAGTGGGGCTCGTTCTTCAGGACAGACGCCCTCAGTCGTCTGGGCAACTTGCTGCATGCCAAAACCACGGTGATCATGCTTGCCATGGTATGGTGCCTCTCTTGCAGAGCACAGGATCGCCCCATCAGCTGAGCAGCTCGCGACCCCGAGCTGGCCTGTTCCCTAGGAGATTGCCCGGCTTCCGCTCGACCCATTCATAGTCAGGGAACTTGCAGTCGGGAATGTTCTAGCCGATGACGAAGGCGCCTGGTGTTTGTACTCGCACTACTCTAATGCGAGAAGTCAGTCGATCAGACTAAGTCTAACTCCTGTCTGTGTGCTTTTCACATGGGGGGGGGGGGTCTCTTATCTCACTGTGTCCTCTTGTCATTCAGCTGGGTCTGGCAGAGTCTACTATTTAATGAAAAAAGACCTGCACTTTCTGTTTGGATTCTGGAGTAAGATTTCAGGGGTGGGTACCTGGGATTCCTGTAGCACGAAGTCCGGATTTGTCTTGTTTCAGGCAGGAATCCAGCCTCCTGCTCACTTTCGTAACTGGCCTTTAAAGTACATCCCCATAATGGAAAGCAGTGATTTAGCGGAGAGAGCTTGGCCTTGGCCTTGCGTGATTTGCCACCATAGCGAAGAAGCTGCTTCTGATGACCCCGGAGTATAAACGTCTCGCGAGAGCGATGTGCCTTTGAGTGGCTCTGTACGCATTCAGTGTCCCATGGCTGGCCCAGCTCGTCCTCTTAAGCAGGTACCTTGTATCTGGGTGACTGGCAGTCGGGAGCAGAGTGAGTAAATGAGCACGGCCAAATTTACCGAAAGCCGGACCGTTTATTTTGTTGGCCTGAGATCGTGGCCGTAGCCGGAGAGACAAAAGCTGATGTGCGCTCCGCGCTATTCGCGGACGGAAGTGCGGACGTGCCCTCGGGGACGGACAATGCCTGAAGATGGCCCCCGAAGAACCCTTTCCTGGAAGCTCCTCGTTCAACCTGTGTCGTGTTTCCCTCCGAAGGATGTCCTGTGTGGTAGATATGGCGCTCGCTGGCGACCGCTGATCCGCGGGACAAAAACAGAGGGAGCCGATAGCGAGCGGACAGGGCAGGAAGGATGCGGCCGTCTTCTATCCCGGGACTTGTCAGTTCCCAAGATGACGGCAGATATTCCGCTTCCCCCTCAATCGTCGTGTTTTTCTTGCGCTGAGCTCGGCCCGCTGTCAGTGGCTTTCGCTCCCCGGGGAACCGGGGCGGCCTCGGCTTCTGCGGGCTCGGTTCACCGCTCACGTGTCAGGTGTGTGTCCACGCCACTGACATGCATGATCTTCAGCACTAGCCTTGTGGCCTGTGTAGAGACGTCAATGCTGTTTACTGACCCAGAAGATGGTAGTGGTGGGTGGTGGGGGAGTGAGGCCACACCCACAGTGGGTGGGGGAGTGTGAGGCCACACCCACAGTGGGTGGGGGAGTGTGAGGCCACACCCACAGTAGGCTGGGTTGAATGTCAGTGACTGTTCTGGTCTAACCCAGTAAGATCCTATACAGATGCAGATAAGTACTGGAGCCAGCTATGCTGAAGTTGGCTCTAATACTGTGATGCTAATGAAGGACCTGATTATCTGTATCTGGTGTGTTAAGTTCAGGCTGCACCTGAGCTCTGCAGGGTGGTAGATCTCCGGGAGCGGGGTTGGTGTCCTCTGCTATACAGTACCCAATGACGAGCGATCCCGCCCGACATGGCTTCGAAGCGCCGATTCTCTCGTCTGTTGTTTTGCCAAGTGCATGTATGAGTTTTGCCTGTATTTCGTAAGTTGGGATTGGAGTGGAGAGCCTGCAGAGGTGTGCTGCACGCAAGGGCTGGGGGGGGTGGCTTTCAGAGCCCTCGTTTCTGATTTTGTTGCATTTGGAACGGTAGTCCCCAGAGCAGATTCTGGGCGGAAATGAAGGCCTGGAACCTCGAACTAGGGAATAAACTGCAAGGAACTCTGAAAGGACGGCAATCGGAATGCCAGTGATGGATGTCGGCATGCGTGCTGATGCGGCCCATGGAACTGCGAGAGATCAGCGGAGATCAGTGCCATTATTAAAATACACAGAATAATGTGTGGAGGGTATGGAGCGCAGCACTGCCGCGGCCTCCCAGGTGTTGGGGACGGGCGGCACATCGGTGGGCCATTTTCCACCTTATAGGTTTGTTGTTTTTGAATAAAACTGTTCATGGTTCATGCTTCGAGTTCATGCTTCGAGAAAAGCCCCCAATAACCGCAGAAAACCACACCGATGCGGTCAGCAGGGGACCCGCACCTCATTCCAGCATGCTTGGCTTCAGCCGTGGGTCCCGTGTGCGGGTGTCCGGTGCGGCACAGACCCCGGCAGGCTCCCACACCCTCAGAGGGGCCTGAGCCATTAGCCGCTGGGCCGTTAGCTGCTGAGTCGCACTGCGGTGTTTCCCTAACAATGTCATTTCCTCCACAGCTGTTCCATACGGGGGGCAGGGGAGTGCAGGCAGAGAGGAATAACAGGGTTATAGCCAAAAAGTTCAGCTGCTGAGCATTTAGTCTGCATTCACTATGGCAGGTTCCGCTTGGGCCGCGCCGCAATAGGTTCCGTTTGGGCCGCGCCTGCCGCGAGAGGTTCCGTTTGGGCCGCGCCTGCCGCGATAGGTTCCGTTTGGGCCGCGCCTGCCGCGATAGGTTCCGTCTACCCCGTGCTCGCTTCATCCTTACTCTTCCCTTCCATACCCTTCACTACATGAGCTTTGGTTTTCACCTTATCCAGCTGTGTCCTATGCTGCCAGGGATAGGCCCCAATCCTCAACCTCCCCCCCCCACCGCCTTTGCCGATAGTCATGAAATTTAATGCTTAACATTTTAAATTTTTGTAGACCAGTGCATGACGAAAAAATTCATGATTGTTACACACTTGATTGGACTGGCCAGGTGATGCAGTCGCACTGCATTTGTGCATTATCCACCACAGTTTTATTGTTTATTATTTCCAGAATTGATATATATTAGCATTATTTTTTTCTAAAATGTTGCATTCTTTAACGTAATAGCTATGCTCCTGCTATGTGTCCGAGGCGAAGTAAAGTCTCGATGCCCCCACCCCAGTCAACTAAATCCTTAGACCTCCCACTTTGATAAGGAGGCCATCTCTCTCAAAGGGTCATTGATTTTGTGCTTGACGCGCCATTAAAGGGAAGTGCTCTCTGGTGCCGATCTTATCCATTCTCCCGTGCTGGTGTGGAAGCTGGGCCTCTGTGGTCGGCAGAAGTCATCAGGCGAGATTAAAGGCAGCATATTTCATGGCTCTCGCACATCTGCCAAGGCCCACTCACATATTCCTCAGCGCTGGCGTGTGACCCAGAGTTATGGAAGTCATTAAAATTCCTCCCCCGGCACATGGACACGTGTTTACTTTTGGCCGGGCCGGCCGCCGTCGCGGACGTCGCACTGTCCTCTTCGCCGCAAATCGAGTTTCCGTCAGACGTCCTCCGGGGGCCCCCAGAGATGCTCTGGGGGTGGGAAGACATGCTGCAGCCGGCCAGTCTGGGGTCTGTGGGGTGGGGAGGGTGGGATAGTGGCTGTGAGTCTCTGCTCCACCGCAGTCGACAGCCTCAGGATGTGCTGCTCCCTGCTCAATCTTCAGAGGGGATCCCAAATATGTGGCTTCAGTAAATGCATGTCACTCCACTCACTTTGGATGTACTCAGCAATACCGCTTAACATTAGCAGACAGTCAGCCATCCAGGGCACCATCCCCAGAGGGATGCTGACTTAGCAAGTCGATTTCACTTTGACTTGGATGGCAGGCCCCATTGGGGGAGCTTGCTTAAGGCGCTATATGGGCTTGGGGCAGTACTAGTACTCAGAACTGGGTGACAAGGCCATAGCAAGCTGTTAATCTCTGAGCTGGCGAAGCGTCTTATTGAGAAGTCATGCTGGATTCCAGCCGGCAGGAAGCCCGGCTCTCTTGGCCGGTGGAGACTCCGTCTCAGTCTTGTGAGAAATATATCCTTGCAAAATGTGGAAATATCAGATTCTTCCTCTGGGTCTGATCCAAAGCCCATATGCTGTCTTGGACTGATTTTTAAAACGGAAAGGTGGGTGTGGGTTTGGGAGTCAGGGTGGGGGTGCTTTAATACTCAGTTTAGTCCAGAGGGACACTGCAAACACACTTCATATGGGCCTTTTTACTATTGATTTAACAGCCTTGGGCTGACTGAGCTGGTGTGCTCACCTGCATTCTCTCTCCTGTCTGGTGCCATGTCTGGTCTGGTGCAGCTCCCAATATCTTCTCTGCAGTGATTCCTCTTTCCTTGGCTCGTGAGCGTTAGAGGCCCAGCTGTGGTCGACAAGCCTGACCCAACCCATACCAAATGGTCAGCTTGGAAAAAAAGAAAAAATCTCTGCTCCATGGATCAGTCTCTTTTGCATCTAAAAATGAAATGGGTGACTTCCTTTGCCAAAGTATGTGGAAATAGCTTTTTTTTATATTTCCTCTGAGGTATTTCAAATTGTGTGTTTGATTGGCGGTTCCTTTGACAGCCCAACTTGCCTGTGGTATGGTGGGTGTGGCCAGTTACGACTGAAAGCTGCAGAAAACTTGCCGTTCTAGACCACTGGCAGGTTGCAAACTGTTGCGTCGTAATGCTCCTTGACATCTAGAAAGCGTGCTTCACTAAGGCAAAGAATTCAACCACTAAACCAGCCAGAACTAAAAGTATTGGCGTTTAAGACTCTTTACAAGTTTTGTCGCACTGTAATGCCATCAGTCTTGTTCTTGTGTAGTCCTGTGTAAATGGGCTCCTTAGGGTAGGGTGTTTATTAGTTTAATGGATGTACCCTTTGGTTACCTCTATTGAACCAAGTTGACGGGAAGTTTGTTGGGTCTCGTAGGCATTCTTTGAACACCCAAGCAGCCCACTGTTAGGCTGAAAGCTGGGTCTTCACAAACCTGTATATTTGAGCACATCTCTGTTGTTTGTGAGTCTTATCTTTCCTCTCTGCTGGTCCCGGTTTTGCATCCCAGCTCTGTGTATCAGAATGGGCTTTGATACCCTAACGTTCCCCTACCAGACAGTAGCTTGCGTGACTGTCTCACGGCATGCTTTGCCTAGTCATATCTGGTGCTTGAGGATGGAGATTCAGCTCCTGTGCCTGGAAGTAGACAAACAAGGCTACCTTCGGGAAGGGCTGAGGACGCAGGGGACTGAGAGGGGAAGTAGAAGCAGAATAAAAAGTGGGGGAACAAGGGATTATTCATAGCAATAATATGCGCTTACCTCCCTCAGCACTCCTAAAGAGCCCTGTGTGTGTGTGTGTGTGTGTGTGTGTGTGTGTGTGTGTGGGGTGGAGGGCTGGTTACAAACAAGCGTTTGCTCTTTGTCATCCCATGGTGGTTCTTCATAGTAAGTTATAAATCGTGACCTTCCAAAGCAGGAAGTTTAAGGGATGAGTTTGTTTAAACATGGGGTCTGGTCTCTTTGCACAGTGGTGGTACTGGTGTTCCCCCCCCACTTCATTCCTTTTGTTCCTCGAGCCCTTGTGTGATCCATCAATCCCACTGAGCGTTGTTGAAATGGAGCCTGATTTGATTTAAGGTGTGGCTAATGGTGAGTCTGAAAGTCAGCCATAATATTATGCTGGGGGACCAAAGCCCTGTTATGCTATCCATTCATTACCAATGAAGGATTGATTATCGGGCATTGATGTCAACCCTTTGGGTAGGGTCGTTTGATTGGCTGCAGTAGGCATTGGGCTGTGTGAATCACATGAAGGAGACATTAGTCTTCTTGTCAGTTGGAAAATTTGTGTGCTGTGAAAACGGATGTCATGCTGTAATTATTGCAATGTAAATGTTGCCCTTGTCTTTCATTGCGGTGGTTTGTACCCTCCCACCACCTCCTTGTCTTGCCCAACCCAAACCCCTTAACCCATACTCCCAATTTCCCACTATCCTGGCTGAGAGGCGAGTCCTGGCGTGAGGCCCGGAGCATCGCAACGGGACCCCACTTCCTGACAGGAAGTGCTGTTTTTCGCTTCATCGGCTCAATGAGCCTGCTGCTGGGTGAACAATGGTCACTCTGAGCTGTGGCCATCGTGGCTGGAGCCGTGGCCAAAGTCTTGGTGGCCCTGGTGGTGCTTCCTCCAGTAGAGGCACTCTAATAAATGGCCCCCACCCGTCCCATCAGAGCAGCTATCAAAGCAGCAGTGGCCACCAACCACTTGAATGTTTTCGCTGTGGCCTTCGGCCTCCAAGAAAAACAGTTTCCGTACAAGCTTAATGGGGGGGGGGGGGCTCACACTTTCAATGCTGACTCCAACTCCAGAAATGTTTTCCCATATATTATTTATGCGACGCGGTGTCCATCAAAGACTCTCGAGGCATTAGTGAGAGACTTGTTGCTGGCGTCCGTTTTCAGTGAAATGCTCGGACCACCGGACTTTCTCTCCAGATCCGGCACCCCGTGAGTGACGCTTTGTGTTAATACGCATCAAATTTCTGCCGACTGGGCCGGGGACGTATGAGAAGGAAGAGTCCCGATGGTTTGACAATGTGCTTTTTGTTCCATTTGCTTTCTGAGATCTTGAAGCTCGTCGTGTTGCTCTGACTTTGAGGCTCTGAATCACGGCGACTCGGTCTGAATGCTGGATGAAAGCCTGGCGACTTCTTTAAACCTTGGCCAAGACAGACTTGTACACACACTTAAGTGCTCATTTATTATTAAACAACTGCTTGCCTTCTGTAGCAGATGTATTTTATGCAAAATACCTTGCTCTGGCTTTTGGTTCTGGATTGCAACTAGACCGTCAACTGGTTGGATGAGGTTATGTAAGCTCTTTGAGGGCTGAACTGCCGTTGCTCACCTGGGATTCATGCCTGCAGGGTGGAAGTGCATGGTTTCCCATGACCTGTGGAATGTTTACACGTCCCTTGTTTTCCCCTCTCCCTGGTGGTGACATGTGCTTTCTAAGATTTATCGCTCTCCTGTATCCCCAGAGGCTCTAGGACAAGCTCGGTTCGCAAGACTCCAGGTGGAACCTGGCCAAATGTGAGCTCAACACTGTGAAAGTGCGTGTATAGTTTTTGTATGGAATTGCTCAGGTGGGCCAGGATTGCTATAATATGAGAGATTCTTAAGGTCAGTAATCAAACTACCTTTGAAGCTAGCTGCGGTTGACATTGATGGACTCATTCTTATGATGCTAATAGAGCTGTCATAAGCAGTTTGGCTGGCTTTTGCTCATCATCATGTCAACTATGAATGCAAATGGCTTGGGTACAGTTCAGTTTTTGAATCCCATGCCAACTTTGCCACGCTGCCATTTTCCCTGATTACCAATTCCCTTTTTATAACAATTTTAAATGTATTTGTTTGTTTAACTTAGGCGAATAGTTTATCTGCAATGCTCCAGTGAAGGATTAGCCAAGTGCCATATGCTGGAGCCAAGAACTTTCAACGCACTCAACCTGTATTATGACTTGTATGGTGCTGTTTCCCCGTGACAGGAGACATGAGGTTCCTGGTGGGTGAGCCTGTTGTGAGATGTCAGTCATCCGTTGGCTTGACACACTCCCCTTTGCTTAATTTATTGGTTTCCGTTGGGTTCGACTGAGCGTTGATGGCGTCTGCTCTCAGTAACTGAGTTTCCAAGGGTCATTTGATCCACCACTGCCCTTCACTCCAATGGCACTAGTGAGTGATTTGAATCCAGAACGTGTTGTCCCAGTGCTAGGTCTGGGCCCCGTCTTTAACCAGCAGGCCTCTTCAACACCCTCAGACTGGGTGGCCTGATTTAGATTTCCCTGAAGGAATTTGGAGTTGGTGCGGAACATACCACCGGTGAAAGCAGGGGCTCAGGGAAGGGCGACGTTTCCATGGATACCTCCCACTCCCATGAACCAGCCTCGGCTTTGTCAAGTTTGGAGGGTTATGGTCAAGTTCCCCCGTTGAGAGAGTTTCAGTGGAAAGGTCAGGCTTTTATCACATCACAATTGGTTTAATAAGCATTTAGCCTTTCCCTCCAATTTGAGGTTTAGGTTATTAGTGTGGTGGGCTGATTACTCATCTCATAAAATGATGGCTTATAAACTCGATTAGTGCACATGTGCTGCGATAGTTATTTTGTTTCTTTTTTTTTTTCCCTCCAATGACCATCTTTATGAATGACTTTGTCGTCGGTAATGTGAACCATCTGAAGCTTCTAGTCATGTGTTTCATAGGAAACGGAGACCTGCTGATGATAAGCTCTGCTCTCGGGGTGTTTGTTTCAGGTTTCCAAGGCAACCTCCAAGCAGTATCTGCAGGGCAGATGTGAGAATGGACGGCGGGGGGGTCAGGGTAGGGGGGTCGGTGGGAGGTCAGTCAGATCTGCAGCCACAGATCTCTGCTTTTTATTGTGCCGACCATGTGCCCCATCTCTGGGCCGCCTCTGTGGCTCTTCGCTGTTTCCTGGTATTGTGAAAATGAGCCAGGATGTTATCGGGCACCCCTCTGTGCCCCCCCTGAAACCGCTGTCCCTTTGTACAGGTAGTTTCAGCCCAGGTACATCTGGGGGTGGGAGGGGGGTGACATCAACATCACTGTGGTAACACCGGGTTTCAGCCATGCCAAGCCTTTTCTTCTGATGAAGAACAAATAAAATATGTTGGTGTCTCAGGCAGGAAGTCAACAACCCTGTAACTTGTCATATTGTTACAAATGTGGTTTTTCAGCTGTGTAGTCTTCTGAAGTCAAACAGTATTTTCTCCCCATAATCAGGAAATGGATTTTGTGTGTGTGTGTGTGTGTGTGCGCGCGCGCGTGGGGGCTTGCAGAGATCACTTTTGAGTACCAAAATGTCCCCAAAGTGTGGTAAAACCTGAAAATTCCCTACTTTTGGGGACATCTTTCCATGTCCCCATTTGGAAAACCTCAGTTTTATAAAAATCTCTGAATGGAATCAAAAAAGTAAAAATGCCAAAAGTCTTGCATTTGGCTTGGTTACTTATGGTTAAGGTTAGGGCTGGGTTGTGGTTAAGGGTGTCATGATTGGGATTAGAGTTTCTCCCATAGAAATGAATGGAAGGTCCCCATTTAGATAGGTACGCTGAGGCTGTGTGTATGTGTGTGCGCGCGCGCCCATTTGTAGTTATTTTAAGGTATCCTGGAGCTCTGGAGTTTTGCCCTGAACTTCAGCTTTCCTGCCCGCAGTCATGGGCAGGGTGGAGTAAGCCGTGCGATAAGCCACCGCGCTTAGCCTTTCCGAGCGGCCCTCTGACCGTGTGCAGCTCATTCAGCATTCAGCCCCGGGAGTTGTTAATAATGCTGTCACACGTGGTTACCCAGAACAAAGCATCTGTAGCAGCTCTGCAAAAAAATCAAATTTTTCTTATGTGCATTTTATGTTCAGCTGCTTAGTACAGTTTTTTTTTTTATATAATTTATTCAAAGTGACGCACCATTTTTTAGTGCAGATACAAGGAACCTTGCTCAAGGGTGCGTTATTTAAAGGGAAATCCCTCTCCTCCTTGGCATTTCTCCCTTTCTAAGACCTCCGCCATTCCGGACCTTAGCCCCCCTGTATAGCGTGCGCCCTGACAGTGGTCTCAGTCTCGAGGGTCCCCACCTCGGTCTGCGGGGGCACGGCGCTGGCTTGCCAAAAGCCACTGAATGGACAGTGAATGAGCACGCCTCTCTCATTCTCCTCGTTTAATCGGTCAGCGGGGGAGGAGACGTCCTTCCCGAAGCAGTGCCGCGTGGGACAGCCCGGCCGCTGAATTTGCTCAGTTTTATTGGCTGGCATCCGCAGACCTGAATGAGCACGTTGTCTTGGCTGGGTTGTCCTTAGGAAGCTGTTTGGGTGCGTCGGGGGGGGTTTGTTTATGGTGTGTGGCACTGGGTTCGGACACTGCCCAATCAGAAGGCTGTTGGTTCAAATCCCAGGGTCAGCACAACGATTTCACCGTTGTACCTTTGAGCAAGACCCAGGAACTCTGTGCCTGTTTTCTCAACTGTGTGCCACTTTGGTTAAAAGCATCTACTAAGTAAATAAAATGTAGATGCAGGTTATTTATTAAAATAACAACACAACTGGATCGGCAACTGTAGCTTTTCTTAATTGGGTTTACAAATGTTACCTGCGCAGTCCAGCATGATATCATGGAGCTGTGCAGTGCCCGCTGCTAGTCTTTCAAACGGGGGAAGCACATCTTAGATCTACATCATGAAATTAAATGAATTCATGAACGAACAAACTTTACAAAGCTGAAACGAGGAGCAAACTCGAGAATGCTATCACTGTTCTTTTTTTTATTTAAAGAATGATTTATATATACACTCACCTAAAGGATTATTAGGAACTCCTGTTCAATTTCTCATTAATGCAATTATCTAATCAACCAATCCCATGGCAGTTGCTTCAATGCATTTAGGGGTGTGGTCCTGGTCAAGACAATCTCCTGAACTCCAAACTGAAGGAGAGGAGAATGGGCCGACTGATTCAAGCAGATAGAAGAGCAACTTTGACTGAAATAACCACTTGTTACAACCGAGGTATGCAGCAAAGCATTTGTGAAGCCACAGC
>JAODKM010000040.1:4464206-4474884 GCA_026780845.1 Petrocephalus sullivani
CCCCCCCCAGATTCAGCCCCCGCGCGACGGACCCCACCCAACTCCGTCCCCCCCTACAACTCCACCCCCCCCCCCCCCCCCCCCGTCCTGTGTCCTGACATCACTGCCTTATCTCTCTCTCTCTCGCTTTGACCACGTCATTTTCTTAAGGAACTGTCTACCACTATTCGGAATTTGTACCAAGAAATATTTTAATAACTGCATGAATCACAAAGCTGGACTTTTGGGTTAAATAAGATGACTTTGCGGATTTAAGGTCGTCTGGACTAAGTGTAAGCGAACGAAGACCAAAGATAAAGTCCATTAAAACTGGGCTACCTTAAATCTGACAAGTTATATAGCTAACCAAAAAATATTGCGTCCCGATTCAGGCCCCTGCATGGTGATGGTTAGTTCTGTGTCCTTTTATTTACCAAACAAATACATAGGAGGGGGGGGTGATTACCATTTCCTCGAATATGGTTTGCTTAGCGCGGCTCCCCAGAAAGGCGAACCCTCACAGTATAATAAAAGCTTTTTGTGTGCCGTCCTCTGCGTGTTTGTTCTGCGGACCTCCCCGTCCCAAAGAAGGACCGGCCAGCAGCGAGGGGAACTGCAACAAGGGACTGCACATTAAAAACAGCCCCCATCTCGATCCGGGGCAAGCAGGACTCAAAGCCGCACAAGGCAATCGGGGCTCACATGCTGTCCGGCTGCCCTCCTGTGTGCTGTGGTGCGGAGTGGGGGGGGGGCGGCCGGGGGCCCGAGGCTCCGGGGCGGCGTGGCGATGCGGGCCGCTGCGCTGCTCGCTGCCCGGCGGCACGCAAAGCAGGACGGCGGCCTGAGATCGCTGGATAAGAGAGCAGACACAACAAGTCGCCCTAATCCTGCTCTCAGATGAATAGCTCCTCTGATAACTAACGGCACGATTCTCCTCTTACATGCATACTGAAAAACACAGATGTTTTAGTGTAGACTGTATCGTCTGAGACTGGGGTAATATATGACTTCGAATTTAGGTATAAACCTTATTTTATATATATGAAATCACTTTAAAATGGCTGGCTTGCCAGGTATAAAACTTTCTGCACGTAAGCCCCAGACCACTGGTGAATCGTTATTTTCACAGATTGATTTTGCTAATCCTGCTGTCGTTAATCTGTAACCTAAGCACTACACCACGCTGTTGTCACGTCTCCTCCGAGATGGTAACGTAAAAGATGCATGAAATGAGTTGTTACCATGCAGCATGCTGCAGGCAGGCGCAGCATGCATGGCGAGGTTTCATTAAACGCACCCACCTCAGCCTATATCATTTCAAAGGATTTATACACCTGCGGCGTGACCTTCACTAACGCTATTTTTACCAATAAATGTCAGCGTACCTATCTGTGATATTACTAAGTCTGAGTTTGATGTCTTTAAGGTTTCGCATATCAAACAGGGTTGGATGAAAACTATGCATTTTGCCTGTTCCTAATGTCGTACCTATTTTTTATGTGCTGGAGTTATAATGGATATATTTTACATGCTTATGACCTGTATATTTATGTTTAATTGCTGTATAGTGTCACGATTTCTTCTATATGGTTTGTTTTTGTTAGACTGAGGTTCCAGTATTTCCATCAAAACATTTAATTAACCTAACTACTTCCCCGTGTCGGCTTGTTGTGTCAGGTGGGCCAGTTTCACTTCGCATACGTCGGAACCGAGAAGACAGGCTACCAAAGGCATTTTCTATTTCTATGCCCATGCATTTACTCCCGGGAATATTTTATTAGGCCCGGCCCAGACCATGTCCCAAAGTTCTCGCAAAACAGCAGAAAAGCTGTAATAACAGTCACAAACATCGCTTCCCTGTCCCGTTTATTTCCCCTCTTTGGCAGTACATGTATCCACTACGCCTAAAAAAATCACAAGAGGCTCAGTATAAAGACTTTCTTTCCTGAAAAGCCATTTCTTTTTTTAGTATTGTTTTTATTTAAAATGTACTGCTCCAGCGGTCGTCTCCTACTCTAACGGCACTGAATGATCCCCTTGTGAAGCGAACTTTCAAGTCGTTTCTGTGAACTTTACATCAAACCGAGTGTCCCGCTGCTGCGCCTTTGAAGCAGGGGAGCCTGAGCGGTAATGCTCAGTTCTGGCTGAGGAAGAAGATCGGACCTGCTCTCGCAGATGTGAAAAAGACGACTGGAAATAGGTGGAGTGAGGATGTCTCCTCTGATTTCGACACAACAATAATAATAATAAAAATAATAATAAAAAATATTATTGTTCTTTTTTTAATATATTGTTTGTTTTTATGGAAGCCAGATTGTCATATTGCAAGGGTTTTAAGACATTTTTCCAGCTTCACCACCCATGGACTCGTGAATTACTAAAGTCAATTATGAAAACTTGATTACACAAGTGACTGAAACACGGAACAGGGGAGACCTGTACTCACAGCATTCAAACTGGCGCTGCTCATTTAACACCCGGAGTGTTTATCTGAGCCGTGTGGGAATCAAATCAGCACTGTCGGTGGAAAATTAGTATTGCCATTTATGCTGAGCAACTGCAACGCACGACACACGCTGCAGGGAGCGTTTAACACTGCTCACAACTAAACCGTGATTCCGAAATGTCACAAATGCGTCGAGATTGCATTAAAAGAGGGGTTTTATTGGTTTGAATTTGAAGCGGTAACACTAGGAAATCATCAAGTTTTGGGTTTTGTTGGGTGAATTTGCGGTGCAGATTTAGATAGGAGTGTTGAACAGGGCGGGCGCAAGGACCCTGCGCGGCGCGACGAAAGCTGCCATCCCCATGCATCGCATCCCTCACTCATTTATGCCCTCTTAAGACGCAACACAGAAGGAAGGCTGAGCAGAGGATCTCCGGCAAAAAAGCATATCGCCCAGAAAAAGAAATAATTAAAATAAAATGGTCAGAAGTGAAAGGCAACAGAGGCAACTGAAATCCGAAGATGTATTTCTGGAGTCCGAGGGCTCGGTGGATCAGCGGGATTTCACTGAGATGTCTAGTTGTCCTTTCAATGACGTCTTTAACGCCAGTGACTCTTCTATGGACCAGTTCGACACTTTCCTGAAAAACGTTCAAGTTTTACTGGAGGCTGCAAGTTACATTGAAAATAACGAAAAGAAAGATGGAAGTAAGTCACATTGCCTAGAGTGGTGGCGTTTCCTCAGTATTATATGCTTCCGAAAGAAAAAAAAAAACAAAAAATATCATTGTCACCAGACTCAGACAACAAAGGACTGAGTTGAACGAACTACGAACATCTAGCTAGCCAGACAAAAAACGTGATCTGCCTTAATGCAGTTTAGCATAAAGGTTTTCGAGAATCCAAGAAGGCTATGCACCATAAAGTTGTATTATTACTGTTTAAAATTATCGGATAAGTCTTACGTTGAATTATTTAATTCGCATCCATGTAATGCATGCGTGCAGCGACCTATAATTTTGTTATCGATTCGTGGGATTAACCCGAATACAAAATTTAGGTTTTACTTTTCTTATACTTGGAAATAGTATTCCTGTGAAAACTACGTATAGATGTGCCCTCGACTACTGGGCTCGCAAGAAGCGTAGGATGAAATATTGCCATGTCCTCCAACTCTTCCCACACAATATACATTGCGTGATCCCCGTCGCCCCCACACTCAATTTCATACTAAGGAAAACTCTAAAATGTACTGCACAGCCTATATAAAGTTTTATTTAGTTTCATTTTTTTTAAATGTAGATGCCCGTCCGGAGAACAAGCAAACGGCGACCAGATAACTACATTGCAGATGCTTTGATATTGGTGATACGGTTTTTCAGGAGGGAAAAAATTAAAATCTGGTCATTTATTAACCTGCTTATAGCGTTTTGACCTATTTTTTTCCTCTGATCCCTAAGTAATGTAAAATAATGCGATCTGATTGATGGAGACGGCGCACACGATGTAGGGTAAACAATTTATCGCACAAATGTACTTATTTGCTATGCGTCACTTAGAAAATACATTTTTACACTGAAAGAAACAAAAAGATAAATGTGAAGAATTCAGCGCGGTGGCTATGAATCAGGTCATTCCCTAGAAAAATCTTCCGCGTTAGGGGAGAAGATCCCTTTGCCCGTAAAAAATACCGTGTGCATCCGCGCATTTTCAAGCAAATGATCACTTATTGTAAATTTAAGGAGAATGCTTTTCTACAAATATGGGTGCGATGAGATATCATTTACTTGTTTGATGGACCTGCGTTTTAGGAAGCAAGGTATGGCACAGAAACGGTAGTTTTTATTACAATTCTTTATATTATCCATGGACCTAAAAGGATGGACACTTTTAAACGATACACCCTTAAAATGCATTATTTGTCGGAATTCCTTTTAGTTGCTGCAGAACCACGGAAATCAAGTGCAGCACTGCGGCGACGTGCATCAGAGTCTTCTTTAAATCAAAAATTAAAAAACATTTTTTGCATTACCTAATTAAACTTCACATTGATTCGGAGGTGTGTGTCTAAACTGAAGTGTTTGTCAGGGGGAATATTTAGAACAACCACAAAAAAATGAAATTAAAAATGGAAAAATCATGAATGTACACAAAGACATACCTGTATCTCCATATATATATATCGATTAAAATATGAGGAAAATAAGACCACTATTTGAAGTTCAGCAGTTGGCAAAAACAAACAAAAATGAAACTGCACAACGCTGCATTAAAAAAATAACCTGCTTCCTGGTCTCTGCAGGAGTACTCACATGGCTTCCACATGGAGCACATTCGACCACTGTGATTGGCTGAGGGTTAGTTTGCTGACTGTACTTAGCGTGCATAGCCAATAGACCACGTGGTGTGTGGTGATGTCATGTGTTGCTGGGCCTGGCCACGAGTTGCTTTAAAAGACCCGAATGTTTTGTGGTTTTCTGGGACTTGTAGGATGTGTCGCAATTGCAAACGTGACTAGGGAAGTCGCGTATTCTCTAGCCGCATATTGTAGTAACACCATATCTGTTATTTTGATCACAAGTGCATATCACAATTGTATATTTTTCACAAGGTGACTACTGCGTTTCTATTTGCAACACAGCTTCGACCCGTTATATTTTCTATTGTTTTTTTCCCTGTGTGACACTCGCTTAAAGTCATGATGGTTTATAATAAATAATATAATAATAAAGGTTAGTAGATTATATATATTTTTTACTTTTTGTCCTTGTTCCGTGCTGCCGTCGATTCCTAAGTACGTAACACCAGTATGTGTTGTTATTATGTTAATATCGGGCTTGTGCTACTAGTACTAATGCAAGTAGTCATATAATAATAATATTATTGATATTATTATTACCATCGCTAATGTATTTTCGAGACTCGCTTACCCATGAGGGTTTGCGCCGCGGCCTGGCTCCTCCCCTCAGCTGTGAGGCAGGTAAACAAACTGGGGGTGGAGTTAAACAGGCACCGAGGGGACTCCGGAGGCTGTGGGCTTTCGGGGGGAAGCATTTTATACCGTTTATATCTGTTTTGTACGATTTGTAGTTGTGTGATTCCTAAGTATTTTTAATACTTTGATATTATAATGTTTTATTTTTTAAAAAAGAGCGAAAGTTGAGTAAACTAGAGAGCGCCAGCTACGAAATATCTCGGTATTCCGGCCGCTAGACGTTAGCAAGCTTTATTTAAGAGAAATATTCCGAAAAACACGAAAGTTTAATTCGAAGCAATACCTTATACTGTATAAGTGGCGATATCTAGCGTTTTCAGTCAGATATAAATCTGTTCAGCAATATATTTCAGTAATAATCATAGCAAGCTACCTACACGCAGAATGACGGCAGTGCAACTCATTAATATCCAAAGGTTATTGGAGGCTGCGGAATATCTAGATAGGAGAGAGAGAGGTACGTAACCAGGAAATGTTATTTACTCGCAGCTTTTAAAACTACCATCGGGGTTTGCAGTGTGTTGCATTGCTCCGGTTGCTGGCTCGATGGCATCGTGCAAAGCTGCAAACAGCCGACATGGGACTGGGATTGTAGTGCATGCACTGTGCAGATAGGATCTGACATGGCTCCTGCATGTACAGCATATAGCCTGTGTGTAATCCTGCGGGGGGGGGATGGTAAACTGATCTGACAAGCAGTCCCCCCTTTTGCCTTTCTTGCCAGAATGTGAACACGGGTACGCGTCGATGTTTCCATCCATCCAGAACGCGAGCTACCAAAGGCAGCGGAAATTCCGAAATAAAAAGTACAACACCAACCACAACAGGTAAGCGCCTGGCGTTTGTCCCCCGCTGCCGACCCGGTTCCATCCTAAGCAGACCCCGGTTCCCCCCCCAATCCCGCAACATCCACTTTCTGTTTCTCATCATCGCCTTGTGCGTATTTTGCAGCCGGGCGATATGAACTTGCAAGATAAGGACATTTACGAGGGCAGACATTTAACAGTAGCGATAGCCCGTAACTTCAGCGTGCTGGAGGACGGCTCTTATCTGCGCCTCATGCAGCCAGACGATATTTTAATCTAATGGTACTCATATAAATTGCTATTAGCCCATGCAGTACGATGGGAATAAATATTGCGGGTGTTTATTTATTATTATTATTTTGCATGGCACTGGCACTTGTTCCAGGTCCTTGCTGGGGGGAGGGGGGAAGCGCTCTCATCAGCTGATTGTCAAACTGGCTGCGGAGATTAGGTTAGGGACCGTCTCTACTGCGTTGTCTTCCATGTGCGACGAACACTCTTTGCCTTTCATCGATTCCCCCCCGCCCCCCAACGACGTAACCTTCACATTCACACGTATATCGCCCAGATTAATATCGAAACGTTAACACCCAAAGACGATTAACAGTTTGAGAATTAAGCCTTAGTTTATTTTTGTCACATGCGTGCATTTCGCGTCTGACCCTTACGTGTAAAAAAAAAAAATCTTATTTACTGTTTGGTGATGTTACGGGACTTGAGGAATAGATCTGGAATCGATGTCACGAGTAGAATAAAAGCTTAAATACGTATTTTATCGTGGTGCGTTAAGAAAACGACAACCTTCAGTCGCGTTTTATCTATTGCATCCTTCTGGATCACGCTGAAAACACGCAGTTTGTATTTTTCATACGGTGTCCATTTTAATGGCTGTAGCCCGTATGAAGTAAACCGAGCAGTTCATCACTATGCAATATGTGCGCCCAAGATCGGTGCAGTAATAGCATGGTAGTAAATGATTCATTCTGATGTTTGATGTGCTCCGGGCCATTCCGTGATCGAGGATTTAAATGAAATTAGCTCTCCCAAGGTCGCAGAGCGTAAAGTGACTTTAGGTGAAAATGCAGTTCCCTTTGGCATTTTGGGGTCGCTTACTCTCTCATTAAATCTGCGTTTGGGATGACGTTGCTGAATGCCTCCCCGTGATGGATTATGTGCGTGTGGAGCCTTGCAGCAGATCCCTGCTGTAGTCCCTGTGCCTGGATCCTGTTAAGGACTCACTGTTGCCATGCAGCGCATAGCACACCAGGCCTTTAACATTTAGCAAAACCCGAGAACCATGAATGTTGATATTTAGCTCTCCTGCATAATGATTACCCGTCGTTTGCATCTAAGGCCTCCACGCTGGTTTTGTTTGGTATTCTGAGGGCTTATCTACAAGTCCTCCTTTCAATCCCTCCAGCCAGTGTACTTCATTGTCTCCCACGCAGCACATGCGTGTGTGGGCTCTACAGCCTGCCTCGATAAAGAGGCGTCCGGGCAGCTGATTATAATCAAGCCATTCCTATGTATCCTAGTGTAAAAGATCGTGCAGGCCGTAGTGCCCTGCGGCCCGTGCTGTGGGAGGCTGCCAGGCACCCTGCTCCAAAGGAGGGGAGGTATCTCTGTGCCGGGCGGACTGCAGTCCGGACTCAAAGGGAGGCCCGCAGGATAGCCCTGATTAGCCTCCATGGCGGTTTATCTTCCCTGTTCGCAAAAAGGTTCCGGCCTGTTTCATTTATTTATGTATTTTTGTCCACGGAACCAGAGCGATGTACGCAGCACGATGATTCATCCTTATAATTATCTCCAGCTATTTTCTGCGTTTATCTTGTTCGACGTGGAATGCAGTTTAGTAAGAATGTGCCCGCATGGTTGTGTAAGTTCCATAGGAGGATAGTCTGTGAAGTCCTTTCTTGTAAAAGCACATGTTCTGGTTTATTCTTTTATTGTTATGGAAAATGCACGTGTCAGCCTTCACACGTGTAGTGTTATAGGACACGCCAAGCCCCCGTCAGCCTCGTGACCCTTTGGGATGGAGAATCGGCATTAATAGTACTGGCCACTAGGAGGCGAGCTGAGTGGGTCTGCCAGGCGTGTGCAGGCCTCGTCTGCTGCGGAGCCTGGCTGTTTAGCCATCAGAAGCCGCTCAGCCCTTTGGGTGGGCATGTGGGGGGTGCTTAAAGAGGCAGCCAGTCAGGGATTCGCTGGTATGGGTCAGATTAACGACCAAGTCTTCTTCCCGCATTTGTTTATGTATGTGCCGTGTCTGTCAGTATTAAACGGCTTATGCTTTTGACCAAAAGCTGGTGCAAGTGTTTAAATCGTCTGAAATGTTTGTTTCCTGTTGGATCGGCGAGTCTGGAGCCTGTGTAATCTGACTGTCCCCCCCCCCCCCGCCTCTTTTTGACTGCAGGTCCACACACAACGAGCTGGAGAAGAACAGGTGAGTTGGACTGGATTTTCCTGAAATGTGTCCCTGGGCTCCTCCTCCTCTAACAAAGTGGCCTCAGGTGCAGTCACATAACTCCCGAGAAGCAATTAAAGAGAAAATAATGTAATAAAATGCATTTCTAAAAGCCGTACTCAGACATTAGTGCACTTAAAAAGCGATTTTACAACTCTTGTAATTATTGTTCTGTTCATGACGTTTATGTTTTAGCACAGTTATTCCTCTTAATACTAATCTGAAGTAATTTGGAGGGAACTTGTTGCCCTGCACATGCCCTAACAGTAGCAGGAGGTGACCCAGTTCTGCTAATTTAAGGGTATCCCCTCCTCTCTGACTCAGCACACTGCGATTGGGTCACACGGTGCTGACCTTGTTGCTAAGGTTTCTGGTTGCAGTGCGGGGAGGTGTGTGGACGCAGTGGCGCGGGTATTCTTACCGCGTTATATAACGCGGCGGCGGCGGGCCTCGCGCTGACTCGGAGGGACATTTTGCGGGGGCTTTGGACCTTCGCGCCGGCCTTGAGTAAAACACAATCTGAGGAGCCCGCAGTTGGGAAATGCCTGCAGGCATTTCAGTGTTGTTTTTTAAAGAACTTTTTAGCGCTGGAGTGAAATGAGCCTCCCTGTGGTGGTATAATCAAAATGAAACACCTTATGCTTCACGCAGAAATGATTCTGAAAGATTTATGGATTGATATCCCAGCACTGCGCCTTCACTGCCCAGGTTACCTGCCAGGGCTGACTCAAGGGCCCAATGGAGTAGAATCACTCCAGGCATTCACGGGATTTGAACCAGCAATCTTCCAGTTCTAGCCTCAGAGCCACCACCTACTAGCTTTAAGGAGAATGCAAAATATTGAGATGTACATTTTGCAGATGTTATGGTAATTTGGTGGGACACAAAGCCTTTGATAGACCAGGTGCGATGTCCAAATCATGTTCTGAAAAGATGAGACTGAAAGGAGAATAACGAGCCCGTTTCCGCTCTTACTGGGCAGCTGGATGAATCGGCTACTGTCTGCTTGGTGCCGCGGTGAGCGCCATGGGCTGGGATAGACGGCAGTTTCAGGGGGCCGTGGCCGCGCTGCTTAGCCGTGACGGCACGGGGATCTCCGTACCCGCCCCCCGGCCCCCCCCCCCCCCCCCCCCAATGGGAAGGTCAGGTCCGGACAGGCTCTCGCAGAGGTTCCCCACTCTTCTGCAGGAGGTGGCGAAGGGCTAATTATCACCCAATTAGAGTCCATAACGGGCCGAGTGGCCCAGCTAACGAAGGGGCACTGGGACTGAATGGTAGCGTAGCTCTGTCCTCCTGCGGGGTGTGCTATGTCGTGGCTGTGGGTGGGGGGCTTACATTCGCTCTGGGAAGTTTCGCTTGAATCACTGGGCCGGTTAATTGTGCTGCTCTGTATCTGAGGCTCGACACGACGACATGTCAGTGGCGCGGTCTCATTTAGCAGAGTGCCGCCGGCATTGACCTGTGGGGGGCGCTCCCCACGGCATGGCGGCTGCTCGCACCCTGCGTGTTCCTGTGCTGATGAGACATTCATGTGAGCTGAGCGTTATTTATGTGGATGGCAGTGCTGCCCACCCGACCCCTACTCGTGCGAGTGAGTGTCTGCTCTCGGTCCCGCGGTTCCTGCAAGACCCGCTGCGTTTGCCAGCAGCCCCCCCCCCCCCCCCCCCCGACAGCCCCCTGCTCTCACTCGCTTCCTTCGTGGCGCTCTCACTAATGCCATTTTGCTTCTTGACTTGAGGGGGGGCTAATTGAACAAGTGTCAGCCTCGAACCTAAAGCCGCTTTGCCGCCTTGCATTAGGCATGGTCCCCTTCATCCCTCTGTCGTGGGAATAGCTGGGGGGGCACCAGCCCCGTCCCGTCCTTGCCCCCCGATGCACTCCCTGACCCTGCTGGACTCCTTCGATGGGTCCTGATGCTTTAGTGGGCTGTGAGGAGACCCCCCCCCCCGACCTGGAAAGCCCCCCTGCCTGCTTGCAGCCTGCCAGAT
>JAODKM010000040.1:4486845-4496948 GCA_026780845.1 Petrocephalus sullivani
AAAGATGCTATGTCTGCCATCAATCCCCCCCGCGTGTCTAGACAGCCGTTCTTTTCTCCCGTGCCATGGTAACCCACCTAATTAGGGGGGGGTCGGGGGGGGGGGGGGGGGGGGGCCTCCCAGTCCATCATCAGCGAACATCGATAATGTAGAAATAAATTTAGGCGCAGGTCTAGTTATGTATTTGGGTGGGTGGCCAATTAAAAAATAATAAAAAAAAAGTCAAGTCTTTCCCCCACCAGCATGTGAGCTGTTGTTTGTTTGATTTAAAAACACCTTCCCTCAGGTGCAGCCAGCTCACACAGACGACTGGGCCGGCTTGGAGCGCTCTGGTGGCCCAGAGCTTGTGTGGCCCGCCACCCCGTTACTGCGGCATGAGATGTCGCACGTTGTATTTGGATGTGTCCTGGTACTGCGTCATTGGCTTATCGGCAATGCCACACGTCCCCACTCCGACCTTCCCGTTGACACTCTCCGGCGACGCGAATATACTCCTTTTCACCTACGGTGGGGAAACAGTGGGTTGAGCACATTTTTTTCCCCAAAATGACATTCCGTAGCACCTGACACCTGGCATTCCTTGAGGTTTTTCTAGGCAATACCCATGTGGGTTGCAAGCACCTTTACGCTTAAGCCACTGATGAAACATGCATGTCTGAGCTAAAGGGCAGATGAGTGTCGACACATTTAAGAGTCAGCTGACATGATGGCACATACGGAGATCACTTTCTGCTGGTATAATCTGAATTCTTCACTGACAGGCTATAAAGCCAGCATTGCACAGTAGTGCTGAAGCCGTACTAAAGCACAGGGTGCCTTCATTCCATAGTGATGCTCATCACCGACTGGCTTAATGCCCATTGATTACTTTATTACTGGATTAACCCAGGCTATGACTGATGGGCAGCCCGCCTCAGAGGGGGAATGCACAGCATGCATAACGAGCTACTGACCTGTCCTTTCTTATTCTTTGAATACGCTTTGTTGTTAAACTGCTGCCATTTGGACTTCTGATCCTCGCGCTCCTGTTCCAGCTCCTTCATGCGCTGGGCCTTCTTGAAGGCCTTCTTCTTCTTATACTCCCTCATCTCCGCGATCTGCTCCTTCCTGCGGGGCGAGATGGCAGTGAGGCCTCCGGTCGACGAGGCCCGAGGAAAAGCCAGGCCGGGGGCCCCGCCGCGCCTCACCTGGACTTCGACTTGGCGCCGTCTTCATCCGAGCGTGATCCTTGCTCCGCGGGCTTGAGGTTCTGCAGGGGCACGACTTCGGCGTTGCCGTAGCCCAAGAAGGTGATGGCGGCCGTGCCATTCTCCTTGTCTATCTCCTCGATCTCCGCCTTGTACAACCTGCCAATAAATCAGGGCTGTAAGCAGGTGAGTACGGGTGTAAAACACAAATTTAAAAGAAAAGTAAACAGTTTACCATTCTTAGTATAATCTACCCTCTAACAAGCACATTTTTCAATATTTGTTACCATTTTATCAAGGTTATTTTTGTCAGTTAATACATTCAGCAGTTAAGGACCCTGTTCATATAGATCAGTTAAACAAGTTATTTTTAAAATGACCCGCCTGCGACCATTTTACGATCACGATGAATAAGAACACAATCTTACCATGGCACTGAGACATGTGACATAGTGTAGCAGCCAATCAAAGCACTTACTGTCCGTCCTCATTCCAGACGGCCATGCATTGGTCCCCCACCTTCCATGAGTGGCTTGAGGGTGTCACAGTAGTACTGCTGGAACTTGTGCTGGCCACTGAGGGCTGGCTTGATAGCAGGTCCTTAGTTAACTCTATAACTTCCTGGAAGAGAACCAGTGTGCCGTAAAATCTGATTGCTTGCACCGCAGACTGCGGTACCCGGTTATGTATACATTTTGAGCAGACGCTCATGTGCCCTTCTTGTAACCTGACTGGAAATGCTACTGGAGGCGAGGAAGCTATACTTATGACCAGAAGGGCACAAGCGTACCTACTGCTGTTGTATTTCTGTCAAGCGCTTAACGCAAATTCAATGTCCAGCAGAACAGCACCTAAAGAAGTCACCATTACGGAATGCCCGCTTTCAGGCTAACAGCAGGTATTCATGGCGCTGCACACCCACCCTACCTTCTGAAGGAGATCTGATATTTACCTGTAAGTCTTTCTGGAGTTTAAGCAGGTCATTATTCTCTTGGTCAGTTGATAAAGCCGCCTCAACCTGCTGTAGCTGGGCCTTGTAGCTCGCCAACTGCTTAACCAGGTCATCAGACATCTGCATGGAAAGCAGATGACACCGAGTTGATAAATTCTATTTAAATCACACGCTGTGCCATCCTGCTGCGCATGCGTAATCGCCATCCCGGTCTCAGGTCCATTACGTCACGTGTGACGGACAAACAGCACGAGCCCCATCCTTACGGTCCTTAAACTACGGAGCCGCGAGTGCAAAGAAACACGGGGGGGGCAAAGCGGCGGCGGGTGTGACGGCGAGTGTGACGGCGAGGAGGCTGATAGGCGGCCGGCTTCCCTCGCCGCTCCTAGCCGCCCGTCACCCAGCACGGAGGCCGGCTCGCTTCCCCCCATCGCCCAGGTAACCATCCCCGGTCGACGGAAGGCCCGAGCCGAGCCTTCGCACGCCGGCCCGGGGCAGCAGGAGCCCCGAAGGGCGTCCGATTAGCGGGGAGCCCGCACGGGCCCAGCCGGCCTCCCGGGCCCAGCGGCAGCGGCCGACACGCTTAAGGGAACAACGACGTCGTGGGGTTTCGGCCGCCCCGCCGCAGCCATGTTGCCCCCCCCCGGCCGCCGCCCCCCCGCCGGCGGCTCCTCACCTTAAGTCACCTGCCGGCCGCGAGCGAGAGACGGAAAGCTGCCGTGTGTCGCCGCGGATCCCCTGTTTGTCTCGCGGGTTCCCCCTCTTCACGGCCAGGCCGGTCGCTTCGAAGTCTCGCCAAACAGCAAGCGGATATCGCGAGATTACCGGCGTCGCGTCACCACCCCCCCCCGTCCGACGCACGCAGCTTGGATCGCGGCCAGCGGGAGCCTTGCGCGCTGCGTCCGGGGGGTGGCGCCCTTGGGTCGCTAACGCGTTTCTATTACCCGTTAATAATGGTCAGGCACGTTTTAAGTTGGTAAACATGTAAATAGTATGGGTCGTTTTTGTATGTATATGTAGAGTGAACGTGATTAGGATTGGCATCTAACTATTCTTTTAGTTTAGTGCGAGGTTTAGAGACGAAATGAACAAAAGATGTGACACTTTCCGCGTTATAGCATTACAGATTTTGCCATTTAATAATTAATATACTACTAATGTAGTTTTGAGATGTCGGATTCTTCCTTGTGACAACCATCTGAAAGACCACTGGCGATATTAATAAGTGCAGAGTATTGCCGTTTTTAGTTATCTCGGGTTTGCTCCAAAGACGTGATTTCTCCGTGATGCCTGGGTGGGAGGGGGTTCTGGGAAGACCTCGCAGTTATTTTCGTTCTTTTTTGACATGATGCGGGCGTAGTTTAATTCTCGTGTCGAGGGAATATTACTAACCGAAAAGTACCGTTGTCTTTCTTTTAGATGCCCAGTACAGATAGAAAGGAGCCGGGCTCGTAGGCCTACAATTATCTCGGGTATAATTAAGAGGATAATTGACTGTCGAATAATATGAATAATACTCATGCGAGAGAAGAATTGTGGTGTTCTCATCCAGGGTGCTTATGGTCAGCGTAGTGGCTATAGCTGACCAAAGTAGGCTGTGTTAGGTTATGACCTTACCCGGGGGTCAGTGGCATTTCCGCGCTCCTGGCCGGCGTGGGACGTCTGTGATTCACCCCGTATATCCCGTATCGCCCCCCGGCAGGAAGCGCACGGCGGCCGCTCCCGAGCAGCAGGGGCTGGCTCGCTGCCCCCCTTATCATGCACATAGATGGCATGATGAGTCTGGGTCCGATCCGTCGCTTTTGGTTATATCTGACAAGCCCGGCACTGCAGCGCTCTCGGCGACTTTCTGTAACGTTCCTAACCATCATTTCCCAGATGGACGCGTAGGCAGGGCGCCTGAAACCGAGACCTCTCTAAGGTCTGGTTCACTAACGGTGGCTGTCTTTCTGCATTTTTATTTATCCCCCCCCAGATCTAGGCTTTATTAATAGCAAAGTCCAAAGACATGAATGCGACGATAGACTGGTAACGCGTGACAGCATATGACACGCGTTATACAGGCCTGCGTATGGGTCTAAGTGAGACCAGCTCCAATGAATAATAAAGATCAGTATTATACATGAACAAAATATGTCGTTTTTCCCTGCATTACTACGAACCGACATGCCGCGATATAAATAGATTATATTCCGTGCTTGACTAAGCACGTCCCTGTCATCCATAGCTGGAAATTCAGGAGAACGAAGGTTCGGTGGAACTGGCATGTATTAACCCCGTTATGGGTTTGAATCCCGGTTCGGGTTTTCAGCCGTGCATTCCAAGTATGCGACAATTTCTGTATCTTATGATATTTTAACATTTTATTGACGGTTAGGTCCGCTACCCCGTATGCATATATTGTATAGCCTAGGCTGTAACTGTTGTAGGTCTTCTGTTATTACCACTCCTCAATTTATTGAAGATTTTCCACCTATTCATGCATCTGGCTTCCAACCTTCTTACCTGTGAGGTTCGCAAGTGGAGCCGATCCCAGGCACTATATTTCACATACTGTCCACCATGCCCATCTTATTATCAGTATTATTATGGTGCGTGGTGCAGACGCACGTGTGGTATATGTGAGCAGAGCCGGGGCACCGCGGCCTGGGGTAGCGCTTACACCCAGATGTCATTACGGCAGCTGCTGCTTCACAGCCTCTCCTCCTGCACAATGCACCACGCAACAGCTTCTTTCAGCTCCCGGAGATGTGCAGGGCGCACCTTCATGGGGCACAAGATGTCCCGGGCAATTCCCAGTCCACCCCCCCCCCCCCAACACACACACACACACCCACACACACACACCACCACGGAGGACGCGCCGTCTGTAGTGCAGAACGAGTTGTGCGCGGCCGTGTTTCCGAGACCAAGCCGGCCGATGGCTCTCTGTAGCCGGGGTGACCCCCGGAGGAAGGGGGGCTTGGTGCCCCGGGGGTGGGGGTAGGGCTCGCTGGCGGCGATTTCCAGTCCGCCCGGTTTCGTCACACGCTTCCCGATGAGAGGCGGGGGGCCGCGGGGCTGGGAAGCGGCCCTTCATGAGTCATATCTCTTGCGGAACCGAGGGGCACCGGCCGCGGTGCGCGTCCAGAGGGTGGCCGCCAATGTCTAACCCCCCGAATTATTCTCAGACGGCGATCTCTGTCTGTATGTTTAATTTAAAATGACATTTCGCAAACGCTGTATTTTTGCATGATCAGTGCCGATAAACAAGGCGAATGCAGACTAAAAAGCGAGCCGCGTTAATGTGCCTGCGCGCCATCTACCTATGGATCCCCCGCATTTACACCCCCAACCGACTCCCCCTCGTCCTCTTTGTTTAACTCGGTTATATATTATTTTGTGCCTCCTGCGTCTCCATCAGGACCCTCAGTACTGCTGCTGTTATTTCATTTCGCCATGCAGCACCTTGTGCGCTATTTATAAAAGCTGCAATATAACATCAGGCTTTTATCTGACTGGTTATCTGTGAAATTTTCACATGGCCGTTAATATTTTGGGTTTGCGGATACATCCGCGCATGGCGTGTTTTCTGAAAATAGCTGAAGTTGGGGGGGGGGGCGGGTACTTTTGACGGTGCATCCGTACATGTTCCGTGCCGTGGAAATGCGCCCGTAACGGGGCGCCTACGAGCCGCATCCGCGTTCTTATCTCTTTCGCGTTCTTATTTACGCTGCAGGTCACGTTCGCAGGGGAGTGGACGCTAAATGCCCGCATCCACGTTTCTATTCATCCTTGCGGGGCCTAATCGTATGCACTGTGGCAGAAAGTGCCATGTCGCACCATCTCGGCGGCATTAGTCAAATTGGATGGCGGCGTTTTAAAAAAAAAAAAAAATCTCAGCCGAAGCGCGACGTGCGTCATTAGGGCAGCCTTCGTCCCGTTGCTGTGCTGACTGGGCTGGCGGCAAGCTTTGCTCTGTGAACTCTCTCTGTCACATTACTCCCAGGACTAAAAATGAACCTGCTATAGCAATGTGGGCATGGCCTGTTATTCTATGTCAGCAGAGGGGGGAGGGGGGGGGGGGTTGGCAGCAGAAGGACCATCCCAGCATCATCCTCACATATCCCCAGGGCTGTGCCCACCCCCATGGGCAAGTCCTGGGCAGAGAGGTTCAGTCTTGGGCTAGCTTTGGGCCTGTGCATGCATTCCTGTGTGACTACACAGAGAGCAGGTGGGCGGTATGCCTTCATGACACACTCTGCTATCACCCGGCCTCACCCAGGACCACCGGGGCTGGCTCAGAAATGAAGGGCGGGTCTTATCGCCTCCATCCGGCATCGATACCCTTAATGCCACCAGTACTGTCATCAGCACTGGGCGGATCAGTTCCATTGCGTTTTACTTCCCTGTTAGTGGCTCCTCTGGGCTCACATCCAAAAATGAAGTGATTTCCTCACAAACGGGTGATTTCTAACACCGCTCCCGGTCTTGCGTAAGGGCCCAGGGCATCGGTCAGCTCTGGCCCTGTAACAGAATGCGGCGAGCGTGTGGGTTGGGACGGGCATCCTCGGTGCGTAATTCGCCGAGCGGGCGGGGCCTGGCAGGACCCCGGGGACGGTACGGCAGATAGACGCGCGGCGGACGTGAACAGATTGGCACAGATTATTGAGCGCGGGCAGGATGCAGGCGCACCCGGGCGGCCCTGCCGCGCCGGGGCCCACGCTACTAGCTTCCTGCCCTCCGGCCACCCTTGATACGGTGAGCCTGGCTGGTGGCCCAGCCGTACCCCACAACACATGCGGCTTGGCGGGGGTTCGAGGGCTAGACAGCCGATGAGAAGCCTTTTTCGGGGGGCGGGCTTCAAAGCCTTATGGTCTTAATTACATTCCATAGCTTCCACTATTTTTATCAATAAGATCATCGTTATTATCAGTATGGAAAGTGAAATGTGTTGTTCAGTTTAACGTCAGCCAGCACTTGTCCAAAGATTTGCACCATATCCACATGACACTGTTCCAGTTATACACACTTTTTAAATTTCATTACTGTAGCATTCATGTAACGTTCTCCACTCCGGGGTACAACTGCAAGGCCCTCGTGAAGATCTGCACTGCCACTTTCCAGCTCCCTGCGTCCTGCTCCTAATCCCAAGGCTGGGCTGCTGCCTGCGCGCTTGTTTTCATAACCGCCTCTCTTCTGTTTCCATTTTGCCGTTGAAAATATTTCAGCGTTTCTCACTTTTTTTCTTGGCAGTTTTTTTTTTGTTTTTTTTTCTGCCAGTTCTTCTGCGACATGATAATGTATGCATTTACGCACTTGTCAACGAGGTGACATCCGTCCGCCTCCCAGAACCATATATGCCGCATTTTTTTTTTCTGCTTCTCTGCCCCTGCCGTGTTTAAAACGGATCACAGCTGTGAGCTGACATCTAGCTGGCGGTTTTGGCCCCGCCCCTTTCTGTGGTGTACGTGATTACGTGTGTACTGGTGTCCCCTGCCTGTGTCTGCTCTCTGTTCCATTGCGACTTTCCTGCACGTCGGTGTGCTTCCTCTAACACATGTCACTCTCTGCCCAGCACACCCAGATGTGTAAGTGGTTTCGCAAACCCCTCGTTTTGCACCCCCCCCCCCTCGCTGTGATGTCAGAGGAGAACCTTTTCTGCTCATGCGAACGCGCAGAACACATGACTTCTTGAAGCTGATGCTCCCATCTGGTGACGATCTGCCCGGACACCTACAATTTAAAGAAAACATTTCTATTCAAGTCCTCTTAAGGTTTTTTTTACTCCTTCTTGGTCCTGAAGATCTCGTCGAAGCTGAATCACCAACGACGCACAGAGATTTCGTTCTTTCATTACACTTTTGTCATTGTGCCAACATAACGACAATATCGTGAACAGCCCAGTAATGTCAGACGTGTATCTTCATTTGAAATGTAAATAAAAGCATTTTGTGCACGTCGGGCTCACTTATCTGTGGAAATGAGTGCACATATATGCATCTTTGTCTGTGTTTTTGATGTTACTGTAAGACCTTGTCAGGGAGCGAATCCTGTTTCCTGACATGGAGGAAGTGGACGGATGCCACGGGCCATGTCACTCAGCGGGGCTGGGAGTGTGAGGCTAGGAGCCAGCCAGGAAGTTCGGCCCCGGGGGACGCCAGCTCCTCCCCCCGGCATTGTTTTCTTTGGTCTCCTGTTTTGTGAGGTGCTCTGTTGGCACATAATGCAAGCTGCATTTTTTTACTCATTCCATGCAGCTTCATGCATGGAGGAGTCACCAAACATTAGCTGTGTACCCTATGCCGTCTTGCAGCTATCTGCGGCATTGGGTACGCAGTTTTGCGGCTATCTGCAGCATAGATTCTATGCAGGTGTATAAATCAGCCTTTAATCGTATATCTACTGTATTTTTCGAAAGAGGGATTGTAATTTATTTGTGCTCCCTGGGATTTTAACCCACTGGTAGCACCATCATTCTTAAGAATTAAAGCTTTTTTAATGAAGGTGATAGCTGCTAGATGACGCCATTATAATCATCGAAATCTTTGCAGCCAAGAACATATACTACTGGCAGAAAATTAATTCTGACTGATTAATTGGTCACTTGGTCACTGAGTTTCAGAGCAGTGGTCCAAATGAACCCTATTCCCTATCTCGGATAATTGTCATCAATTGTCTCTTGAGTTGAATTTGACTCCCCGGTGTGTTTTTTTATAATTAAAAGATTCAACAAGACTTTGTGTGCGTGCATGTTAATGTGCCAACAGTCCATATGTAATTGCCAAGTAATTACAATTGCCAAGTAATGCATAAGTGAGAGGCTTCCAGGGCACCACCGGTCATGTGTGGTTCCTTGGAAAGCGAGTCCAGATGTAGCCACAGGAACTAGAAATACCAGGAGAAAATCCTGTTGACCCTGAGCTGATAGAGCGGCCAGGGCGGTGGGTTCCTGTCATGCAGTGGTATGTGGGAGAACTGGACAGACTGGTGCAGAGGGACGCAACCTTCAGCATTTTCCATGCTAATCGCAGCCCAGGTCTTCAGCCCCGCTGGCTTCCCAGCAGCCTCTCCGTCTGCGAGGCCCTTTCCTGCCCGGCATCGCTCCGTTAGCCCTGTGCATGGCGCTCGCGCCTCGCGAGGGGCGGAGCCACAACTGGGTCAGTGCCGACAGAAGGATGGCCTTCCCGGATGGTCGGTGAGGTGATGCGAGAACAGGACTCGAGTCAGCGTGACATCACGTGTTCTGAGGGACAAAAAATAAATAAATACATGTGTGACGATAAGGACACCCGTGTGGCAGAGAGTTGCTTTTTAACGACAAATTAGCGAATAAAATTAGCCTAGTGCTCCAGGTTTTGTAGCCTAAGGTCCCGTAATGTGCCTGAACAGGAGGGTGTCCCTGCGGTTGTTCTCGTCCTACATGCAGAAGCATTATTTACATTTTAAGAGAGGAGGCGACATTAGCACTGGGGCGTGAGCTTATCTCCCCCGAATGAGAGGCTCTGCAGCCACCACACAGGAAGTGGCGTCATGGTTCGCCTGAAAACACTCTGCCGGTTACGTCAGACCCGTATCCGTGCCAGACCTGCCGCGGAGGGGCTGCTCCTGGTGTTCGGGCCCACGCAATGCTGGCTTCCTTCCAGCAGGTCCGCATCTGCATCTGCCGGGCCCCCGGTGAGTGGAATGGGGCCTGTGCGGTGAGCCCCCCCCCCCCCCCTGCTGGGTTTACAGCAGGGTTAAATGAAAAGAGGGAGAGTTAGAGAGCTGGCAGTGCTGGGCTCAGCTCCACCCTAACCCTGCCATCAGCGGGCCGCTCCATCTGTCTGATCCGCCTTTGGGGGGGGGGGGGGGGGGGGGTTGTGGGGCCGGAGAGGGCGTACGGGGGGGCTTTCAGTGGGGGGGGGGGGGGCGCGGGCGGGGCCGATCTCGGTGTATATACTGGGGGCTGTGGGGTCCAGCAGGGGGACATGCAGGTGTATATA
>JAODKM010000040.1:4497048-4565579 GCA_026780845.1 Petrocephalus sullivani
GAAGGGGGGGAAGGGGGGTTAGTATTGTTGGGTAGGGGGGGGGGGGGGGGGGTGGGGGGGGTGGGAGGTTAGGGGGGGTTTTGTGGGGTGGGGGGGGGGGGGGGGGGGGGGGGGGGTGGGGGTTTTGGGGGGGGGGGGGGCGGGGGGGGGGGGGGTCCCCCCCCCCCCAACCCCCGAACTCGGGGGGCGCCCTATTTGTTGGGGCCCCCTTTGGGGGGGGGGGGGGGGGGGGTGGTGCTGGCTGACGGTGCTGCGTTCAGCGCCAAAGCTGCGGTGCGTGCCGGCCCTTTAAGACTCTTGCCGAAAATGGTGCAGACTCATCCCCCACCTTCTACACAGAGGATACACACCAGTCTCACACTATATGACATATATTATACGTGAAGAGTCGCAGAGCCGACGCCCTGTCACCATGTCACAGGAGCAGGGACAGTACAAACATGCTTTTTGACAGGTTCTGTGCTCCTGAGCTAGGCAAGATCTTCGGCTGCGATGATTTCACGTTTATCAGTAATCTAATCATTGCTCGGCGCAATCAGTTTCTTTGAACGATACCAGATGATTATGTTTACCTTTGTATCTCAATCATGTGCCATTGTCTTGATCTCCATTGTAAGGTGCTAATATGACTTGGTCATGTCGCCTTTTTCGCTATGCTTACTGCTACATTTTTTCTCTGATGGTAGCCCTGTTAAATTATGCATTCGCAGCATTGGATCATGCCAGGCTCGGCCATAATACTTATCTCCTCTTGCTCCATCTGTCTCACCTTTGAAGTTCTCAACACGTCCCAGCTTCCAGTGGCAACATCCCCTCCCTTTGTTCTACTGGTCGGTGGCCCTCGCTGCCGTGCTGCGATTGGTCCGCAGCCATGTCACCTGACCCTATTGTCTTTGTCGGGATGTTACTCATGGTTTAGAATGACTCAGATTTGATATTTGGCTTTAAGTGGTTGAATCACAAGTCCTGCTTATTTCCATAGTTTTCATAAAATGTGTGAAAGAACGGGTCAGCTGGCTCTCCTCCCGGTCCTATTGCTAAGTAAAGTGGTCTATTAAAGGATTGTGTAGCTTATCGGCTTGAAGGAACTCCGGATATTGATCCGGCCTTGTCAATATGCGGGGCATAGCGTATGCGGCCGGTCCAGGGAGCCTCTTATGAGGAGCCCAGGCAGGCGACCACGTCCCCAATATACTCTCCTTGTGCCCAAGCGTCCGTTCACCAAATGCTATCACAGGGGTCCTCGCTTCACCCTCGCTCCCGGGTCCCGAATCAACGATATTGTGGGTTTGGGAGGTGGGTCAGACACTGTCTGTCACAAACTCTGCCCCTCAGTGAGTCACCAGTGGGATCGCTTACGTCTGTAACTCGATGCATTCTCCGGTTTGCCAATTTTATTTTAGAATCCAGAGCCTGACAGCAGTATCGTTAATATTTTTATCAGCTTGTTTATTAAATTGCAGGCCCATGTAGTGAGAATAGAGGACACACAGACATGGCTCCTGCAGGCTCTGCCACAGCCTAATGGATTAATATTCATAATAATCGTACATAACCTAAATCTAAATGTTTATTCTCAGAGATGAAGATGGCAATGGTATAATTTTAGCTGCTCCAAAGAGAGACAGTCAGTGTAGCTTCCAGCTACAGGATGTGTCACCTTCCTTTTGCCAGTGTTCCCTCCCACCCACACACACACACACACACACACACACAAACACATGCACAGACACACACACACACACCCCGCCCCCATGTGACCTTCCCTCCTCCCCATAGGAGCCATGAGCATTAATGCCCGTAGGGGAAGGAGTCATACTTCACCTCCCTCGGATCAGAACCGACATGCAGCATACAGAGCCGTGAGTCACACACACACACACACGCACACGCGCGTGCACGCGCACCCAGGCCCTCGTTAGGGACGGCAGAGCGAGGCAGCGATGTCATGGCACTCCGAGACGAATCAGGCCACCTTCAGGGAAACTCATATCTCTGTGACCCCCCCCCCTCCCCTCCCTATTTTTACGCCCACGTTCCCCAGGCTAAAATTAATTCTCTGGGCCTAGGCACACTGTATTCTTCTCACCCGAAAATGAAAATTTCAGTCGGGGACCACGATCTTGCCGACGTATCTGCAGAGAGCCCGACGCGCTCGGAGCGGCGCTCGGATATTCCGAAGCCAAGCATCTCATCTTATCAAGGGGCGGCAGGGATTAGCGGTTAGATTTCCGGTGGCAGTTAAGCCCCGATAACCTCACACATGCAACGGGAGTTACACTGACTTCCGCGCGGCCGAGTTCCTACCCAACAGTCACGCTCTGAGACTGCTGCGGGAAACATGTCACATAACTCTCTGCCGTCATCTAGGGAGTCGTAGTGCCCCCCCACCCACACCTTTTTGTCAGATGACAGCAAGAAAAAAGCCTGCTTCTTTGGTGGTGGTGGTGGGGGGGGGGGGTCGGTCGACTGATCTCACTGCCAGGTCACTATGCCTCAGAGTCCAGAGTGTATCTGGCTGTATGTCACCCACACAGGTGAGCTGGTGTATGAGGAGGCAGGAGTCTGGATGACTAAAGGACGTCCTACCGTCTGTAAGTCAGCAGGGAGGGCGGCTTCGGGGGGGCTGGGGGGCAGAGTAGTAATGTCGGCAGTTCCTGTCACCGGAGTTCCTGCACGCAGTTTCACCTTCTTTTTTCATGTCACCTCACAATGGCTTCACTTTCATTTACATCCCTGCCCACAGCTTCTCGTTTTTTGTAAACCGCCCCTGTCTGTGGGCGAAGAGAGAGTCAGCTGTGACCTCTGGGGGAAGACCGAGGCGTCAACGGCAGACTGGAAATGAGGGGGGGGGGGGGTTGCGTATTGAAAGCCACAGATGTCGCTGAGTGGCAGCCAGCTGGGGCTGCGGAGATGAACCGGAAGCGGACCCCCGGCCAATCGATGGGACGCGGCGCTAACCTCCGGGGCACCGAGGCTGCTGAAAAGTCCCGGGCAGAATGAAGGAAACTGGATCATTTTTGTCGCCGGCATGTAAAAGGAACTGCCATTGATCCCTGGGGGCGTGAGGGGGGTGTTTATATAATGAAGCTCGGACTTGGGCTGAAGCTCGGCTCCTCAGAGTAGCAGCACTCGTCACTACAGCCCCACATAAGGTCAGGTACCATTGGCTTCAGGGGGTTTTCTCCCAGACCCCACACCTGCGCCAGGCCCCCCGTACATAACTCCAGGGTCCAGGACAACATGACTTCAACACGGCCCCCATTACACAGAGCCCCGCCCTCCCACCTGGGCCCAGGAAAGTTTCCCCGGTGTTCCCCCAAGACCGTGGGCCAATCAAACTCCCAGCTGCAGCCAGGTCCCAAAACACAATGCCTACTCTGTTTCACCTCGTCCTTCTTTCCTCAACCTGTGTCCTCTCCTGTCCCCAAATCCAGTCCCCATCCCTGTGTGCTGTGGTTCTTCCCACTGGAAGACACTCAAGTGTTGCAAACGAAGACTTGAGGAGTCACTGTTTCACATGTAGAAACGTCTCTAGACAGACCTGCCTGTGAGTGCAGGTGGAGACAGACCGCCCCGCCAACGCTGCAAACTGGAAAGGGAAGTGGGCCGCGTTTCGTGCTTTGGACGTGTCAAAACATCTGTACATGTCTTCCTGCTTGATTTCGACATGATATAGAGGTCAGACCTAAAGTAGTATTGTGCAAGTAAGTATTACGCCTACCCCTCCCCCTAGAATTACATGTAGCATGTAGACAATGCTGTAAAATTAGAGCGGGAAACTGTATAAATAAACAACACATATAACACCCCAAGCGACTGTCTTTGTTGTGGCTTAGTGCTTCCGCTAAAGGAAGTGAGCTTGGTGGTCTGTGTTCAGGCAGTGTTGTGTCTTGTGGTCTTTTGTGTGAGATAAAATTAATCGCATTTTACGTTACTGTACTGCTGAGCTGGACCTGCCTGCCGCCTTCCACCAGGCTGCTCCGGAAAGTCCCGAAAACCACCAAACCCGCCTACATCAACTTATGTTGCGTGGGATCGGGTGAACGCTCTGAATCCATCTAGAAGGTTTTGTCAGGTCTAGCCTACATGTAGCATATGTCATTTCATAAAAATAAACCACATATAAACCTAGCTTGACAGTGCTATATTAAACTAACTTGGGTATTGGAGAAGAAAAACAATTATCAGTATTTTACTTGGATTGAACTGTATTGTATAATATTTGTGCAATTGACTTTTAAGGCAACTGTGTAGGCAGCCGGGTATAGATGGCTTGGGACATTTCCCTACTAACATTATGGGAGTACTATGTGTCTTCAGGGGGGATTTGGGGCTGGCTTGGCCCCTACTAATGTGGAGATCAAACCTAAGCCATAAATATGACATAAATAGGTTAAGAATGAAGTGTGATGCAACAGTAGTGACAGACAGCTGTGCTCACTCAGTGAAGGTGATTTACAATTGATATAACTGCCGCTGTCATAATGATGGTAATGACACATCACCCCTCCATGGGGCATCTGAGGCTGCGTGATTATATGGACTGAGTGACTACGTCTCTCCAGATGATCAGCTCCAGCTTGGTGAATGACATCATGCCAGTGGTGATGTCAGGCAGGGGCTGAGGGATGGAGCCGCTAGCTAAACGCCGTCCTACACCGACAGCAGTCGCCGTGGAGTATGTGACCGCGCGCGGCATTCTTTAAGGCCGGCGGTGGGTTGGGATGCAGAGAATGGGCAATGGGGAAGGGGATATGCCCATTCACCTGTGGGCCGATGGCCAGCTTAGCGGTTCCGGAAGTGAGGTCGTGGCCTGAAGGTTGTGGGATCCAGACTTTTGGTTGAGTTCTTGCCACAGCGTGTCTCCACTCAAGCGTCTGGCTAAACTAGTGGATGAAAGTCCATCGCGTCGTGAAGATTTGCGCGCGAAGCAAATGTATGCACAAATGAGTGGGCCGCAAAGAAGATCTACGCAATCAGCATGCTGAAGGCTCAAACATGCCGCATGTGATTGCATGTCATTAAGCATTTCTGCAAGAGTGAACTACTTGTGTATAAGTTGAGTGCCTAACCTTTTATTTCAAGGCACGTAATCAGTGGTGAGGGGCTGCCAAAGTATCGTATGCTTGCCGATGTCCTTGTTTGAGAACGAGTCTCGTGGAGTGTTCTGGTGTCCTTCAGACCTCTGGTTGTGGTCTTTGGCTGGCGTTCAGCCCGGAGGTGAGCACATTGTGATCGCCCCCCAAACGGGCTCTCCCGGTTACCGGCTTCCTGTCCATCGTCCGGTCGTTATGACAACAGAGTGATTTTCACCCTCCGTGCTCCCTTTGCCAGGGACCTAACAACAACAAGAGCCAGTAAAGGGAATCAAATTAGCCTGCTAAGTGTACCCTGTATCACCGCTGCTGTTTGTCGATGAGAGGACAGTGTGAGGTAGAGGAAGTATCCTCGCTCCCTTATTGTCACCATGGAAGAGGCTGGCTGGTTATTTCCACTCACAGGCTCTTATCTCACAGTTACCTCACCTATTTAAAAAAAAAACAACCCACACACTGCGGGATTATATCCTCGCCATCAACAAGCCACAATTTGAGCTCATCATGTAATACGGTTTTGATAAACACTTCTTTCAGACCACAGACCTCTTAAGAGACGCCAAGTCAGCTGAAGCCCCGCAGTGGCGGGAACCGCAGGACGCCACTGGATAGATCAGCTCCGCGGCGCTTGTGTGAAATGGCTGAGCCATCGAGAAGAAGCGGAGAATTTGAGGCTCTGTCTGTGAGGCTGGAATCCTGCCCCTGGGCCTTGATGTCTGATTGCATTTGAGGAGAGGTGAGGCAGGTTTCGGGTCCTATCATGCACTGCCTGCGATGACGGCGGGCCGCAACCTGGCAGAGTGCTCGTCATGAGTGAATAAGACGAGAATTATGAATGTAGGCACTGGAGCGGGGGTGACTCAGGGCCCAGGAGTGCGTGGCCATGAAGCACAAGAGGGTACGAGAGTGGACAGATCTCCTTGTGTGTGTGTGTGTGTTTTTATACTTGCAAGAGTTCATCAGAAATGGTAATTTTTGTCATCTTGTGATTATATTAATTCATTCTTCCTATGTCATAAGTCACGGGGCCTTCATTTCAATGTGCTAATCTTAAAGATCCCACATTGGCCGATAGGCCTGACTGTGTGGATTCTCAATAAGAGTTTTCACCCATTTCCCCACCTCTGCATGCTGGCTGACGGTAATCCCGCACTGCGTGATCTTTGTCTCATTGGGAAATGCCAGGCCTATTTTAGCATAGCTGAGTGCATACATTCATAGCACCAGGAAGCACCTGTAAAGCGGAGAGGGAACCTCTATTGTGTCCCTTCTGTGTCAAGACTTTTCTGTGGAATTCACATGTTAATCAGGAAATTGCTCATCACTGCACTGCGCTGTGCGAGTGAATCGTGACTTTGTGCTGTACCTGGACTACAGTACAGGGAGCTTTTGCTTAGTTAATGGCCAGAGATGAGCCAAACAGACACCTTGTGAGAGAAGCAGGCCGAGGTCATGCGACAGTACAGTGTAAGGCTCTTTGCATGCATGCTATATGTCAGGCAACCACTGGCAGAGATGGAAAAGCTAGCCATAAAATATAGGCACAGAGTGGCCAGCGGGGAAATTGCCTTATTTATTCACACATGGTGGCTCAAGCCTCTTATCAAAGCTGACAGAGGACAAGGTGTCTTATTATCTGTGACGAATCACACTCCTCACACTGATGGCAAACTCTGCACAGAGCACTAAATGTGACTTTTTTTACCTTAGTATTTGTTGTGTGTGAGGGCCACCGAATTTTCCCAGTTGCTATACATGTTATTTGTATAGCTTTTATTTATCAAATATCGAATTGTTTTGACAGTAATTATTGACTGCAACTGCATAAAGAATAATGTACGGTTAAATGCAAGCCTGTAAGCCTTTCAAAGGAAGCTGTTTTTGTGACCCCATTCCGCGTTTTTGTATGAATTGTTTTTTTTTAATCAAGGCTTTTCCACAACGTTTCTCGTTTGGGAATCCTCGTGTTCTTTTTTTCCGAAACGTATTAGCAGATTATTTTACTGGGGTGAGCTTTCATTTCTTTCTTACAAAATCAATTACGCACATGTCGGCTGTACTTCCAATTCGAGCCTCCTGGCCATGTTGCACAACCGCCTGTCCGGTGCATCGCCGTAGGACAAACGCACCCCCCACTTAACCACCAATCGGAAGCGGCGGCGGACCTCCAGCAGCTTACGGCCGAAATGGCTGGCTACCTGCCTGCAGACGCCATAAACAGATTAAGGTAAGTGAGGGTTTCGCGGATGCAAAATACCAGCCTGCCAAAAGCAAAACGTGCTTCATTGGCACATGCATAGGCATCGCAGGAATAAAATCTGCAGTCTGATTTTTCACACTCACCTCTGTGTGCTAAAGCGCCCATTTCCCTAATTATTGAATTACATCATCGCATCTTTCCCGGGCTATTTTATATAACCTCCTACATTTTTCTATGACTGTAATTCGAATTAAAAAAAAAATTACTGTCCCACATTTTGATGCATAGAATAAATAATAGTTATTCTAATTTATCTTTTGCGTTAACACTTTCATGAATTTGGTAGAAAATGCTTCTACCGTCTGTTGTGACCTTAACATAATTGGAAAACATATGGGTGGCGTCTGCCCACACGCCTGTGACGTCACACGGAGCGATTACAGCCAGCCCCTATGGCAGACCGCCTGGCGTCGTAATCCCGCTCTCACCCGTTATCACCCTTTCATATAATCAACGCATCCTCTCTTGGTCATCATCCACATTATCTCTCGAAAAAGAAAGTGTAAAGACGGCTCAATGCAAAACTGATTTGCCTCCGTCTATCAGGAGGACACAGACGGACCCTAACCCCACTCTCTTTTGTGCCCGTCTGTTTTTTTCCTGAGCCATTTTTATGCCTCGCACAATATACCACGTCTGTTGTTTAATGTTGAAATTGTATTCTTAGTTTAATCCGTAGCTCGTTAGTTACACGAGTCAATATTTTTGAACTGTATACCTCTGCTACTGGTTGACACCCATAGAATGTGTCCCTTTAAGCCTGTTACCGTATTATCAGATTACAACCTACGGAAATGGAACAGGTGGCTAAAGATGGCAACAGAAGGTGATATCAATGTTATTCTTTTTAGGCAGCATTTCTTTGTACCTGTAAATTTTAGAAGTTCGTTTTACAACCAATGCTATTTTAATACAATCGATCCTTTCAGTACAAGTTAAATAAACTCGTCGGTTTATTTAATCTTCTGCAAACAAACCTCACAGGCATTCGGCGATTATAAGCGTGGCCAAGTCGCGGAAAACTTTTTATTTAGGCTATGCCGATAAGGATCGTTTGGCTCATCGCTAGTATTAGGATTTCTTGGAATTATGTGGCCTGTATATCAGTTTCACATTCAAAAACCGTTGCATTTGACAATAAACCAGGGGTTTTGTTATGACTAATTGCTGGTTCAGGCGTATTCAATCTCTCGTAAGGTTGGGGCTTAGTAGCCGACGGCAGTGTAGGCGGTCTTCGCCTAAATCATGCCCCGTCGCTGTCCATATATGGTTCGTGACGTCACAAGCCGGAGGTTCCGTTCGTATAAAGCAGATAGAGCGGAATCCCCTTCGTCGAAATGTGCACACGGACGCACCGGAGAGTGCAACTCACTCCGTTCTCTAGCCCCATGTAAGCATAGTCGAATACATTTCATTCTCTTTCAGTAATATCAGTTGTGAACTGGCAAGCAATATGAAGGTCAAAACAATAGACTCCCGGCGTCTTAAGAGAATTTTAAGGAAGGAACGTGGAAGCTGCCTAATCGTGGACTGCCGACCGTATTTTTCTTTTACGAATTCAAGTATAAAGGGGTCATTCAACGTTAACTTGAACTCCGTTGTCGTGCGGAGGTCGCGGGGCGGCCCAGTCCCTCTTCATTTTGTTATCCCGGATGAGAGAGCGCAGTACCAACTTCGAGAGGGTACGATTTCGGCGATTGTGGCATTAGATGACAAAACATCCCACTGGCAAAAGCTGAAAAAAGACAGTATAGCACAAATTGTCATAAATACATTGTCGCATCTTGCAAGTGGAACAAACATCTGCTTTCTTAAAGGTGAGTGACTGTTTTGGTTTTACCCATTCGGGAGCCAACCTTTTGTCTAAACTCGTCCGCTATAGTCAAGTACTAAAAAGGTTTTTTATTCCAAACGAATGCTGAAATAGAATATTGAAATATTGAAAGTTAAAACTGATGTCTGAATCTTTGGCTTTCCGAAATTGTACGGTCATAACATTCGCTTTATATTAGAAAACAGTGGGTGAATTTAACACGTCCTCAATGTTTTGAAAGGATATTATAGTAGTTCAGGAATAAAAATGTAATGATGATGATGATGATGATAATAATAATAATAATAATAATAATAATAATGATGATGATGATAATAACAATAATAATAATGATGATGATGATGATAATAACAATAACAATAATCATAATCATATATATTCATAATAATCATATAATTATTATATATAATTATATATATATATAATTCTTGCAGATTTATTTTATTTGTGTTTCTACTGTTTGAAAAATCTCTCCTGAAATAAGAGCAGTGTCGTGTCGTTGTTTGTCACAAAGTAGTATGTCGTTCACTTCGCTACAATCGAGCGAGAAAGGTTTCATCCGTGGGATAAACTTAAAAGACGCGCTACGTCAAACGGGTGCCGATGACTCAGGCTGTGAGGAGCCTGTGATCACACACACACGCACACACACACATGTCAGCGACCATCCTTTGGCTATTCGGTCTGGTTTCGTAGTACATATTTTGAGGACTGCTCATTTGTTCTGATACCGATGTCAAAATGTTGGATCCGTTTCAGAAAATTCCCGTTTAAGAAAATGGAGTTAGGATGTGATGACGTTAATGTCATGACATGACATGAATTTAAGCGTGTTTTCTTAAATAAGTTAGCTACATTCTGAATCTCAAGATCCTGTTATGACTATAAGACCTAAAAACCGTCTAAACAATGTGTTCTCTGTGTGCGCATAATAAGGGGAAACGGCATAACAGATCTGGGCATTATCAGTAAGAGGGGCAACGCTGAATGGCCTTTTTATGCTTTTGTCCGACAGGAGGATATGAGAGCTTCCATTCCCAGTACCCTGAACTTTGCACGGAGCTGAAACCCGTCCCCCCGACGGGAACCGAAACCGATAAAATGGTCGGGATCAGCTTGTGTGAGAGGCTCGGCGCCCAGCACAAACCAGATTACGATCAGGTACGGAAACGGAGAGACGCTGGCGTTTCCTCGCCCCAGCCCGGCGTCAGCGTGGCCATTTCCCCCTCGGCAGTACATCCCCCCGCAGGCGATTTACGCCGTCACGCATGCACCTATGAAAGTGGACATATAGCACGCAGTATTATTCTAATAAGGAAAAGCAATCCCATAGCTGTTGTTGTTGTTTATAGCGTACTTCACAATATAGCCTAAAGATTAAAGTAAGGGTGTTCTATCTGATTGCTTGGAGTAGGCCTATATTTAGTGGCACGTTTATCAGTAAAGAGAGAGAGACCGGTATTTGTATCCGATGATATGTATGCGTGTCAGCTAAAACAACACGCTCGGCTGGAATTTGTACAGGAAACATTGTTTACAGGATTATGATTAAGCAGTCAGTGCCTGGCTTACTGGTCTGACGGCATCTAGGTCATCCTATGAAATGGCAGAATGAAATGCAGCGATAGTTACGCATTCCATCTTAGAATAAGTGACAGTGAGACACGGAGGCCTTTTCATCTGCGGATACTTTCAGTTCACACCTGTCACATCTTAATTTGTTCCGTGATTGAAAGGGTGATCTGCTTTCATTAAGACGGTAGACTAATTATTTGTCACTAATGAAACAGATTAAACGGCCTTCCAGTCACGTGATCGTATTAATCCTCCCACGTTGTCTTGTAAAGGAGTTCTTAAAATTCCGAGCCGTGTAGTACTCTCGGTGAAACGCGGCGTTCCTCTGACGTACTTCTAAAGAGCGATCGGTATGATGCATGAGGACTGTGACTAGGTCACCCTGCGAAACGCAACAACAACGCATGATCACAGGAGTGACCGCTCGCGGATCCGGTTTCGTAAACATCCAGCAGCTGTCAACACTGCCTTAGAAGATACCATCAGTGATTCTTGACCTTGCTATCACTCGACATGTTTTTAAAATTAGCCATTAGGGGAAGGGTTTGTTCCGGGTTCTTGTTCATTAGCATGTCTTTCATTGTACTTGTTTCTGAAATCTAATTTGTACCCCCCTCTCTTCCAGGGCAAGCCCGTGGAGATCCTGCCTTTCCTCTACCTTGGTAGTGCCTACCACGCCTCCAGACAAGACTATCTAGATGACCTTCACATCACGGCTTTGCTGAATGTGTCCCGGAGAGACACGGAGCAATCCAAGGGCCACTACAATTACAAATGGATTCCAGTGGAGGACAATCACACAGCAGACATCCACTCTCATTTCCAGGAAGCCATTGACTTCATCGGTAAGCACCTTTTCCCCCTTAGATCTTATTGGCTCTTGCAGTGTTACAGCCAGCCTTACCCTGAGGTATGGAGATCCATACCATTAAATACCAGTGCTGATGGACATTGGATGGACATTGCTCATCCATAAACCTCCTTCTCTGAGATTCTTGTTCTTAATGAAAGAATAGACAGTCTTTTCCCTTATACTGGAATTTAATAACCATCCCAAGAATTCCCCCCCCCATCCCAATTTTAAACCGCTTTATAAAGTTCACATTTCCCCAAACATTTGAGGAACATTCCAGCTGCCATGCAGATAGTATAACTGTCCTCAAAAACAGCAGCGGGCTTAAATAGGAGTGTTTGTTTTCATTGCTGCGGATGAGACAGGCAGGGCCTTTTCACACGTCCTGCAGGGGATTAAACCGCTGTTGTTATGGGGGCTGCTCTCGATTCCTTTGAAGTGGTCACTTAATGAAGGCGTGCTCTTCCTTAACCATTGTACCTCATGGATGGGCGTGCCCGCCGTGCTGCTAAATTGGGTTTCTGCTGAAGACGGGTGTTGGCTAAGGCTGTTTATCTTAGGCAGGTGTACTTCTGGCCTGGAGCCAACTAGGGAAAGGACCTGAATAGGGCAGACAAAAAGAGTTAGGTAATAGTAATAGCTGAACAAAGACGGGAACGGAACTATTTACTGATCTACTGTGCGTGTCTGTCTGTGGGGGGGAGGGGAATGACCCGAGGTAATCTTCCTTCTGATGCGGAAGAGTGCTACACTATTGTGCGCTTTAGGCCACAACCGGTGAATCTGCTGCTTGATCTTTAAAATCCTTTAAATAGGCATAGAGATGTGGGCAAATTGCACAGCATACAATAAGCGGGTCATTAAACAAGTGTTTTACCTCCACCATTGGACGGTTCTGTGTTGTGTCATGTGGTTATGGGGATCTGAAGCCTAATAGCTATTCAGCTGGGTCCTTGATGTATTGTTGATGTAAGAATAAATCAGTGATTGAAGGGAGAGGAGAGGAAAAAAGCCCTCTGAGTAATGGGTGGGGATAAGTTGCAGTGCTTCGTGAGCTGTGAGTCAGGAGCGACGTAGGTAGCCACAGGTGGAGATGGGCAGGAGCCACATGATTGCGGAAAGTTTCACAGAATGACGGGTACTCTGCAGGTTGGAGAAGCTGCCAATTAAGGAGCTAGCCAGCATCATATTCGTTCCAACGTGATGCTCTCTTGCATCCACCCCTCAGCTGAATATGACTGTTACCCACAATGCACTATTGACCTGATTTGACAACTGAAACTTATCATAAATTTGAGGTGTTAATAATGAAGACGAAATGGCGTCCTGATAACGTCATGCGAGTTTAATTTCATGCAGTGTATTTTTTTTTTTCTTCTTCATCTTCCAGACTGTGTAAAGCAAGCAGGAGGGAGAGTCCTTGTCCATTGCGAAGCTGGGATCTCCAGGTCACCCACCATATGCATGGCTTACATCATGAAGACCAAGAGGCTGCACCTGGAGGAAGCGTTTGACTTCATCAAGCAGCGGCGAGCGCTTATCTCCCCCAATTTCAGCTTCATGGGTCAGCTGCTCCAGTTTGAGACTGAAGTGTTTTCTGCTGTCTCGCCAACCTCTGCTGCCCCCTGCAGTCAAGAAACGGTCTCATTCTTAGCGAAGGACTTCACCTTCAACAAGAACTACGAACCCTCTGTGTTTACACTCCCGGGGGCCTTCCTGGCACCCTTACCCCTCCAGACACCAGTCCACCAATTTAAGTTGAGTCCAATAACTGCACTGCCTTAATATTACTTTTGGCCTCCTGTTTGTCTCCGAATACTTGAAAAACAAAAATGTTCAGCCCTCGTACAAGTTGTTGAAGGGATGAAGCTGGATTGCTTGAAGGGGAGAGGAAAAAAATGATGATGGAACGTATTTTGAAAGGACTGAGGAAAAGGCAAATGTTCTTGAAATCCATACACACTGATGCTGTTGCCTTTGATATATATAGCGAACAGGATTATATAATTATAGCAATAGCTGCCTTATCTTGAAGTTCCTATTACCTATTCACTAAGTGTGGAAAGAATTTTTAATTTATTATAATTTTTTTTTTACAAGTTCTGTGAAAACGTTAATAAAACATTCTCATTCTTGCACAACGTGACAAGGACTTTGTCTGCCTTTATACAAGGACACGAAACATTAAACATACACAAATGTAGGTACTTTAAATCAGTTACATGTATATTTCACACCGTATGGATTTTGTTAGGCCATTGGATTAAAAAATCATAGTATAACGTGTAAGTAAAACGACATTAAGATGTACTTACTATTTATTACAACGGTACGTAACGTACATCATAAAATGAACTAATCAAATGAAATGTAATGTTTATGTTAGAACAATGAGGGCTGCAGTACTATTTGTGACATACAGTTGATAAACGGGAAGAAGACAGGAACGCTGTTAGTGAGGATTCACGGGGCGGAAGTGAATAATTCTGAGCTGACGAGTAATGCAGTAATGAAAAGGGGTGCGGCGCAAACCCCCAATCCAGCCCCAGTCTGGTGATAAATATTAGGATGTGGTTCACAGAGATTCCCACGCCGACCGCGTTCCTTCCCGGCGACTCATAGGCGGCATCCATCATCCGCACTGCGAGCACTGAGTCACGGTGCATCGGGGGGGACCGGGGGGGACCGACCGACGCCTCCCAGCTCCAGGGCTGCGAGGCCGAAGATGCAACGTAAAGATGCAGGTGTCATTATAGCTGGAGGGGCTTCACTGATGCCAGAGGAAAATTACTGTGCACAGACCTACATTTAAAGGAAAAGGTGCCAAGAGAGAACAATCAAGTAATCGCAGTCCAAACAAATGAAAAACCAATAGTGAGAAACAGAATTGTAGAATAATACTGAAATAAAGACTAAGAAATAATAGGGAGTGATGTATGTGCAATTAGAAAGCGGACAAGACTGGAATATGAATGAAATACGTGCTAAGAAAAAAAGCTAAAATAATTAGGGAGTGGAATATATGCAGTTAGAAAGCGGACAAGACTGGAATATGAATGAAATACATGCTAAGAAAAAAAGCTAAAATAATTAGGGAGTGGAATATATGCAGTTAGAAAGCGGACAAGACTGGAATATGAATGAAATACATGCTAAGAAAAAAAGCTAAAATAATTAGGGAGTGGAATATATGCAGTTTGAAAGCGGACAAGACTGTAATATGAATGAAATAGATACGAAGATAAAAGAAAAGGGGACTGGACTTTCACTAGAGCAGAGATGAGACGCGGGTGGGCAGCGGCACGCCGGCGGCCTCGGATGCCCAGCAGCGCTTCCCTAGCCCGGTGGGGGCCGAAGGTGGCCCGGAGGGGGCGGCCTGCGAAGCGGACGGCACAGAACTGTCCGGAACGCGGTCCAATTTCGCCAAATACATTGGTTAAAAGTAGTACATTCATTCATACAATAATTCTGTGAAATGCAATGCAAGGTTTATTGTATCAGATGGAATTTTAGGTATTTATGTTTAAGTAGCAGTTCCCTTATTAAGATGCACCACAGCGTTAATCGTATATCGCAACCTACTCCGAATTTAGTGGCGGGTCGCTATCTCATACTACCCTGCTTTCGCGCCTACCGTCTTATCCTTGGTAAATACCAAGTGAAAAACTAGGGGAGACTACACATATTCAGAAATCATTTTACAAATTCCTACAATATTTAGTAACAGTATCACAATGCCTAAATGTGTGTAAATGTCCTGAGGCAAATATACCGTGTATATTTAGTAAGATAAATGAACGTTCGTCCACGCAACTATAAATACATAAAGAGGCACAAATGTAGTTCCCCCCTTTCTCGCCCGTGGTACGGCTCCCTCCTTGGCCCCGCCCCCGTCGCCATTTTACTTGTTATCTGTTTTGTGTGGGCAATCTGAACAATTAGTAGTTTTGGGGGTTTTTCAAATTTCCATTTGACAAAATTAAAGTTCGCTGCGAAGCGGCGCTTCCTTTCGCGGAGGAGGAGGCGGGCGCGGTCCGGGCTTCGGGCGATTGGTTCTGAGGGAAAGCAGCGCAGGTCCAGCCATGTACATTAAACAGGTAAGCTAGCTAGGCTAACTTGGGCTAGTTAGCCGCCGGCCGCCGTCGACGCGCCACCGGGAGCCGCTGAATGACCGCCGCGGCGTCGCCGCCGCCCTCTAAATAGTCTGTAACTGGCGATAATCAGCGCGATGTCGGCGCTCCGGCCCCATCTCCGCTGTAGTAACTGACCATGCGGCTCCTGCACCGCCGTTCTCTACGCCAGCCGGTCTGGTGGCTGTTTATTAAGCGCTGAGCTGTGACATTTTTCGGAAAGGTCTCGTTTACAAAGTTTCATGGACGTTTTAGCAACTGCAGCGTGCACTTATATATTCTATGCATATAGTTTTGGTGAAATATGATGGAATTTAATTGGTAAATTGGGTAAAAGTACTGCTGTCAGAAAGTGTTTCACATGCTTGGTGCAACAAAGTACATGTATTTATCTATTGCCTTTAAAAAACAATAGCACTACTCATTATTCTTGGCAAAAAAATATATTGTATAGGTAATTTTCAATTTACAAAATAGATGCCTAGCTTCTCACAATTACTTTATTTCTTTTAGGTCATTATTCAAGGATTTCGAAGTTACAGGGACCAAACTGTTGTCGATCCTTTTAGCCCAAAGCACAATGTCATTGGTGAGTCTACGTCAAGTCAAGTCAAGTCAAGTAGGCTTTATTGTCACTTCAACCATATACCGTTAGTACACAGTGAAACGAAACAACGTTCCTCCAGGACCAAGGTGCTACATGCAGCGTTTAGGGGCCCTCCACCTTAACACTGGCTCGTGAATCTCATTCTGTCTTTTTCTTCTTGTTTGCAGTGGGACGAAATGGATCTGGGAAAAGTAACTTTTTCTATGGTAAGTAATCCTTATTAGCGTTACAAAGATCTGCTGTGAAGGACACCGTGACTCTCATGTGGGGTGCCAGTTTGGAATAAGGCTGGATACAAGGTGTTGTGTGCAAAGGTCAACACTAGTGACAATGTGCAAAATTACAGTAAAATTTTTATCATTGATCTACCTGTATGAAAATTAAACTGGATATTTCGTCGGGCAATTGAAAAATAGTATGATACAGTTATGTGTGTAATGAATTATTGGTCTGCTAACACCCTGTGTTCCCGTACAGCCATCCAGTTTGTGCTCAGTGACGAGTTCAGCCACCTTCGCCCGGAGCAGAGGCTGGCTCTCTTGCACGTGAGTGCTATGGAGTCTTTGTTTTCCATTTATTTACCTGCTCATCTGCACTCTCGTGTGCAAATTCACCACATGCTCTGTTTCAGGAAGGGACAGGCCCTCGTGTCATCTCTGCTTTTGTGGAAATCATATTTGACAACTCGGACAACAGGTTGCCGGTAAGCCCTGGCAACATACATTTAATGTATTGTTAATTTAACCGTAAAAGTTTGGTGCCTGTGTCTGGAAGGTCATTAATTCAAATCTCACGGCCTGGAGAGTAATAATATCACTGTCCCCTTAACCCCAGTTGTTCCAGGGACACTGGATTCTAGCTGACTCTGCACTCTGTGCCCAGGCCTTGCGCTGACCTGTATATATTTTTATATGGTACATGAATATGTTTGTGTGTCTCATGGAACACAAGATATGGTGTGTGAAAGTTGCCCAGTTTTCCTGTGGGGATAAATTAAGTACCTCTATTCTATTCTCTGTGCTATTACTTTGAATGATTCGTGTTTTCCCAGGTGTTAAGTAGTGAACTGCATTGTTGACGAGGTCCCAGTGAATTGTCAAGCACTGCATTTCCTTTTGTAGATTGACAAAGAAGAAGTGTCACTGCGGCGTGTAATTGGTGCCAAAAAGGACCAGTACTTCCTGGATAAGAAAATGGTGACGTGAGTACCGTTTTCTCCGTATAGAGGCATTTTGTCGATGGTCAAGGCAATTTTGTATGGTTTACTTGTAATGTCAGACCGCAAGAGCATAATTCAAATGTAAACGTCAGATGACATCAGTGCCTTGGAGCCAAAAAAATCACAGTAAAGTAGCGGCACAATGACATCCAAGCAAGATTATTTTTGGTGTGGGAACAAGTACCAAAGGGATTGGAATTGTGTGTGTGTTCCAGGAAAAATGACGTCATGAATCTCCTGGAGAGTGCTGGCTTTTCCCGCAGTAATCCTTATTATATCGTCAAACAAGGAAAGGTAACGGATCAGTGCTTTTTTGTTTTGTTTTTTTCCTTATTGTTGAAACTGGTGCACAAATTTTATGCCTGTGCACTTTTGATTTGCATCTTTTTTCGCAGTTATAACCGCGTTAAAAGTAGATATAATCTTTTTGCGGGCTTCTTAGAAATGCATGAATTTCATGCATGCACTGCTGCAGTCAGGAAAATGCTTGTTGACTTCAGATCAACCAAATGGCGACAGCCCCAGACTCTCAGCGTCTGAAGCTGCTGAGGGAGGTAGCGGGGACCCGGGTATACGATGAGCGCAAGGAGGAGAGCATCTCTCTAATGAAGGAGACAGGTAAACCTGAAAGGGAGGCGCATGATGGTGGAGGACAAAGAGGCTCAAAATGCCCGTGTACCTGGTTAATGGTCATGATTAATATCCAGTGATGGGGAAGACTAATCTTAGTTTTGCTTAATCCTACCAAACTCTGCTTCAGTGCATCTGGATAGTGTATCGTAATTTATTTTTGGGATTTACCCATCAGAGGGGAAGAGAGAGAAAATCAACGAGCTGCTGAAGTACATCGAGGAGCGTCTGCATACTCTGGAGGACGAGAAGGAGGAGCTGGCTCAGTACCAGAAGTGGGACAAGATGCGGAGGGCCCTGGAGTACACCATCTACAACCAGGAGCTCAATGAGACTCGTGCCAAGCTGGACGAGGTGCGGCGGCCGCCGGCGGAGATCCAGCCAGACGCGCGGCGAGCGGGCCAGCGCAGTGTCGGGAAGCTTTTCCCCGCGCGCCGATTTTGTAGTTAAAAACTTGCGTCGTTCCTGCTCGTGACGTTGGTGTTTTGGTTTGTCCAGCTGTCCACTAAGAGGGAGACCTGTGGGGACAAATCGCGGCAGCTGCGGGACGCTCAGCAGGACGCCCGGGACAAAGTGGAGGTAAAGGGCAGTGAGCCGCCCGCTCGTCTGTCTCGCTGGGGAAGAGGTTAGGCGTCAAAATCATACCCCCTCCCTCCCAGTCTGAAGCCTTTTCATGTGATATGGACACTGATATGGGGGGGGGGGCGGGATCTATCGCATCCAAAAAGCCGCATGATGATTATGCATTTCCTCCTGATCGCTGTGGCAGCCCTTGCATTTCATTTCCCATCTGGAAAGACGCCACCGCTTTTTATTTTGCCGCGCCCCCCCGCCCCCCCCCCCCCCGCGCCCCCCCATTCCTGGAGGTCTCCGCTCTAATCCACACGTAGCCAGTGGAGCCTCTCCTCATTGCTGCCTGCCTGGCCCCATAAAAGTGTGCCACAAATCTGGAAGTGGTCAATCCATTTTAAAAGCCTGCAGAGGGGATGATAGGGGGCGAGATGGAAGACTATTTTAGTTTAGTCTCTGCTCTCTCATAGGTTTGGTACCTAGCTATGTCACCCATCTGTGCTGCGGGTGTGGGTGTAGCTGAGGATGTGGGTCTTTCTGGGCTGCTTCCGGCATGTTGATGTTATTCCGGTTTTCCTTCACCTCTCCCAGCAGGTTTCCTCCTGTTCTGGTCCAGCGCACCCTGCGTATTTTTCCATAGACGTCGTTGGAACAGGAGGGATCCATGCCGCCCGCTGACCACAGAGGCTTTAATCTGCTCTTCAAAGAGCGAGGAAAAAAATCTTTCCTAGGCTTTGCTGGCGAGTCACGGTCGGCTCGCCTCCACACAGGTTTGGACCTCCAGCCTGGGAGCTGTGAGAGGGCGCAGCGGGGAGCCCAGACCATCCGGAAGATTCTGACTCAAAGCGTAATCCGCAGGGCCTTCTGCGTCCTGCGGGTACCGTACGAAGCACGTCCTTACCAACGCTACCCGCACCTGCAATCCACCATGATCTGGAGACAAAAGTCTGATATTGCCGGGCATCTGCTGTCCTGCCCTATGGTTAGTGTAACCTGGACGAAAGGGGCGGGATCACAGGGGCGGGGTCACAGGGGCGGGCTCACCAGTCACTCACTAGCTAAAAACATCTTATTGGCTAATGATGAGGTTGGACTCTCCATACGAGTTACCCCCCAACCTTAAATAATCCCCGAGTTGCCCCTGCTGGACGACCGGCTCCAGGCCAGTAAACACTACCCTTCATCCACATTGTGGAGGTGAAAGTAACAAGGCGGGTCCGGCCCCTGGCTCCTGTGCTGGGTGTGGTCTGCCAGATTGGTGCAGCCCCGAGGAGCCTGGCCCCGCCCGGCTGGGGAGGGTGTCTGACATCTGCACTAGATGGGAGTGAGGCTTCTGAAGTGCAGGGCTATTTTTAGAGCAGGCTTGCATGCGCCAGGAATCGTCTCCCAGGGTTTTCAGCAGGCTGAGAATTTGATTAAAACAAAGCAAGCCTCCTTTTCAAGAAGGCTCGCCTCCCCCCCCCCCCCCCCCCCCCCCCCTCCCCCCCCCCCCCCCCCCCCCCCCCCCCCCCCCCCCCCCCCCCCGCACCCAGCCCCGCTTTTTCTTATTCCCCCCCCCCCCCCCCCGAAGGCGACGGAGCGTTTGGTCCGGGAGCTGAAGTCCAAGATCTCCGCCATGAAGGAGGAGAAGGAGCAGCTGAGTGCGGAGAGGCAGGAGCAGATCAAGCAGCGGACCAAACTGGAGCTGAAGGCCAAAGACCTGCAGGACGAGCTGGCGGGCAACAGCGAACAGAGGGTGCGGAAGCCTCCGCCTGCGTCATCGCGGCTCAGGCGCCGGATCAGGAGCGCCGCCATGGCAGCGCCACATGGCTGCTTATTTGTCCCGTCTTATTTATTTATTTTCGGGGAGCCGTGTTGGGGGAGGCCGGAGAAGCTGAGTTTGCTGCGTGGGGGTGCGGGGGGCTGGCGAAGCCTGGATACCAGCCACCTGACTGCTCTGGCAGGCTGCCGGGGATGCTGGGAAGGCGCCCGTGTGACCGTGGGGCTCCTGCTTCGGCTTTTATTGTGGAGCTGGGAGTTTATGCCGGGTCGTCACGCTCGATGGCCGGCCTGTCGTGGCTCCGCTTTGTCTTATCATGCTTGCTTCTGGTGGGGAGCGTTATGTCCGGGTTTTCGGCGCAGCTGAACGTTCTTGCTCCTCGGCTGACAGCCCCGCTGCCAGGGTTCGGCCAAGTCGGCCTTTCGCTGGTGTTTTTTGCCGCGAAGACTTCTAGAACCTTCCGCCATGGCCCAACAAGACCGGGGTTTGTGAAGCAGTGTTGTTTCATCTGATTAGAAACGACTGCTCAAGGAGCGACAGAAGCTGCTGGAGAAGATCGAGGAGAAGCAGAAGGAGCTGCAGGAGACGGAGCCCAAGTTCAACACGGTGAAGGAGCGAGAGGAGAGGGGCATTGCCAGGTTGGTGCCGCGCTGGGCGTCTTCCCGCAATTCGTGTTTGTTGGGAATTCACAAAAAACCAGGGGGACTTCAGGAAGTGTGGACAAGATGTTCCTGCTTTCATGATCTTGTGCCGGCTGTTTCGTCTTGCGTTGGGTTTCGTTTGACATCTCTTGACCCAGTGATTCTTCGTATTGGCATACACTGTTCCTGATTGTGCATGTGTGTCTGGGAGATGGAGAGAGAGCGAGGGTAGGCTTAATCTCTTCCTTTTGCCTTGGCAGGTTGGCCCAGGCCACACAGGAAAGGACGGACCTGTACGCCAAGCAAGGCCGGGGCAGTCAGTTCACCTCCAAGGAGGAGAGGGACAAGTGGATCAAGAAGGAGCTGAAGTCCCTGGACCAGGCCATCAATGACAAGAAACGGCAGATAGCTGCCATCCACAAGGACCTGGAGGACACCGAGGCCAACAAGGAGAGGAACCTGGAGCAGTACACTGTACGTAATGTCTTGTGTTGACAGCATCTGTCGCATTTTACACTTCGGACTGTGGGGTAGCTGCTGCCCGAGACGCCATTTTGATACTCTGTATCCTTTAGAAACTGGATCAAGATTTAAATGAGGTGAAGACTCGCGTTGAAGAATTGGACAGGAAGTATTATGAGGTGAAAAACAAAAAGGATGAGCTTCAAAGCGAGAGAAAGTAAGACCTTTTCTTAAATGCAGTGCATGTTCTTTCCAATTTGTGGGAGGGTTTTTTTTTATATCAGACTGCTTTCATGCCTCATTGTCGTGTTGGCATGACTCTTAATGTGTGCCGTATAGGACCACGCAGAAAGTCCTGTTATACGCAAAACGAGCCCCGGGTGGCCATGTGACTGTGCTTTTCCCGTCGGGCTCGGCTGAAGTTCGGGCTTCAGCAGCCCGTGGTACCTGTGATGAAGGCGCCGGAAATGACGGGCTGCATGCAAAATGATGTGGCGGTGGGGTGTTGTGGATTAAAATGTGGGCGGAGTTTTTTTTTTTTTTTTTTTTTTTTTTGAAAAGCTCTGCCTTGTCCCCCCCAACCCCCGCAGCTACCTGTGGAGGGAGGAGAATGCAGAGCAGCAGGCCTTGGCAGCCAAGAGGGAGGACTTGGAGAAGAAGCAGCAGCTTTTGCGGGCGGCCACGGGAAAGGTCGGCGCAGTTCTTCCCGTCGCCTCATGAGGGCGATACTGATGATGCATTTGCAGAAGTGTAAATGACTTGTTTTCCCTCTGTGGGCAGGCCATTCTGAACGGCATTGACAGCATTAATAAGGTGCTGGAGCACTTCCGTAGGAAGGGCATCAACCAGCACGTCATTAACGGTTACCATGGCATCGTGATGAACAATTTCGAGTGTGAGCCCGCTTTCTACACTTGTGTGGAGGTGACTGCTGGCACCAGGTGGGTAGGCCTGCTCGCGTGGTCCGTCCCTCCCGCCACTGCCGCTGTGGAGAATAGCTGCAGTTTGTCCATCGTAATTAAAGAGCATAGTGTGGGGACTGAACCTATATTTTATTTCCCTTAGGCTGTTTTACCACATTGTGGAAACTGATGAGGTCAGCACCAAGATCCTGATGGAGTTTAACAAAATGAACCTTCCAGGGGAAGTCACTTTCCTTCCTCTCAGCAAACTGGATGTCAGAGATACGGCCTACCCAGAGACCAACGTAAGTGGTCCCTCTCAGAGTTTCCTGCGGGTTCAGCTCTGCTCTGTTTTCATGATTCGGTAGATGGTGTGTTATATAAAATGCTTGTTTTCTTGGACACACTGCTTTTGTGTTTTCTGGCCTTAAGAAACAAAATCTGTTTGTTGTTTTCACTTCCGTTATCCTAGCTCTTAAAACTGGGATGCTTTTAATGACCTCCTAATGGTACCAGCAGTGTTTTTGTCGTCATTGTTTGCTGGTTCGGCGATACCTGGCGGCAGACTGTGTGTGTTTATTGCCAAGCTTCACATTCCAATAACTTCGGCAACTGTGATTCAGCCACACTTTGGTTTTTGGGGTTTAGTCCAGTCCTGTGTTGGATTGGGAAAGTTTATTAAAGAATGACTCATGGTGTTGGCCTTATTCATTTTACCAGGATGCGATCCCGATGATCAGCAAGTTGCGGTACAATCCCAAATTTGACAAGGCGTTTAAGCATGTTTTTGGGAAAACGCTGATTTGCCGCAGCATGGAGGTTTCCACGCAGCTGGCCAGGGCATTCACAATGGACTGCATCACCCTGGAAGGTGTGTCCGTCTCTCAGCATAACACAGACTTTTACAAAGTATGACCACTTGTATAAAATGCAGGGATGGTTGCATAGATAAAAAGGATTCTTCTGAAGCTTAAGACCACATCTCGCTGAATGTACCTCTGCAAAAGACTGGTATAGTGCGGGAGGGAGTGGACTTCAACTGCTCATGCAGGCATGTCATGTGACTGGTGTATATGCAGGTGACCAGGTGAGCCACCGGGGGGCGCTCACAGGAGGGTACTATGACACCCGGAAGTCCCGCCTGGAGCTGCAGAAGGACATGAGGAAGGCTGAGGAGGAGCTGGGCGAGCTGGAGGCTAAGCTGAACGAGAACCTGCGGCGAAACATTGAACATATCTTTCTCATGGGGGAGACTGCTTGCTTTGCGATGGCGCTGGTTTGTCCGTGACCGAGAGGCTGCAGGATTTAAGGCAGTGTTTGTTTCTTGAGCAGATTGGGAGCATGCATGGCAGATTAGCAGATGTCAGAAAGCCTGCCATGTGAGTCATCAGCACCACCATCCATCAGCAGACTGATCTGATTGGACACCCTGCGTCGTGTCCTTAAGTATGCCGTGTGTTTACTTCAGTTGGATTGGTCACAGCAGACCTAGAGGACATCTGACTCATGGATGCCAGTGTTCAGCCCATGGATATTGGCTGGAAAGGATGAGGGGCTGGGAGATTACAGTAACTTCATAACATCCCCTAGTGTGTCAGATGGTAGCCGTTCCGCCAGAATGTGCCATTGCATTCCTTAGCGACCTGCACGCATCAACAACGAGATTGACCAGCTGATGAACCAGATGCAGCAGATCGAGACCCAACAGAGGAAGTTCAAGGCCTCACGAGACAGCATCCTGTCTGAGATGAAGATGCTGAAGGAGAAGAGGCAGCAGTCGGAGAAAACCTTCATGCCCAAGGTAGAGGGTGACATCATGGCTTTGGCGTGAGCTTGACAGATGGATATCTAATGGTGATGAAATTCAGTTCAATTCGCTTTATTTTTATTTAGCGCCCTTCACAACAGAGGTGTCCCAGGGCGCTTTACATGGGTGTGTTAGAATACATTGCTAAATGCTTTTGGAGTACCGGTGCTTTGCGACACTTGTAAGGGCACTTCGTAGCTGTGCATCGCCTAATCGTTCATTGTGACACGGATACTTCCCACCCAGCAACGGAGCTTGCAGAGCCTGGAGGCCAGCCTTCACGCCATGGAGTCAACGCGTGAGTCCCTAAAAGCTGAGCTGGGCACAGACCTGCTGGCTCAGCTCAGCCTGGAGGACCAGCGGCGAGTGGACGACCTCAACGACGAGATCCGCCAGCTGCAGCAGGTGCTTCCTATTCATCTTCATTATTATTATTGTTATTTTACTTTGCTGCCCCCAGAACATCCCCGGATCAGACTGTGGTGAGTCAAAATGCAAGTCTCAGCAGTCAGGGCTGCAGCCAGCGGTTTGTCAACCTCACTCCCCACCCCCCCTGCCTATTTACGAATTCCAGCTGAACATGAGCTTTTGGTGGCATGCATGGGATTTTGTGGCCCCCGTCCCGTGTGTCCTGCTTTGCGGTTTGAAGTCGCTGACTGCTCTCAGGTTGACTGTCGTTCCGTTTACTGATATAGTGCCCCCAAGGAACTTCCATCGCGGTGCTTCGTTACACTTAGTCCTGCATGTTTACCCAACAGGAAATATGGTAAAATGCAACTAAAGAAGGTTTATTATTTTATCGATGTAGGACAACAGGCAGCTACTGAACGAGAGAATCAAGCTAGAGGGCATCATGACCAGAGTGGAGACGTACCTCAACGAGAACCTCAGGAAGCGCTTGGACCAAGTGGAACAGGTGGGGCGCGTCTGCCGCACGCGCTGACGTCATTTTTGTTAGAGACGCCTGTGACCGCGAGGCCTTTCCTTCATGCAGGAGCTGAACGAGCTCAGGGAGACTGAGGGGGGGACGGTCCTCACTGCCACCACGTCGGAGTTGGACGGCATCAACAAACGCATTAAGGACACCATGGCGCGTTCAGAAGGCATGTCCGGTGGTTTATTTTAAAAGCAAACATTAGCCCGCTATTTGCCTGTATCTCAGTGAAGGCTGGCAGTGGGGGATAATGTGACTCTTAGATGGGTAACCAAGTGTATTTTTAAATTTTATTTATTTTTTTTATGTGGCTTAAACATGCTGTAACCCACCCCCCCTGCTCCACAGATCTGGATGGCCTCATTGACAAGATGGAAATTGAGGTCAAAGATCATCTGAAGAGCATGGACCGCTGGAAGAACATTGAGAAGGAGCAGAACGACGCCATCAACCATGACACCAAGGAGCTGGAGAAGATGACCAACCGGCAGGGCATGTTGCTGAAGAAGAAGGAGGAGTGCATGAAGAAGATCCGGGAGCTGGGCTCACTGCCGCAGGAGGCCTTTGAGAAGTACCAGACGCTCACCCTCAAACAGGTGAGGGCCGGGCTCCTCTCCCAGCTTCCCAGGACGGCTGCCCAGAAAGCTCCTGCTGGCCCTGTCTGTGGACGAGGCACGCACTGCGCTCGCTGATGCCACCTGTGGCCCGCTCGTGTCGTTTCAGCTGTTCAGAAAGCTGGAGCAGTGCAACACAGAGTTGAAGAAGTACAGCCACGTGAACAAGAAGGCCCTGGACCAGTTTGTGAACTTCTCGGAGCAAAAGGAGAAGCTGATCAAGCGCCAGGACGAGCTGGACAGGGGCTACAAGTCCATCATGGAGCTGATGAATGTTCTAGAGCTGCGGAAGTATGAAGCCATACAGCTAACCTTCAAACAGGCAAGTGAGGAGGGCAGTACTGAGGCCCGGTCGCTGGGTCCGGTGTAGTCAGTGTTCTGAATGTTGTAACTTTCTTGGCTTCTCCCCTTCCCTGAAACCCAGGTGTCAAAGAACTTCAGTGAGGTCTTTCAGAAGCTTGTGCCTGGGGGCAAGGCCACCCTGGTGATGAAGAAGGGTGATGCAGAGGGGAACCAGTCACAGGACGAGGGAGAGGGTGGTGCAGACAGCGAGAGGGGCTCAGGGTCCCAGAGCAGCGTTCCCTCTGTCGACCAGTTCACTGGAGTGGGAATTAGGGTAGGCCTAACCCCCGATTTTTAAGTTGTACAGTTGCCAGCGCAAAGCTAAGTTCTTCAAAATCATTTTGTCTCTTGGATACATCTCTGTTCCTGTATCTGAAAAGTCAGCCTCCAGATTTCCCACTTGGTCTCCGTCTGCACTTTGTTGTGCTTTTATGGGCTCATAAAAATTACTGGGACCCATTATCTGAAAACAGTACATCTTTCCACTGAGACGCTCAGTGTGGAGGCATCAGGAATCGTAGCGGGCAGCTCACGTAATCATGCTGCCCGTGCTGCAGGTGTCCTTCACGGGGAAGCAAGGTGAGATGAGGGAGATGCAGCAGCTGTCAGGAGGACAGAAATCCCTGGTGGCCCTCGCCCTCATCTTCGCCATTCAGAAGTGCGACCCAGCGCCCTTCTACCTCTTTGACGAAATCGACCAGGCCCTGGATGCTCAGCACAGGAAAGCAGTGTCTGGTAATTCACTCTCCCGGCATTTCCATTAGCTCCCCTGTCAGACCCGATGGAGTAAATGGAAGGCCACTGATTGCTTGTGGGCTAGTAATGGTCGCCTTGCATTAAAATTAGCATTGTAATGCATTTTATTTGACACTGCCATCCCCTTTCAGACTGCTTTGGTTTTTCCTTCTTTTGTCAGACATGATTGTGGAGCTGGCTGGACATGCACAGTTCATCACGACGACCTTTAGGCCTGAACTTCTGGAGTCGGCGGACAAGTTCTACGGAGTGAAGTTCCGGAACAAGGTCAGCAATGGTTACAATTGAACGTTCCGGCCGTGACTGTTAGCGTGCACGCATGGGATGTATTAATGTCGCGTTTGCCGCTTTGCAGGTGAGCCACATCGATGTGATATCAGCAGAGCAGGCTAAAGACTTCGTGGAGGACGACACCACACACGGATGAGCAGAAGCCCCCCCCCCCGACATCTTGCATGCACTGTTAGCAGCTTCAGGCTTCCTGTACTACTGTTTCAGCTATCTGGCGCACTCCCTCTGTTTGTCTTCAGTAATTGTTTTCTTACAGTACTCAGCTGAAGAAGATGACCAGGGTAAAAATTTAATCCTGAACCACGAGTAGTGGTGGTAGGTTGACTTTTAAATACCAGGTGTTCGATTTTGTACTTAAGAATTGTCTACAGAATTGAACACGGCAGTTTGTTAAAGTTATATGTTCACGGAAAAGGGTAACTTCATATTTACGCCCAACTTATACCTTTTTGTTCATATCAAAATTTTTTTTATATGTAGAATTGTATATCTTGCAGTTTTGAATGTTCTCAGTGTTTCAGTGCAGACCAGAAATAGAGCAGGCTGTAGACATGGTTCCAGAGCTTAAGCACCCTTGCCATTTCCTGAATAAGTCTTTGCAAAGGAGGGAACAGGCTTTACCTAAAGCAAGCCAGTAATAACCTGAATTATTCTTGGAGGGCAAAATCTGGGTAACTGACTTAGCCCATTACAGTGTGACCGGTGTATTTTAACATGGCACACCACATAAGCTGTAGGGAAGCCTCCTTTCATCGCTTTTCAGTTCCTTCTGGCCTCCCTTAAAGCTGTAGCTTACGCCAACATTTTAAACAGGTATACATTTTCAAATTTGATTTGTGGTTTTAACCCTACCCCTTTTACTCATTTGTTATAAATAATTACCTTATAGTGTAATCTTGCATTTCCTGGTTTGTGTCCGTTTGCTGATGTTTCAATTTTCTTGTTTTATATTATACTCTTTGCTCTCTGCAGTTTTAGGTAATAAGCGCATCTTCTCGAAAGTTGTAATTTCTTATGATGTTAGAATAAAACCAAACTCCACTTGAAAGGAGCTGATTGTCTACTTGTGATGTTTTTTTAAATTGCCCTCATAATGTGCACGCACTCAAAAATGTATTGGGCCCCGCTTCTGTGCCCATGAAGCAGAGAGCTTACATTGTATGGAGAGCGTGCCATACGTGGGCGCTATTCATAAGGCTCCTCGCGCATTTCTCCTGGGTATGTATACAAACGCACGCATGCGTTCTCAGTGCCTTCGCGTCCATATTCATCCGCTCTCACCGGAACTACTAGCGAGGCAGATGGCGGGAAAACAGGAGCGGCGCGTGCTGGCCGCCGCGTCTGCGCGCTCGTCCCCCAGCCTCGTACCATTTGTTTAAGCGTGAGGTAATTTTAAACTCTTACCCAAGACGACGAAATAAAATGCCGTTCGGCCCCATCAGGTAGGACAACGTTGTGGGTAAAGTGGCAAGATGCCTGAAGGCGTGGCAAGCCGAGTGCGCAGACGCAGGGGAGGGAGCAGCCGCGATACAAGATAACCGGTTCGGTGTGGCGAACCGCCTGGCCTCGGTTACGATATAAGGTCGCGGGCGCGCTGCTTCCCGATCATTATCAACTTTATAGTTGTAGTAGTGAAACGAATTTTTTTTCAACTCTGTCAAAAGCCTACCGAGAAGCATTTGAGCACAGACGTACCTTGTACATGCCTATTAATTATAAACCGTGATATAAATTACCGAAGATTGTGGATATTTCAAATATTCAGCCATGCTGCTTGGACTCGTTGGTCGAACGCCTGGTGTCAGCGACATGTCGATTAACATCCAAGCTTGACAATTCACCTGTCTCTGGTCGGGATGGAACGAGACGTAGGAATACCGAATTATTTGCGGCGTCGTTACGAACTCGCACCTCACAGTGTGACGGTTCCCAGGAAAAAAGATGACATTTATTTGTTTTTACCTTCTAACGAAATAACTTCATAGCTGGACACCACAGTTGGATGTATATTGTCTGTATGATTGGTAGATTTTAAGCATATTATTCCTGCAATGGACGGGTGAGGTTGCGGTTTCTTGGAGATCTTCGGTGCCATCTGTATTTCAACATGGACTGATCTCTCGTCCTGTTGTCCGGCCGTAGTAAAGGATTTATATGGATATGTACTGGAATATCGGTGACATTTCCAGGATGTATTACAACGGATTAGAACAAAAAAGACAGTGCTCTAGATGAGCAGATAACATCTGTACATATAGTGTGGTTTTTACACGTGCTTTTTGTGAGGGTAGGATTGTAGGGATGTTTTAGGTCTGTGGCACCAGTGGAATTGAGTTCATGCAGTTTTTCAGTATACTAAATAAGTAGTTGAACAATGGAAAATATGTATACTGCGCTAAGGCAGTTTCAGTACTTTGGGCTAACATTCATTCTACGTGTTAAATTAATCTTTACAATAAAGACAGTCTTATGACTGATTATCAAAATAAGACCAGAAACTATTTTTTACAGCCCTTTATATTTTATTTATATTTATTTATCTTTATGGTATGAAAGCATTGCTACAAATGGTTTGAAAAGGTGGTGTATTTGTTACCGGTAAGTCTCATATTGTAACAATAGGTGGCAGTAAAGCTCAAAATCATGGAGTTCAAAAAGAGCCTTCTAAAATAATTTGCATTTTGATGTAGGTCATTGCCTGCTTTGAAGGTTTTGAAAGTTTCGATTTTCAGCTGGTGCAAGTAGTTCACCGATGCTTCACAGAAAATTATATTTTAGACTTTTTTGCAAATATTAAACACATTTTCAGCTTATTAGTAATGTATTCTAAGAAGTTTCTTTTTCTTATGGCCCTGTGTTACTGACCTTTAAACTGTAACCACTTTTGTGAGTCATTGAATTAATTGGAAATGGGGCCGCAGGCCTCATTAAAAAGAAATGCAGTAGTAGTAATGGCTGAGGAATGCTGATAACAGTGTGACATAGAGACATAGATAAGCAACATGGCAGCTGGAAGTGTTCTCTGGCTACTTGGTGTTAGAAAGAATGCTGAAGAGATCTGTCAAGTATAGAACCCCAAAATACTTATAATATTCATTAGATAATTTTGTGAATAAGAAAGGACACAGCTTTGCAGTGAGGGAGGGTTACTGACGCTTATTGCACGGCTGTACTGCTGAGTGTGTGGCCTGTGGCACGTATTGCAGGGGATTAAAATACCACCAGCTGCAGGTATCACAAGGCTTTTGTGGATGGTGAAGCCTGTTATTATTCTTAGCTATTACTCCCGAGCAGTGTTTTTTACTTTACTGTGAACTGGATGGTCTCCTAGAGTCAAAGGATAAAAAGACAGTGGAAATATTCTTTCACAGTAGGTCACTGAATGTGTTTCACAACATCAGTGTTATTTATTTTGGTGCTTGTGATCAGTACTATTATTACGTTAGTTTACATAATAATATATGTAAATACCACTTCTGTTTTCAAGACCTAGTGTACTTTTACTCTATATTTAATGTAGGTCATAGATGAACATATAGGTTTCAAATACAAGACGGTCATATACTTATTCCAACTAGACATTCAGTGTTGTGGATGGAAGTGAGTGGGTCATGTATACCTTGTAAGCAGAGGTTGATAAATATAAAATCCCTAGTGTAAGTTATTTGTGTTTTGCCTTGTAGACCTAATTTAAAGTTCCCATCTACACTAAACTGGCTATTCTTTCCAGCTAGTTATTGGCCTTTATCCAGGACCTGCCTTGTCTATCCACTATCTGTTTGCTTATTGCCCCATCTCGAAACAGCCCCTTGCCCTGAATTTACAATCATGTGTTTATAATCATGTGAGGCTACTTTGATAAACTATGCATAAATCTGTCTGGGTTTATAAACCTCTGAGTGCAAGTTAATTTGTTGTCTAACAGGTGTCATGTGTGAGTACTGGACCCTACCCTCTGTGTCAGTACCAATAAACTTGTCAGTTCCATGAGCTGCTGAGGGAACATTTGCAGACTTCTCTGAGAGTTTGTGTAGCTCCGTCTGTCATAAGACACATAATTTTGATATAATGGGCATTAGTGCGAAGTGCAGATTATTTTGATTAATGAGATATTTGTTGCTTTCTTAATTGTAACAATTTGTCATGCTTTTCACTTCAAATGTCCATTAAATTTTTTTATGATAATTAATCACTTTAAGTAATACTAGTCGAAATGCGTTTTCGTTGTTCATAAATCTCTATTTTACGGTTCTACTATTTCACAAAGCATTATGTTGATTTGTGAAGTTTAGTTTTCATTGTTTATTACAGGGGGTCTAGAGAAATTTAGTTTTTTTTTCTTCACAACCAAAAAAACATACACTGCTGAAGAGATATTCAGATACACAAGAGGCCTTGAGTTGTCCTGTGCAGCGCTCATGTTGCAACGGTGGAATTTATATTTTGTGTGGTGGTAGCTTGTGGCTTTTTTAAGCCAGTTTTATGAGGTCAAGTGTGATGATGCACAGTGTGTCAAGGACAAAGACAGTGAGAAGGCCACACAAGCTAGTTAATTCCTCACACCCTCTAGTGAATTCTGAAAGAGCGCAATCAAGGGACAATAAATACCACGGCCATGGAATTAACGTCCTAGGGTTGTACATGTATAACTGTAAGAAAGAAAACCTAGCTATTAATCTCAAGTACAGCCAGTGAACAAATGAAACTAATATAATCATAATGATAATCCTGGTAATAGCTTCACGCATGCCTGTGTAAACCTGCCGTTAGATGAACAGGCCCTCTTTTTTGTGGCTGACTCGGGCTGTGGCCCTGAGTGGCATTCCCAGCTGTACTAAGAATTTTCTGGAAAACTGATCTTATGAATAGGGAGCCTTTTATAATTTAACACTTAGAAAAAGGCATCCAGCCAACATGATGTGGCCAGAGACAATGCTGCAGTTTTAGTGTTTTTGGATCATTGTAATTGAGAATAGTGTGGCACTGATATACATAACCAGCACATAAAGGAAATGATATATCTTTTATATGAAACCAAATTTCACTACAAAAAAAGGAGTAATACGAGACCTACTATTTATACTTTCAATTTCAGAAAGAATGTCATAGTTTTGTTAAACATACATAGAACCCTGCATTTTTGATTCTGTGAGGTAAAGAAGACATTTTGTTTAGTGCTGTGTATTTTGGCTTGAGGTGTGTCACATTAATGGTATCCTCTTACGGATGGGCCAAAAATAAATACTATTCATTGTCATTGAGAGTTTTGTTTCACCTAGGCGCTTGGGCTGTTGGGATTATCTATTTTTTTTATTAGTTTTCTTATCAGTCAGTCACTATCAGTCGTTATTAGCCTTCTGTTACTGTTTTACTTATGTAGTTTGTTGAACATGATTTTTGGAGGAATGTTTTATAAGAAATGATGGGAAAGATTCCAGAAGCTCATTCTGGGACATAAGGAGAAGACACTATTTGTGTAATAAGATGCTCTTTTTAGTTGCCCTAGTTTATTACATATATTTTTTTCGTGCTTGTGTTTTGTGTCTGGTTTGTCAAAATTAATCTGCCTAGTTTTGCCTTGCATTTTGTTACTAATTGATATTTAATCAGATATGAGATTAGATTTTAGAGAAGCCTACTGATGTTGTTGCTTAATTTACATTGAGAGCACTGTTCATTGTCTAGATATTTAGGTGTTGTTTTTCTGCAGATGACAAGACGAATTTTTCAAGGTGCGTTACTGCAGTAGCAGTAGCCTCATGATTATAGAGATTGTGTTACTGACTGCCAACATAAAAGGCTTTTTGAGTATAAAGATGTTTTGGGTTTTAGTTTTGAATGAATGTTGATGTAGCAGATTTAAAAAAAATGTATAAATGATAACCATGGAAGGTTCAAAATATATTTCGGGTAGTAATCAAGTTTCTGGTCTGTTTCTTGAGGAATTCAAAAATAATGATTAATATCTTTGAATTAAAAAGTGGTTATATGTCTGTAGGAATTAGCTAAATTTTTATTGAAAAATTTGCAGCTAAAGACATACTGCTATTTGCTCCCATGCTCTCACAAGGTATGTTATGAAATTGCTCCAGTATATTGCTGCTGATACCTCAGCTTTAAACAACTGCTCACCACAAAATTGTAATAATCTGAAACAGTTTTCTGGAGACATTCTCTCACTGATACAGATATTAAAGAGCTTAGACACCTACTGTGAGGTTCCATCATGCTTGGACCAAGCGGGGGACTGCTAATGGGGATAACTGTAAGTTTGTAGGCCCCCACAACTGTAATTGGTCAAGTGTCCTTTGCTCTCCCTCCTGTCCTTTCCTTTAAATGTTCTTCCAGCCCCCGGTGCAGTCTCCTTTGAAGGGGGTCCTCCTGCGCCCTTGCCCTTTATTTTCTAATTTGGAAAGAGGAAAGTGGAGGGGGGAGGGGGGCGACTGGCATGTGCTGCTGTTGGTCCTGCACTGAGGAACAAAGTTAGCCAAACTTACCCGCTACAAACTGCCTCTTTCCTCTTTATCTGATTGCAGCGGGGGATTCCCTCAGGGCTGGTTCTGTGTGGCCTCTTGCTCGGAGACTGCTTTGGGCTGTCTTTTTGGATCAGTTCGGTATAGAGGTGGACGTGGATTTTTTCCATCATGAAGCCAGCCTGGGAGAAGGGTATTTTTGAGAGCCATGTCGAGTGTCTCAAAAACGGACAAAGCAAAATCCCTGGACAAACTCCAGGGGGGCTTCCGGGAGTGAATACTGTTAGTGAGCAGTCACAGAGGTGAGTAGAGTATCTGCAAATGTTGCTAGAAAAAGTATATTTATATGTGCATATGACTGGTTCATATACGTAAAAAGGTTTTTTTTCCGATTATTCATTTTAAATTTATTTTCCTGAATCTGTTTTAAGTAATGAATGGCATTATATATTGTGTATGGGTTTGTTTATGTAATATCTGGTCTATATAAAAAGAAATTTCAAATTCAGACAGCAAATTGATTTTGAGTCATCTTAAGGAAAAAAGTGACACCAACTTAAGAGTGTTTTAGAGGTTGGTAGATTAAACAGCACAAAATATTTTTCTAAAACTTAGTAACTTTCTGTCCTGGTCAAGGTAAAGGTTGTGCAAGGCCATGACTGAACTACTTTACTGTGAACTTGACTGGAAGTGTTCAAACGTGGTCTGTTACTTTATTGAGAAAAGAAACCTTTCTGTCTTTCTTTAAGATGCTACCAGTCAGAAATATTATGCTGTCTTATCAAATTTTATAATAATAATATAAAATAGTAATTTTATAAAATTATTGATAACTACATGCTGAAACTAAGTCTGCTAAAAGTGTCTTAATTAATATTAATCAGTGAGTGCTGAGTTGTTTAAACAAAAAAAGTATGAATTGTTATAACGATATAATTAAGTTCCATTTATATTCTGAATGAAGGTACAGTGTGAATAATGAATAGTTAATAACACTAATACCTGAAAAAAACTTGATACATTTAGTCCTTATACACCACAATGTGCTGTTTAATGTAATAACTTCATGAAATGTTAAGCGACCCAATGCAATCAAGTTTTGCTTTGGCAAAAGAAGCACATTATGGAATGGTTCATATTATTATTGTTCTCTAAAATATTAAGAAACAAAAAACTCCTATGTGTACGTTCATACAATTAAAATAGTAAACTATTGCAACATTTCCTTTAAATTTGTAAATTAGACTGGAGAAGTTGCCATTTTTACCATGTGATAAACAGATGGATTTGATAAATGTGGCCACCATCTAGATTCCATTTGAACTGTAGCAGGTATGATTGAGTCTCATAAGTAAAGTCTCACCATTTACACATTTGTATGTGGGGAAAAAAATTACTCTACTGTTAAATTGAAGATCTAGTGTTAGTCTCTCTGGATTAAGTCTGGAATATTTAAAACGTGTTATGTGGTATGCTCAGAAGTATGTTTTAAATTGTAAATGAGAAGTTTCCATGTGTCCCACTTTAAGAGCTCAACAAAGTGGAGTTTCAGTATATTACCAGAAAGAAAAATATATAATTTGTGGAATATTTTTCAAGAAGTTATTTTAAAATGGATTAATTATCTGAACACAATATAAAACATAATAGGTATTGAACCACCATTGCACACCACAAGTGTTGTTATTATTAGTGTATTTTTATTGCGTTTAAAATTGACAATTATAAATGTTTAATCATGTTTAATCAGCATTTTAAATGTTCTCCAATATTTGTATGTATTTAATGTATATTTGACTTTTAAGACATCTTATTTTCTGTTCTTTCTAAAGTATGTCAGCCTCTATGATTTATATTATTAAACTCACGTGATTCACTTTTCTTAATAATTTTTCGGTCGTCTGCTCTGAGGCCATTTTTTACATAACATTAAAGCAATAAAGCTGAAACAATATCTGCTGCCTTCAGTTATTCCCACAGAAATACTATATTTATGGGTGCCCCAGAAGGCAAAAAGGTACCGTTGTCCATTTATGGAATTACCATTCCGCAGTTTCTATTTTTAAAACAACAATTTATATGTTTTCTTGACCTGTAATTTATGACATATGGTTTGATTTATTTTAATGAAATACTAATCATGTCCAAAGTATGTGTATTTTGTTTCACTTTTTTCTTACGTTCATTACCTTTAAGACGTTTATTATTTCCTGTCATAATCATACTGGCCATACAATGTTTTTTGTGTCAGTCAAATCGTAAAGAATTAGCCATTACAATTTTGGTCTTGGAATTGTTTAAAGCTAAGAGGAGTAATTCAAATTTAAGACTGAGTCATTTTGTTTACTTAAAACTAAGACATCAACAATTTACTCAAATTTTATTGTAATTTTTTTAAAATGTACTTTTGACATTTTATTCACAAACAAATAGTAATTTGAAAGTTAAAAATTTGAAGATAAAAATATACTCATTCACATTCAAACGATTTTATGAAATAAAAAATAATTTATTGACACAAGGCTCAATACAGAAAAATCTCTAGTTTTTTTCCAGAAATTATTTGTAATCTGTTTTGGCTGAAACCTCTGCATTTATTTACTTATTTAATATGTGGCAGAAAGTAAAGCAGATTTCCCAAAAGTTATAAATTTCATTGATGTATTTCACTCTGTGGCGAATAACATTTATTTATATTGAATGATGGTAGTTTGGTCATGATTTAGTCTACAAAACAAAGAGATGTATCACAATTTTCTGTGGCTACCTCTGTGGCTACTGTTTTCTAGAATGGAGTTTAGTTTTGATGTATCTGGTTATTTATTAGTTGGGTAGTATAATGTACTGTGCGATGAAAGTACTATCACGCTAAATGAAGATGGGGTGGAGGATCGAGGCATTGAGGTTCTGCTTTGCCTTGATTGAATTCAAAATGTAAAGCTATTATACTCTGGTGCTTCGTACATTCATCCGCTTGATTCAGGTCACTCTGTCCATTTTTCTGCTGGTGGCGGGACATTTTCCTTTGATCTTTTGCTGGGGAGTTGGGGTGTCATGACAAAAACATGCCATAGGAAAGGTAACAATGGTGAAATGACTCCCTTTTGGTTGGGAGGGAAAGCCCCTTTGTGGCTTCAACAAAAGGATCACTGTTGTGAAGTCTTTGTAGGCTTAACCTTACGAGCGTTGCTCCCATGGCTCACAGAGAAAGTTCTTTGGCTTTGCTGGGGCTTGTGTTGCACAGTTCTCTAATTTATCTCTTTCAGCCTTGCATCTTAATAGCTTGTGTGTTTATCGTGTGCTGGAAAACCCACAGCAAACATTTTCTAACCATTTAGCCTTCTGTTATCTTGAGGCAAGAAGGGAGTGACATTTTATATGTTCTGCTGCCACATTATACAGACTGGCTTTTTGAATTGTTGAAAAAGTTACATATTTACAAATTTTTTTTATGTATTTTTTTGTTCCTATAATATATCATGATTGTTTATGTGCATTGTTAACATTTCATTGAATTTCCAATACTTATTGTTAATAGATACAGCTATAAATTGTAATATTCCACAGAGGTTTTGGCTTTCTGTTCACTCAATGGCCATCATTTTGGTGGTGACTACAGTGTGGGAAGCAAGATCTACCCTATGTATTTGATTTGATAAATGTAAACGAACGTAAATAAAATCTGGGTTACCATGAAACTATAACAGCTTGATTTTAGCTCTCTTCTACATAGAGATTGCACCATAATGATAAACACTGAAGTTTGCATGCATGTTTTTTGATTTTTTTTGTTCATGAAAACAGTCTTGTGTTTGTACCTGCCAGTGCTGACTGAGGCTAAAAGCAATCTGTACCCTTCCCATGAAAAATGCTGTTTGACCCAGTTTTAAGGTAATGTCTTGTATGGTAATGGGTGATAAAAGGTATGAGAGATTATTTTTAACACTTTAAATTGTTTTGAAAACCAAAGATTCCCTGGTGTTTGCTGTTTGTGCACAGAGGCGAACAGTAATATTTGTCTTTAAGAATAATAAATAGCCAAAACAATGTACTTTATGGAACATTGGACAAAAGTTCTCAAGGCACCATATGACCTTTGTAAAACCAATTTAGAAATATTACTAGAAGCACCTGGGCAACATTTCTGCAGTTCTGAACTGTTATGGCTGGCTTGCAGATTGAGCCAAAGATTGTATTGCTTTGCGGGAAACTGCATTCACAGCTTTGCTACCTGATGTCTGAGCATGTAGACCCTGAGCAGTGTTCATTGCCGTGTTGACACAGAACAGCAACTGGGCTAATCGGTTTGTTAAACTGCCAACAGCTACATGGCAATTGCCTGGAGTTCTTAACAGCTTTTTAGAGTTTTATCAAAGGCTCATTGCTTTTATTCACACTTTACACTGTAGCCAATTTATTGATTTTATGGCATACAGTTTAGTGATGATGCTGATCAGAGAAATACTCTGCGGAAGAGAGAGTCCTCAATACTTTGTAGAAGTACTTTATAGAGTCTGAAATAGCAGTTCATGTTTCCTTAAGATGTGCTGTGGCTTAGAGTTTCACATTCAGAAAAACCGGATGAAAAGCACATTTTAGCTATAACCACAAAACCACAATACCTGATTATCTTTGGTCAGAAAGCATTTGTGGTTGGTTGGACATTGTTATAAAAATACGACTGACACTTTAAAATGTTTGGAACCTGATTTATTTCTGTTGGTGGGGTACATATGCTTTTCACATTCAGGCGTAGCTATTAAAGCTTGAGCTGTAATGATGGCCAAAACATTGCAGATTCCTAAGTCAGGAGAGGACCTGCTTTTGTACTGGCAAGCAAGGCACAAATTCAGCTGTGTGAGCTATTAAAGGCGTGAAACTGTAAACTATCTTCACTTATTCTGGATACAACGTTCGTGAAATACTTAATGAAAGAATATATGTAATCTCAAATTGGTTCATTAGTAGGGCTGTAACTATACACATATTTGTTGTGTTCCATTCAGTACACCACCTTCAGTTTGGTACATTCAATGAAACAAATGAATACAGTGCTTGACATGGGCAAAACCTAAATTTAGGAGTAGATTTTCAACATGGAAAACATTTTGCTACTTATGACTGTGATTTGTTTACAGCAAATGCTGGTTACAGTCAGTCATAATCAGCAGTTTAGGAACATTTTGGTTTCCCAATAAATTACACAGGCACTGGGGAGTGAGTAGTTGTTAGGACTATCGATTGGCTTTATTTTATCTAACTCGGTTATGCTGATGGAAACAATGTACTAACTCCTTTGAGACATCATCATCTGAGTGTGTGTATGACCTGAGCAAGGCAAAAACAGCTTCTGAAAATTAGTCTCCCTGTGGCATCTAAATGCTTTTGCCAGGAAATTCATACCAGGTAGAAAAATAACTAAAAGTACAGCTACAGATAATGTGATCATACTTATTAGCACTGGCGGAACCATATAGTCGGCTGAGCCCCATGGAGGCTGGATGGGCCTTGTCCTTTGCGTCGAGGATCATTTGGCTATTGATCATTTGGCTTAAATTACCGATGCATGTTACATTGCATTATGAACTTCCAGAAACCAAACAATATACCTACCCATTATCTGGCTGCAAATCTGTCTTACTCTGAGTGTTCAGTTTTAAATTTTTCGTTAATATTGTATACGTTAAGGATATTTCACAAAGTATACATAGTATATTATACATAGTATATTTGTAACATTTCTAGCTATGGACCTGGGTTGGAGACATGGACATGTGTCCAAAAATGAAGAGGGGGACTCCAATATTATAAGCTACTGCTAATAGACAGTTATTAGCCACTGGTAACAGACAGTATGGGATTTAGATGGGATTTAGTCCATTATGATTATGATTTTATATTTCTGATTTTTTATTTATTTTTATAATACGCAAATAGGTGTTAGGTTTTATTATCCAGACTTGTCGATCCAAACTTGTTTTCAGTTGTTCCTAATTGTGTTTGTGATTGCAGTGTTAATAATAATCTCAAAACAAATTCTGTTTTCACAAAATTGCACCAAACCATGATCCTAAAACCAAGGTTTGTACCGAACTGTGAATTTTGTGTAACGTTAAACCCCTATTCATTAGTGTATGAATTGTTCTTAGAATGCTTGTTACCAAATTGGCTAAACCTTCTAAGCCTTTTATTGAATTATTCCTTGAAACAAACTGTAGTAAATGTTTGCTATTTAAAATTCACTTCACACTTCAACCCTCACACCTCAGCTAAGGGCCACATGTAATAGAGCTTAAAATGTTTACATGTAGCCTTAAACGATAGTGAGCCGACTTCTGGATTAGGCTCTGTTTGAACTGCTCCCAATCAAATCGTATGTAGGCAGGCATGCTAATAATTGCAGTTAGTTGGTTATTATTTCTTAATTTTTTGTGAAACATATAAACAATGTGTGAAGGGTATTAAGATCTAAGCTAAAAAGAAATGTCACCTGTCATGTGTCATTTAAAGTTGCGGTCCATTAATCCTGTAGGTCTGCAAATGCTTTGGTATGTCACATGACATGAAATATAGTGTTCCTCTATTGTATGCTGATGGTTTTTAAAACAGGTGGCAAAATGCAAAATCACCTAACTATAGGCTTTGTTCCTCAGTCTGTGGGTTGTGGTTGTTTTTTTTTCCATCTGCATTCTTCCTTAGTTGTTTTGCAGTTGCCAAAGTCAACTACTTTGTTGTCACTCGTCACATTTCATGCACCGTGTGACTTTGGAAGTCTTGCCATTGAATCTGCTGCACAGACATGCAGTGTGGCTTCTAGACATTAAGTGTATCTCTTGTTTATTTTATATTCAGGCTTTGAATGCATTAAAAAATCCGCTAAACCCTACTCTAAAATTATTTAATCTTACATAGTGGAATTGTGAAGATCTGGATTCCTTACAATTCAGGAAGTTTTTATCTTTAACTGACCAGTACTATCCATATAGACAGTGGACTATTAGTCTGTTTTTTAAGTGTGTTAAATCTTTCAATGAAGAACCTTGCTGTTGCTACCGCTGCGTGACTGTGCCTACTGTGAACAGCTGAACTTGACAGTTTGTAGAACCTGCTGTCACTGTAAAGGCATTCTGCCTTCATCACCATAGGAACAATTTACAGGAAATCAAATTTAACCTGCCGTGCAGGGTCGTCCTGTGCTAGTCTATCAGAACCTGTTTCATGTTCTTTTTTTGTGTCATGCGTGCAATTAGTTGTCTGTCTTACCAACACAGTGATTCACAAACTCAATTTCGTACTGCATCGGTGAAGGAGAAATCACTGGCGTTGATGTAAGAATTGTCCAAGATCTCCTCAGTGTGGTATTTGTCTTGACTATGTTTTGAAATGTTGATTGAAATAGCCGACTGTGTCCACCGCTGATGTATAACAAATGATTTACAAGAGACATTTTCTGTGGCCCAGTTAAAATGGCAGCATTAACCAATATTCAACCTTTTAATGACATATTGTTGATAGATACCATTTATAGATAAAAATTCTGTTTCGATTTTAACGGTCTTCCCTTAAAAGATGAAAGGGCCATGTTCCTTTCGTGACCTTTGAATGAATGGCTGTTTAACACTGTTTTATTCTAGAAAATAACAGTCCTTATTTTCACCAACTATTGTTCAGTCTGTGGTACACAAGGGTACTAGGGGATCCCAGATTCCAGTCTGTGGTCTGGTACTGGTCCATGGCGGCTGAATGCTGGAGGTAGAGTTGCCATCCATCCTGTATATTGCGGGATTGTCCCATACTGAAAAAGGAAAGGCCATGAACAACTGAAATGCACAGTTTGTCCTTTATCTTCATACCCTTGCTTGGCACCTGTTATCGGTTTATTGGTCTGTACAGTTTTTGTGTGACATAATTTGGCTTGTGGACATTAAAAGTTTGGAAATTCCTGCTATAATCCATAGAGTTAAACCTCTCTGTTTACAAATCATTTACAGAAAATGAAGAACAAGGATGATTTAAATGGAGCTTGTACCAGCACTTCCTGTTTTGAAGGTAGATGGGAGGAGCAAAATGCTTATTATAATCTTGTTATTAAGATTCTAATTCTGGAACTGTTGGGGTAAGTGAATATAACCAGAGGCATAACACACATATCTACAGGGCCCGGGCTATGTATAGCTCCTCCCTGGCTCCAGCACCTGGTTCAGAGCCTCTGACTCTTTAGATGTTCTCCTGAGTAAGATGATGTTTTGTTTTGACTGACTGGAGAACTTAAGAGCAGCTGATATTTGTTTGAATGAGTACTGATGTAATATTATTTGTATGTATGGTCGTGTAGTAAATAAAGCTGCATATAACACTATTTCAGCTTATAACGTCAGCTGACATTATTACGTTGATAAGTTTTCTGTATCAGGAAATTAGTGATTGCACTGTTTGCTCCATGATAAGACTCTCTCTTAAACATTTATTCTGTTTCAAATGAGATTCTGTTTTAAGGAGCTGTCTTGGACTAAAAGTTCCCAGTCAGAGGGCTATGTTCCTTTTAGAGCCTCTGGCTTGATTTCACTGCAGTTAAAGTCTCTGTTGACTTTCAGATCACACCATGGGGGCCAAAATAAAAATGAAGTGTATTATTTTATAATCGTTTTCAAAAGACACTTATGATGATGTGCTGCAAAAGTTAGTCATTTCTTATATTTTCTAATTATTTTACTTTGACTTTTATGGGACAATTTAATTAGTGTAGTGTATTATAGTTATTTTGTCATTTTTATTTGTCCCGCAGCTCATAAATTATCTATTTGTGGGACTATTTTTTAATGTTGGCATAAAGATGTTGACCTACGGAGAACATGATATATGTTGGTATTTGATCTGAACGGGTCACCCCACTGATGCCAGAAGTATGGCTGAATGGAGCTTTAAGCTTGGTGCAAATTGAGTGAGTCACTTGCTCTGATCTTGAGTGAGAATAATGTACAGTGATTATTGTCAAAACAAGAGACGCCTGTGTTTCAGTATTGGAAGAACTAGTATTAAGATCAATAATGAATACTTTTTTGTTAGCAGTGGAATGTCATTAAAATATTTATTAGATTTGTATTGATATTGATTACAAGTAAATACATTTTAAATGGTATGGTTATGGAATTCAGTGGATACTTTATTATAAGTGATGGTTGGTGGTTTTAATGGCTCATCTTCACTCAAACAACACAATAGCTACTCTTCATGTCCTCCATGTTTCCTAAATCTGACTGTATTCGGGGGCATTATCTTGCCCTTACCCATGTTCAGCAGTACTAGATCTATGAAAAGGAGATATGTTATAAGCTGTTTTCTACAGTCTAACACATGTAGTTGTCAACAGTCAGGATAATATTTAATTTTAATCCTAATTTTTTAATAACAGTAATTCTGCAAGTCTATTAAACATTACAGAATGTGTTATTAGGTATTGGTAACTAAATTTGCATAAGGGTTTTGCCCCCAGCAAATTTGCAGCAATCCATGGCAAGACCGGTGGCCTGTAAGCGATATGGAAATCGCAGTGTTGAAGGAAAGATCACGAGGGAGTGTGCTCGACATTCCTCTCTTCAGCCTTTGAACACACGTGAAACCAGAGAGCCACATCTGAGAAGCCCGTCTCCCTGTCAGCAGACCAATCTGCCTGTCACTCAGTGTCAAGGAGAAGAGTGCAGTTTAACTCTTTCTCAGGGAAACCCCCAAATGTTACTGCAGGCCCACAATGGCCAACTGGTGTGGTCTTATAGAGATGGTAATCTTGTCAAGTCTGTCTTAGAACGCTTGCAAATTTGGGGTTAAGCTAAGGACTGTGGTTATAAAAATTAGTCCAGTGAATCCAGCAGAAGTGGCGTTATACTGGAAATCATTGTGTTCTGTCTGGCATCTTTTTTAAAGAAAGGGAAGTTTTACATTTTTTACATTAGCACAAACCAAATGATACAAATAAACAATTGTCTAACGTTGTCGTTGTGGCAATGCTATGCGTCTACATGTTTGCTGTGATTACTGCTGCAGACGTTACAGTATGCGAATAGTCTAGGAAGCACACAAATCATAACCCTTTCCCTCTACTGTAGGTTCCTTTGGATAGAGGTGTCAGATGAATGAGTTAAATTAAAATGTAACTTGAATTGTCTACATACAGTGGTGGCCAAAATTATTAGAACACCTGACAGATCTGAAAATGTTGACTTTTTGCCTCCAAAACATGATTTCATTTCATAATGTTCATGAAATATGCAGACGGTTGCTCACAACAAATATCAGATGAAGTGAGACTTACTGTTTTATCCACTTTTAACTATATATTTTAACTATTCAATATTTGGTATGCCCATCTTTTGCAGCAATTACAGCAGCACATCTCTCTGGCATAGCACAGTGATTCTCCTTCTGAAGGCTCTATTCTATCATTTATAGAGTATAATGATCACTTTTTAGATATTTCATTTGTTTTATGGGTATTTTAACGGCCAATTCAACAAAAACAACTGAAACCTTTTAAATATGCTAAGTGTTATAATAATTTTGGCCACCACTGCAAGTCATAGAATTTCTGTAGCATTTGTCTTCCTCGGGTCACGGTTTTTGGCTCTGAAAATGTATTGTTTGGAAGGAGTTTTTGTAGTTTGCGTTGTCTCTAGTTATATTCAAATTTTGCATTAACACCCATTTTTATTGAGCTTAGATTTTGGTTTCCTGTAAGCTTGTACAATTTTCAGCATGTCCGGATAGAACGTTCACAGTGCTTGTTTTGTTCCGCAGCAGCACTCTGCAAGTGTCGCACTATTTCCCTGCTGTGCACGGGACTGCCTTTCTGAATACTGAGTTGTTTTGTCCTGCACAAGCACTGCATTTAGTGTGGAGCTGTCTGTGCCAGGTGCATGGTTTATAAATTATCAAGCATGCCAACACCCCATTGCAGGATTCATCGGTTGGCATGTTGTGGATCTATATGGTTTTACAACTCACCATTTGTAATTTTAGATTCAGTGTTAATGATAATAGACAGCAATGTGTGATATTTGGTATGTGGCGTCTGAGTGTCTCCAGTCTATGTCGTGTAACTGATTTCAGCCTATAAGGGATGTCCATGGCCGTGGCTTGCCAACATTTTGTCAGCTTGTCAACAGTCAAAAGCTAAGAAGCTTTCAGCCTCTGTTCCTGCTTCTGTGTGGTACCGCAGCTGCATAGCACATTCAAATGGTTAACCTGAAATACCAAGTACAGTTTACATTGATCAAGCGACGTCAACACCTATAGACATTCTGCATTGCGAAAAATGGCACTTGTTTGTCTGTACTTATACAGTAATAAATATGTATACAAGAAGCAATATTTTGCATGAGAATTGGAAGTTGTAGTACAACAGTATAAGATAACTTGGAACTTTATTGATCCCTGTGAGGAGAAATTTCTTTGTCCAGTATCATAGGACAAGGGGTTTCCGCTCTGGACCTACATGTGTGGGGTTTGTGGGGTTTCCTTGGTGTTTTGTGATCCCTCCCCCATTCTGAAACCATGCTAAGGTCACTTGGATTTGCTCAATTTCCTGTGTATGTGTGTGAATGGTATAAATGCTCTGCAAACTTCCTTATATATAGTATTTGTGAGGTCAGGCACTGATGTTGGAATTGAAGGCCTGGCTCACAGTCTCCGTTCTGTTTCATCCCAAAGGTGTTTGATGGAGTTGAGGTCCAGGCTCAATGTGGGCCCATCAAGTTCTTCCACACTACACTCACCCAACCCTGTCTTTATGGACCTTGCTTTGTGCACTGGTGCACAGTCATGCTAGAACAGCGAAGGACCTTACCCAAACTGTTCCCACATAGTTGTAGGGATAGAATCGTTCAAAAATGTCTTGGTATGTACATGCCTGACCTCAGAAATGCTCTTCTGGATGAATTGGCAAAAATTCCAACAGGGACACAAAATCTTATGGGGCAAATGACAAAATAGCATCGATTGTGCTGTGTGTCTTGTAGCTGACTTGTCCCCTTTATTTTTACCTTCAATCTGTACTGTAAAATCACGGCGTACATAATTGGCATTCATTTGTTGTCCAAAAGCCATTACTTCAGTATTAGCATTTTATTGCATGTTCGTCATATACTTTGCAGCTGGCCCCTGTTGGGAAAGTATAATTATGTCACTGTCACTCACTGTAAACAATAGTACTTAACTGACTGAGCAGCCGATAGGATCTTGCTCATCCACACCTGATTAGTTATTATACTGCAGCTGGAAGCATTTTTCTCTGTCATTTATTAAACACTTTTACACAGTAATGTATTTTACATGAAATGACAAATGGAACAAGTGAATGATTATTCCGTTTTCTTCCCACTGGGTGGAAAACCACCACCTCAATGAGAAATATCTACTTGGCATCTGTAGACAGCAAACCTGAGAGTGGGATGCACACAAATATAATAAGCACCTTCTGTATATGAGCAATTCTTCATTTAGAAAATGTTATAAATATATCCACTTTTATGAACATCTTCAGACTAGTGGAAATACGAAATACTAAATCTGAACCTGGCCACTCAAAATATACAGCCAATCATTTGTTGTGCATAGTATAATCTTTATCTACTTTTAGGATGCTTAAAATGAGAAATTATTCAGTGAAAAATGAGTCATATGACAGGACTTTTGGTCTCCCTGAATCAGTGCCTCCTACACTCAGCAGAACTCTGAACAACTTTTTAAACAAGGCTGACATTACTGTCAGCTGTGGTTTAATCAATGGACAGAGACAGGTTCAGACCTTTAAAGCTCTTTAGTAGGAATGTTCATACAGCATTTTTTGTCTGCTTCGCTTCTGAGCTAAACAATACGGTTGTATAACTTATGACCAGTGTTCTTGAGATTCAGCTTTTAACTGCTTTGTTCTCACATGAACCTTTACTGAGAAAATGATGCAACATTGTTGGGCTTAGTATGGCTTCTGAGAGCAGGCCAGAGCAGCACAGTCAGTAGTTTCTGTCTGGTTTATGTCAATAGCTAACTGTGGCCCTTAGTTAAGTATGGTCACCCTATAAACTCCTTCTATGGCGATTTTGGGTCTCTTGTGGCTGTCAGTGAGCAATGTACTACTCCCGCAGATACCTCCTTAGCTCACACCTTAGCAAAACAAAAAAACAAAGATTGGACTGGGGGGTATGAACTGGAGAAGCCCTAAATGAAGGATAAGGCTGAATCGCCAGGATCTCAAAACTGACTGGGCCCCTGCAGGGTTTATTTCTAGTCCTCATTATCACAAAGAAGTACTTGCACATTCCTGCTGTGGAGACAGTGGTGGACATATCAGGACCAAGCATGTTAATTGCTTTCGGAGCGGTGGTAGGATAGGCGCGTCATTTGAAATGAAGGGGAACTGGACAATATCTGCTTGTCATCACAGGGTTGTGGCCCAACTGAAAGAGGCTCTGGTCAATTAACCCTGGTGCCTTTGATTGGCCTAGAGGGAGGAACTGTGTGATTAATAGTAGTTCGATGATAGGTTGTATTAAGGAATTGGCTGCAACTGGACCCGTGTGGTTTGTGTCTGCAGTGCCACAGCCTGGCCTATCCGGTCTGTGTCTGTGTGTGAGCCTCACACTTTGTCTGTGCCAGTAGGACCTTTTAGCTGTCACCAAGTTGCACATGGATGATAGAGGGCCACTGACGTTGCCACCAGCGTTGTTAATTTACCAGCTGCTCGCTCTAGAGGTAAACAAAGATCATACCACCACTGTGTTTTTAAAAATTATCAGCTATTTTTATCCACATTTACAAATAATTTAGTTTAATAGCTTTATATGACTATGTCATTTTGTATTTTGAATATATAATAACTCATAAGAGAATAAAGCAGGTCTACTAGGCAGGAAATGCAGCACGACCTTTACAAACCTGAGCCTGTAACTTCCTTTTGAAAATGATGCCAAATACGTTAACTTGCTAGACGAAAATGTTATGTATTTTATTTTTTAGTTTAAATTTAATAAGTCAAAATGCCAAATAATAAACCCAGACTAGAACTTGCACTGTCTTGTGGAGCAGTAAAGTCTTGCACTCAACACAATACGTGATTTTTATGTGCAATGTTTCTAATAGAATACAATTTTTTTTAAATGAAAGTGTTTTTGTTTATTGACTATTTCTGGATGTTTTACGAGGATTGAGGGACATATATAAAACCAAGAACAAAACAAGCCAAAGAGCAGGTATGTACGTTATGGTATAGTTTATATTCTTTGTTACCAGCATGCATCCCTCAGAAATACTTATTCAGGTTTTTGGCTGCTTTTTGTTGTGCTTTTCTTTGGAGCTTCCTGTGCTTGCAGAGCACTTCCTAGCAGTATTACAGTAGCCCTGGCTCCATGCTAAATATTTTTTATATCTGTGTCTGGGGATGGATGTGATGAACCTGTGACATTGGAATTCTCCCTTTGCCCTCTGTCCTTCTTTCGCTGCTCAGCTGGGATCTGTGTACAGGGCGTACAGCAGGAGAAAGCAGTCAGTCTGAAGTTTGTCATGATAATGTAACCGTTTGAGAGGTTGTGGTATCCTGACAATCCTAAAAATGATGGCTGCTCTCGATCATAATGACACACCAAACAAAATAACAATGTAGTAGGGCTGAAGTAGGGCTGCTTGATTATGGAAAAAATCATAATCACGATTATTTTGTTCAATATTAAAATCATGATTATTTAACACGATTACTCATATTTCTCATTGAGTCTGGAAACACATTGCTTTTATTGCACATAAAGAACAGCAAACGTGAAATTTTCATCGATACCTTCCTGTTGAACTTTCCCTTAAAATAACTGAAAGTATAATATTAAAAAATTGTATAAAATAGTCAGAGACAAGTCAAGACAAGTAAATAAAATCAGCAATGTAGTGCAGTTCCACAATCTCTTAAAAACAAATAAATTACTAAATTAAAAATAAAATATGAAAAATATATATATATAAAAAAATCTGTACTATATAGTACGTCCTTTATTGATGACTGTGTTGTGAAGGACGTCAATGCTGGTTTGCTACTTTGCCTTTTCTGTTTCTGTATTAATTGGTCATAAATTACTTGGTGCTTGAATTTTTGGTGGTTAAAGAGATGCTGAATGAACCACATCTGTGTCTTAAAATCCAAATTGTTCCCGCATCAGTGAACTTATGTTACTTTTCTTGCTGCCTAAATGCTGCTGCTGCTGCTCTGCTCCTCATTCTGCCATCTTTTCCTGCGCTGACTTTTTAAAGCACCACCATCAGAATATACGTTCGTAAGGGGCGGAACTGCGCTAGTCATTCGGAACACGAGACAAAATAGGAGTATATTTGCAGAGCGTAATGCAGCAAAATGATTTTAATAATAATCGTTTGTTGTCGACCACATTGTTTTTGTGATCGTTTGGAGCCAAAATCGAAATAAAAATTCGACTAATTGCACAGCCTTAACTGAAGTTTAACGTGGCAACAACAAAGGGCCATAATAGCCTAATATTCACAGACTTCCCCTGGTAGTAAATACCCAACACCATACCAGGCCCATTCCAGCGGAGGAAAAAGGACACTTATTCATCTTATTCTTTCATTTCCTGCAGCTGTTCCGAACTACTGAGGTTTCTCTTTTCTTATTTACATTAATTCTGCTAATGGGTATCTCACTGGCCAGGAAATCTTAGATGCAGCTGGGTGTTTCTTCAATGGACCATATGCTCTTGGCATTTATCATTTCCATGTCTAATCACATCCTGCATAAAGGCATTATCAAATAGCACGGTATGGTCTTCCAGAAACCTGCTTCAGTGCTGTCCAGCTATCTGATTTCTGGTGGGACATTGCTACGGAGGTGCAGACCTGTGTACAAACTGTACAAATTTGTTTCATTATTTAAAAAATAGCAATGTTATTAGTGATGCTAAGAGGTGTGCCCTGCAAATTGGTGGAAATTGCACGTTGGATGTACCCTAGTTTGTTGCCATTTGTTTCTTTGCACATTGTGATGGGCGCATGACAGTAAAACTGTAAAAGAACAGTAAGAATACTAAGAACAGTAAAACCTATGACACAGTTACACTGGACAAAAATGGTTGCAATATGGTAATTAAAAACGCTGTGGAATATTTTATGTAATTTTTCTGACAACAGGCATAATTGATCCAAAAAATAATTAGCAGTTGCGTCACATTGTAGACTGGCGCTCTTGTTTTTGTGGGCACAGTGTACCAGAGTTTTTTGCCAGAACTCGCACTCAGTAGATCAGGTGTTTCGCTTTCAATGTGAAAAATATAATTGCAGTCATCTGGGATAATTTAGGCAATGCAACATGGTGGCTGTGTTTGCAAAAGTACATTTTCAGCTTTTGCAAAGTGAAGATATTAGTTGGAACAAAAACCTGCACACACTGTAGTCCACAGAAAAGTGTTGGAAGCCCTTCGAATTCCTGTGACTGGCAGACAAAATTCATTGTAAAAGTGCTCTTAAGTTAAAAAGAAAGCTCAGTAATCGACACATAGGAGATAGCGGAACACCATTGCAGATTTGTCTACAGGAAGACCTCCAGCTGCATCTTCGCATGTCTCACACAAACATGATACGTGGCTTAAAGTACCGACGGCTGTTTGTTCAACCCAGTGTGAATCTCACACGTTGTAAGCACGTGCACTGTACAAGTATTTTGCGCAGGAATACCTGAGGGTTACAGATCTACATCATACAGAAAAGTTAGTATTCAGGACTCACAAGTGTTTTACCTTCTCATTGGACGGGGTCTGAACTAAAATAAGCAGAAGAGGAAATGCGAGTCTGCGTGGAGCAGCCTGTAATTAAAGATCTGGTGTCTCAGCGCTGATGTAGATCAGGTGACAGTGAAAGGAGAAGGGAATGCAGTCTGTGTGCATGTGGGACACAGCATGGGGTGTTTAAGCAGGTTTTCCCGAACCCACTGAGAATGTTTGCTGCGTGGGCACCCTGTCAGAGGCAAGATGGCTATAGACACATGTGCCTATAGGTCTGCTGAGCAGCCTAGGGTAGCAGCTGGTGCACTGGTTAGTGTGAACTTATAACCAGTAGGTATCAAGTTCAGATCCCAGGAGGAATACTGGTTTTTAAAGTAAGCTAGAAGATTGCTAACCCTAACCCAAGCTTGAAGTGTTTTAGTAAATAGCAGTAGAAAGTAGTAAAATTGCTTTCAGGACAGAATCATTTGTATATAATTTCGGAATTGAGGAGTACAGGAATTCCGTGCATGTGGGTGGAGAGGGTCCCAGTGGTGTAAGGTTTGTTTGAGGATGATTTACTTTCCTGTATGTAGTCTGCGCAGATCTTCTGCATTCGGGGGTGGGATTCTGTCCTCAGTGGCTGTAATGATGCGTCAGACCCATGTGATGGGGTGTGCTGGGCTGACAGATGGGGCCATGACTGTGCAACACGGGTATCTTGCCGTCCCAAAAAAGGAAACACGGCCAGTTGCAGTTTTATTGGTTGCCTCACAGAACCATACATGCTCTCTTGGCCCCAGCGGTTCTGAGAATAACTGTCAAGTCAGTTGAACTTTTTGCTGTCAATGATTAACGTAGTTATAGGCTTGAAAGAAGGACAGGAAATAAGGAAAGCTTGAGTATTATAGTGATTTATATTTCTATATTACATAGAAATTCCATAGCCTTTAAGTGTTTTAGTATGCATTCATGAATGTTTTGTGTAGCTTTGTGCTTACCAAAATGGTCATTCACGTGTCTTATCATATTCCAGACTGAGAGGTCAGTGGAATCTTTAACATGGAACACATGGCAGGGTGAAAAATTTGTGCCGTCAGGCGCGTTACGATGTTCCCCACACCCAGGCCTCCCACTGCAGAGTATCATTTTGGTTACATGTACAAGGAAATAAACTGGTACTTGTTCAAGATGTTTTGCCATTCAGCGCCATGCCTCGGTATAGAACTGCTGCTTTTTATAAGTCATCTTGCTATATGACATATACTGTCAGCATTTGCTTTATTAACTAATTTTCTTAGTTCTCATTATTACTCTTAGAATAAACAAATATGACCCATTTCCCCTGTGCTAACAAATAAAAAACGTAATTTCTGCATGTAGTTAATTCACATTAAGGTGTTATCTATACATCCATTTTTCTAGGCATGGTCGCTGAGATTTATTATGTTTATTTTCTAATAGTGCTTCATAAAAGTACAGCTAAGGTGCTACTAGAGGTAGCACTTCACAGTAGCCCAGGTCAAATATAATCTGGAATACTGTGATTTGTGCTTGTTACATGGTATCGGTCAGTGACGCCTACCGTACTGTTTCATAAGTAATTTGTTTTTCAAATGTGAAGAAATGCCTGGCCATAGTAGAGATACCTGTTTTCAGTGGAAGCATAAACTTTGTGATAGACATTCACCATGCGTGCTGAAGGCTAGTGCTGGTAAGGGCAAAAGTTCCTTACGTGTCCCTTAAGAAGCAAGCAACAGCTTTCTCTGGGCCCTGGCACACGTTCTACATGCCTGAAGTCCCGAGCTCTAATTTTTCACTCAGAGCAAATTTCTGCTGGAATCTTTGGACTGCCAGACAGTTGGAGTGCAGCTGTCTGAAATTTTGTTCAACCTACAAGTGAGGAAGCAACCGCCGTGTCCATCTGGGACACCTTACGGATCCTCAACCCAGATCGCTATACAGCTGAGCGACATTGAGCGGTATGGCAGAAGGCAGAGCTGCAGTGCTGCACCATCATGTTTTTTGACAGCTGTGTATCTTATACCCACCTTCTAATTGGTTATGCTGGTCATGGTTGCGGGGTCTCGAGCCTGTCTTAGGCAGAATAGGACAAGGCTGGGTGCTCCATTGAGAGGGTGCCGGGCCATCATAGGACGTCCAAAGATACTCAGACAATCACACACTATGGGCAATGTAGTGATGCCTGTTAGCCCAACTGCATATCTTTGGACCATGGCAGGAAACTCACATGACACAGGAAGGACTTGCAGACTCCACAGGAGACAGGATTCTAGCCCCTGTCACTGGAGATGTGCTGCAACAGTGCTACCCACTGAAGCAGTGTGCTGCCCATATTGTATATTAATAATTAATATTAATATTAATTATCACAATTTAATAGATAAATATACTTATTTTTTATTTAAAAGATTGTGGACTTTCAGTTCTAATGGAAGTAGTCCTTGGATCGCTGGTGATCAAGCCACTGGGACCTGGATAGGGATTCCCCTGCACACTGAGCCCCAAGGGCCGAGTCCTACTCTGCCTTCCTAAATCAGGGGAGCACCCAGCTGTGGGTGACAGGTCTTGGAGCCAGCCCACAGCTGGCTGATCGCTAAGCCATTTAATGCAACAAGTTATATTTGCTAAGAAGCTGCACCACCCCTCATATTTATGATGTTCATATATATAAGGAGCATAACCTGATTGCTGTGATTTTTTCATTGTCTTTGAAGTTGTATTTTTATGTGTCTCTATATGCTGTTATCAATATATGTGTAATAGGCCTATTGAGTGATTGATTAGGGGCAGGTTCTTTGTCAGAGAAGAATTTAGCAATCAGATTATCAGGCATGACTGACCCACATCTTCATCTGCTGCATTAAAAAAAATTATCTCAAGCCATGGTTTCAGTGTTTTTCTTACTTAATTTTTTAAAACAGTGGAATAAGCAATATACCATAGCATAACTTTTACTGTCACCCATTTATAAACCTTGAACAGTTCAGTTTCAAGAACGTTAAAGTACGACAGGAGTGTTTCACTCAGGATCTGAAATTACACTCTTGGTTTAATGATTTCTTAGGGACCTCCTGTTTACACAGAATACAAACTCAGATGAGTATGTCCTTTTTTGTACATTCATTCGGCTCCATCTAGTGGTCTGAATTAGGTTTTCATAGTTGGTGCTACATTGAAGTATGTTGCATAGTATATTTATCATCCACTGTAAAATGATGTGCCTGTTGGTAGGTGTTTATGGCATTGATTTTTGGCTTGTTCCTTGAGGCTTGTCCTCACCTCTTAACTACTAATAGAAAATTGGAAGAAAGAATGATTCAAGAACATTTTATACATGCCCTGAAATACCAGTTTTGCAATGTCTGGGTGTTACTGCAGTATGTGCCCTTTCCTTGAAGCAAACTCGTAATTAAAAAACTACCCCTTACTATCCCTCAAACTTCCGTTGGGTTGTGCCGTTAGACAGCTGTTATTTTTCCACCCAAAAGCAGGAGGTGGAATTTGACCTCTAGCATCTCCAGTAGATGGCTTCCACAAACTGCAGGAATCATATGTCCGATTCCCAGTGATTCTGCCCCATCCCATGGGAATGCCATAGAGGCTGGGAGTAATTGTGGTGAGCCGGATGTGTCAAAAGGTTTACAAGCTAGCTGCCCGCGGGGCTAAAAAGGGAGGGGATCTGGACACAGGTTGTGTTCCCATTATGTGCTGAATGGCAGCAGATGGAGAGGTGGTAAATCTGTCATGTTGGCACCTTCACTGGTAGCTAGATTCTTTGATGTGTTGGTAAAGGACAACTTGTTTACAGACCATTGATGCTGCACTAGGGGCGTACTGAACTATCAATGTCAGGGTTCCATGTAGCTTGGACCAAGAAAAACAGCTTTAGTATTATAAATTTGTTATTCTTTTGCTATCATTTAGTTGGGTGGTTTTAAATTAATCAGTCTACCGTTTGGAAGAATTTTGGAAGTTTTTAATTATAGCATCAATCATGGTGGATTCTTTAAATGACGTGGACCAAGTGGACACAAGCACCGCTTTTGTTTGATCGTTTTTTCTCATTCTCTGTTTCATGGTTCCGTAGAGTAGTTAATTTTTATAGCGATCGTGGTGTGCTTTTTCGTGAAAGTTATATCAACTAGCTAGCGAAATCTCAGACAACAACATAACTGCCCCCTAGTGACTCAACTACGAATTGCATAGCGGGTTTCTTTTTTATTCCGGAAAGGATCGTCGAGTCCGTGCTTCATCTCAAAGGTCGATATTTTGTTAATTTGGTTGACAAGTTAGCATGCCCAATAAGTTTAGTACCTCTGTTGTAGTGTAATAGAATAAGCTCATGTTTTATTAGGTCTTTGTAAGACGAGAGAATAATTCATATATAAAAAGCTGGACTTATTAGCATAAAATAAATTAACTGGTTTATTATATTTCGGGGCTTCAAGTGCAAGAGGCGGAATAAACATGCGTGAAGTACACGTATCAAATATAATCCGTACTGATGTAAGTGTGATAGGTTTTCACGGTAATGACACCGTAATTGGCGCTTCCCTTCCTTAAAGGCTCTGCGCTCTGGGTTCCATTTGGCGCTTTGACGCGCACTTTGGTGCGTATTGCGGGCTTTTAAGACGGCGCCTCGCAGTCGTTAGTAAGTGCAGTGCTACAATCGGCGATCGCATGCCTGCCTGTTAACAGTGTCTCAAAGTCACTATAAAAAAAACTTGATGAGTTGGACAGCAAATCTGTCAGAAAAGCGGAAAAGTGAGAAAAGGTAAATGAGTTTCCTCCTAACGAGCAGAAAGGATAAAACGAGTTGTTCATTCAATGTACACTTTGGAAGAAGTGATAGGGCTGTTATTTGTAGCCATACTGTATTTGTAGAACATTAAAAAAGGACAAAAGGATTGTACCCATAACTATATAAAGATTAATTAAGAACGTCTAAGCATGCTTTGCACATTTGGATTTTTGATTCAATGTCTTTCTATTTTAAGCATTAAGGTTTTTAAAAGATTACGCATAGCCCCATAGAGGTTCTCTGAGTAACGTAGTTTTTCGAAAGATTCTCAGTGTAATCGGACTGTAGTCGGGTGACCGCGCTAAGGTCTAATCAAAGTTCGCATCTTGCCGTGTCCATGAAACAGCAATAATGCACGCAAACTACTCTGCGGCTTCGCTGAAACAAGCGGCTTAATTGCTCGATTAAAATCCATCCATCTTCTACCGCCTATCCTGATCAGGGTTGCGGGGTCGAGTAAAATCATATTACTCCGTGAGGATAAAGCAAAATACTGATAACAATGTTATGAAATATAAGCTTCTGTTTTCGTTATTGTAATATTTTGTTATACATTTCGTTATATTTAAAAAATATCAATAGGTAGAATATAGTTTGTTTTTCCACTTAAGTGTTATAAAGGCCCCCTATAATTTCTGCAAATGGGTAATAGAATTTCATAGTTGTTTTATAAATACTGTTTCTATTACTTTTTAATATATTTGTATTTGATTTTTGAAATCTTATTAATTTGCTTTTTTTTTTACTTTTAGGTGTATACAGTGTATTGATATTAAAAACATTTTTTATGGGAATTGTTCATTTTCTGTATATTAGCCATATGCTTCACATAAAAAGCCTCATGTCTGAGGCTTATTCTGATTTAAACTGTTGCATATAAAAGACATTAGCTCACTGAAATCACTAAAAGTTCAGCCTGCCTGCCAACTGCAAACAAGCTTAAGGTGTTGTGAAAATTACAACATTAGATATACAAATAAATAATAAAGCAGCATAGTGTCTTAATAACAGTCCAAGTCTGGAGAACAGATATGTTATAGTGCAAAACAGCGGCCCGGGTGGGAGGACGGCTTTGCACTGACAATATGAAAAGGTTCAAGGTGTGGGAGAAATTAATGTAACAAAATATTTTCGTAGATTTTTTTAATGAAATCAAGCAGTGGTCTTTCATGGATTTCCTCTGCTAAGGTAGATTAACAATTATGGGATTAAGCCTTAGTTAATACAAGAAAATAAATGAAACCCTAATAGTAAAGAGAGATGTTCTTCGAATTAATGTTACAGCTGTTTATTCCTTCACACTTATGCTGAGCGCTTGTGACACCTCATCATTCATGACCCCTGTAGCGGGAAATGAGCCCAGGCACCAGGCAGGGCTGTGTGACGGCTGGGAGGAGGCTGCCCCACCGTGTGCAACACAACGCACGAGGTCCCCAGTGGGTCTGACTGTTCAGGTCAGGACGGCTCTCTTATGACGGAGCTGGTACTGGAAAGGGGTTAAAACATAATGACTGGTCAGTCTCACACTGAGACTGCTCTCTGCCTGCTTTATTTTATGTGCGCTTTGACGATTTTGCTGGCCATCTGCGTGACCTTAACATCCACTCTCCTTTGAGCTGGTCGTGTTTGTTTGTGCGTCAGAGTAAGGTGTAGTTTTATGGCTGTCAGCGGGATGTTGAAACCTTCATGAAGTAATTCTTTGACATCTAGAGGTTAGTGGGAAAACTTGGTGGAAATGATGATTTTTAATGAGTATGAGTTTGAGTCTATATATATGTCTTGTTTACATGAGCTTAGCATTGATACAGTTTTGTATAGTATGATCTGCTTAAAGAAATTGAATAAACGTATGTTTAGTATGTTAAATAGGACTTAAATGGAGAGGTTCCATTGACTTATATTTGAAGATAACCTGTACAGAATAATATATGTTATGTTGATTGAAATATACAACTGCAGCCCACACACCCCATATGCCAGTGCCATGCTTAAGATGTTTTAAATCAATTGTATGGTTACTACTGAATGAAATACGCATTTTGCATGTTGATTGGTATGTTTTTGTAACATTTACTGGATTTACTAGATTCCACAAGATCCTATTAAAATTGGATTTGATTGCTTTGTTGTTGATGGATATACTGTTTGTACTTATGAATATTTAAAAAGTAGTATCACTACTATATATTGGTAGTATTCATTTTTTATTTAGATAATACTTGATAAGCTTTAGGCCTGTACCTTTATGTACTTGATGGTCAGTTGTATTCTATAATTAATACATTTAAATGTTACTGTTGTTTAGTTATGATTAACGGCCACATTGAAGTTAACATAAAGCACAAATATATCAGAACCTTTTTTGGTAAGTATTAAGTAAATCACTATGAAGTTACCGGCCGCACAAAATATGTCAATATCAACATTATAAAAAATAAGCCTGTTGTACATCGGTGCACCTTTGGTCCACTTGTATTTAGAAGTCCAAACTATACCTCAACAATATTCAATTACTGTTTATTTAATTTAAATAAAATATTACAATTATCAAAACAGCACATTAAGTGATATTCTTTACCTAATTTTAAGACAAGGCATTAAAAATAAAAGTATGAAACTGTTGTGAAATAAAAACACTGAAAGTCGAAATGCATCATTTGTATGACATTTTATAAATATCTCCTTAGTTATTCAGGATTAATTAGAAGTGCTTATTCATTTTCATTTTCAAAAATTGCTGCCGATTAACTTGGGGGCTGTTTTTCCTGTCAATAAATGGGAAGACTGGTAATTTTATAATAAGAATAATAATAACAATAACAATAATAATAAATAACCACATAAAGAGATCCAGCTGTTGGGGATGCAGACATGTTAAATAATGGTAAGAAGATGCGATGGAGATGCACGTGGTTCTGACAGTAGCAGCGGTCGTCCCATTCAGCCAACCTCACGACGCGGCATTCTGTGCCGGGACAGGCCGGCGTCAGGCACTTTTGGAACCTGGGGCCCCGAGTCTCTATTTTCAGGCTGCAGTGGACGGCAAGCTTCATAATGATGGGTTTTCAGTATAGTGCTCCAAGGAGTGACAAGGCATGTACAAAAGCGCTGTGCTGCTTCTACTCAAAAAAATGATCTAGCATATTGTGTTACATCCAAGAACGTGCTCTAATATAATATACTCGTCATGTTTATATGTACTGCGGCTTGTGTGTTATGCTTAGTCTTAATTCAAAGATGATTTTTATGTCCATGAAGTTCTATGCAAGCACCACCCGCCATGATCCTACATAGTCATGCTATAAATAAAAGAACATAAAATAGCGTAACATGAGAGGACGAAACAGACAGCTAAAAGTGGCGTGTTTCATTTACTCAGATTCCAATCTTGCACGCTATAAAGTGTGTCTGTAAAACAAATAAATGGAATACATTTGCTTTAACTGAAACATAACATCCGAATGGGACTGATTTGGACATTTGACAACATGCTCAACATTCTTCATTAATATTATCATTAGTAGTAGTATTAGTATTATTATTATTATATTTATTCAGTCATTGTTTTATGGAAAAAAACAAAACTATGAATGGAGAACTGAAAACAATAATTGGTCTAGTTATAATAATGGTACACATTATTATGCCAGTTATAAACTGTATATGTTTATATTATCCTATTCAGAAGGGGTGAGTCCACTATTGCTTTAGATATGAAAGGTGACCAGTGGCCGTTAACAATAAAGCTGGTAGATGTGGAAGCACTTCCAGGTTCACTGGGGCACATCAACAAATTCCGCCAAGATACTCCATGTGTTAATGGTATTTTTAGAGCTGCTGGAGACATTATCCTCAGTGCTACTGCACAGAGCCATATTATTATGCCTCACACTTTAAGCTAATTTAGCTAAGTTGTTGCAATACATTAGTCATTAGAATGTAACACCTGGACATGTTGAATCTACTGTAAGTGCATCACAACAACATTTGTGTAAAATTGTGCTATTCGCAGATGAATGCTCCCTAGCTGGGATGTCCTTTTCGCGGGCACAAATGTTTTGATGTAATTTTTTTAGACAGCTGTACTATTCAATGCGGTCTTTTCTAAAGTAATATATTTCTGCTCTGTTAATGATGTTCATATAACTATTGTCATTTTTTATTAATAAATTATAACCCTGTAATATAATAGTTTGACTGTGCGAGTAGCAGCTTCAGGCCTGACAGTTTACGCCTTAGACATTCTGCTGCCTGTTATTACAGCTGTTGCCACTGAGGTAAAGGACTTTTTTACAGGATGCAATAGTCACATGTGCAACATAAGACTGTGGCTCTGCTTTACGTGTTCGGCATGATATGCCACGGTAAAGTCTGTCAGTACAAAATTTGGTGTGAATAAATTGTCTGTATTTTTCCTGCTGTGATATAATATCTGGAAGTTTACTGGAAAGCACATTTTGATTCCCATCCATGAAAAACTACCATGGACAAAAATTTGTTCCTTATAAAAAAAAATCTGTTTGAAATTTAAACACTTGACCTAAGACTGGTTGGTTCTGCACATTTTGGGTTCAGTTCCTTAATCCCTATCTTGTCCTTATATATATATATATATACATAGATATGCAGTAATAGTTATATTTGTTTTGTTTGCCCCTTAAAATTTACCTTAAAATTAAGATTGTTTCCTTATCTAATGAATGGATGCCTGCCATATGCAATACCTTTCCTTTAACGGTACTAATTGTCAAATTATTAAGATGTTGAAATAGCACACCATGTTGGTTGTTAAAGTGGATTTATATTTACAGCTGGCTGTTATGACTTTATGGTCTGGCAGTGTTTCTGCAAGCCCCTCTTATAATTTTAAAAGCCAGTGAAAGAAACAGTAAGAGGTGCTAATTCTGCCAGAATTTTGTTGCAGCAAATTTGTTTGAAAAATATGCTTAGTCATAGGATAAACATTTGATGCAAATAGTACTGCCAGTACGCATGATTTCATTTTAGTTCTCTGTCTGCTTTGTACCTCAATGTGCCTTACATGAGTTTAAATCATAGACTGGTACCTTGTCTAGAGTATCCCCTGCCTCCCAGACCATAGAGACCTTGCATTAGATAAGTAGACACAGATAAAAAGAGGGACGGCTGTACAATTTTTCAGATAAATTAAGGATTCCTTCCTGTGCTTCAGTGTATCTTTCACTTAGACGACAACTTTCTCTTGGGCTTCTGTATCTCTAATTGGCTTCACAGCACCTCACCTCTCCCTGCAAATTGGTAAGGTGGTGGTGGGTTTGAGTAATGTCCAAGGCTCAAAGTCGGTTTGATTAATAGACGAAAGGGCTAAATATAGTCACCATGTGAGGACATCCGTCAGGATCCAAAAGGACAACGCAGTTAAACAAGGTCACAACTGGGTGTCTGCTTGGCTGTCGGATATTTGACACTAGAATCATGTCATTCACTTGTCCAATGCAAACTAAAGCGTGCTGGCGTACGTTCACCAGATGTTTTGTTGATTCATACATTTTTTTTCCTTCAGTGCCAGTTCAGATCCCCCAGATAAGAAGCTACTCTCAGCTGCAGCCACACCTAGTGGGTGTGGGCAAAATCCGTTGCTGCTGACTCCAGCCAGCCTCCAGCTTGCACAGCTTCAGGCTCACCTCACCCTCCATCGGCTGAAGTTGGCTCAGACGGCCGTCAACAGCAACACCGCGGCGGCAGCCACTGTCCTCAACCAGGTCCTCTCCAATGTGGCCATGTCTCAGCCCCTGTTCAACCAGCTGAGGACCTCTGCGATGATCAGCACCCCCCACGGCCACGCTGGTGGTGCTCAGCTGGGCCCGGGCTTTGGCCCCAACACTCTGGCCTTCCCTCCCCAGGTGGTTGGTGGAAGCTTCGGGAGAGGTGGGGGCCTCCAAAATCAAAACGCCAACATCAGGCTCGCTCACTTCGGAGGTGGGTCACCGCAGCCTCTCAGCCAGCATGCATCAGAATACGGCAAAAAATCTAGCCTTCCCCCCGGTGCACCTTTCCTTTCGAAAAGCGACAGATGCGGCCAGTTCAGCTTCCTTGGCAGGTCGTCTGGCACCCCAAACAAAACCCACGATGGCCAGTATGCGCCTATCAGCACACAGGCCAAGGGCACCAACGCTGGTGGTTTTCAGAGGGATTTTAATGCATCAGATGGCCGGGGCCCACCTTCTGGATTCACCGGAGAGCAGAATCTGGATTCATTTCCTTCAGGCAATCACAAGGATCACTGGCAAATTTCCAGCAGTTTCCCTCATACAGGGAACCTGGAGATGGCTCAGAATGCCGGTGCCGTGTGGGCGAACACCACCCAGAAGCTCCACACAAGGGGCGAGCTGTACAACCCAGAGGAGCCCACCCCGGATGCCAAGTTCAACCCTGTCGGTGGGCCAGTCTTTAGCGCTGGCGCCCAGGGGTTTGTGGGATACCAGCCAGGTGAAGATGCTCCTCAAGCCGTGTCGATGCCTCTGCTGCCCCACCAGCTCAATGATTTCCATGCCGTCACCCCGTCACTCCTGCCACACCACTGCACCATCTGTGACAAGAAGGTCTATAATCTCAAGGTGGGTGGAGCCTGTCAGCCAGAGTGTCAAACATGTGCCTACTGTTAACACAGTGACTGGCAATTTAAGAACTATGAGTGGCTTGGGAGGATAATCATATGACTGTAATAGCATTATACTTGTGTTATGTGATAGTAGTGTTTATTTTTGTTTTAGTAAAACATCTACCTGTATCTTATATAACCTTTTGAATAATGTCTTTTTGGATATAAGTAGTAATATGACATGATCCTGTGTTCCCACACCAGTAATGTGCATTCCTTCATAATACGGTATGTGTAAATGCTAGTCATATCTTGGTTTCAGCTGGCTGTTATTATTTCAGAAGATGAATGTGTCTCGAGCTGTTGTGTCTTTAAATTGCCCCCACATTGAGGGGGGCGGGGTGGTGATCTCTTTGTGACTGAGTGGAGCAGACACCATGCTGGGAATTACTACACTGTCTGTGTCCATGCAGGACTGGGACCAGCATGTGAAAGGGAAGCTCCATCTACAGAACCGTGCACTCTACTCAGAAGGGTGAGTCGTGAAAGGGGAAACTGATTAATGTTGGGGAGCTGGGGGTAAAATCTGCTGTAAGAATTAGCAGCTGGTAGCAGCAGCAGCGGATTCTGTGTCCTGCAAAGGGAGCAGTCTGTAATAATACACCTCATGAAAAATGCTCACTGACTCTGCCTTTTATTCAGTTTAGTGTAGTTAATTTTTTCCTGATCAGACTTGTTTTATTCACCCACTTGTTTTTAAAGATGCTGGTGGTATATAGTCATTTTCTGTGTAAAATCAAAAGCGCCCGTTAAGATGACATTTTACGATTTTAGTTCCTCTCTATCTTGAGTGGACCTCCTGAACATGAGCTCAGTTATCAGATGTACCCTGGGGGTGCTCTGACTTGGAAGTTCACAGCGATACTTCGGTCTTTCAGCTCGGCCGTCGGATCAGTTCACTTTCCTGCATGCACTGAAGGATGTGTGAACTCCCCACCTAACAGCTCCATGGCTTATTCTGCAGCTGCCAGTCAAGGTAAATCACAACATGTGCCTCGCAGTGTATTTGCCAGAAATGCCTAAAAGGAGTGACTTTTGCTTTCAGAGAGTTAGTAACTGAAACACAAGTTTCTGTCTAAACTGTTCCATACTAGTGTAAATATGCTATAGTGGCATCGCATGAATGGCATGAGCGTGTGAATTTTATGGTGTGTCTTTGCACACATGCCATACAGATCAGTTTCATTTGAGCAGCCTCACCGACACGAGAAGCACCATGTGTATCACATGTAGCGTAATGCTCGTGTAGCCTTTTTGTTTGCCAATGGCCGACATAACCAACAGTCATGCTACATTTCTTTTGTGTTCAGATGCATCCTCCGAACCCAACTCCAGCTACTTTTCGGCAGCGCCTGTGAAAACACATCTCTTGGCAGGAGTGGGATACTCATTGGCTCAGACGGGATCAAAGGTCAGCTCCAGTCCAATCAAAGTTCTGCAAAAAGAAACAGAACAGGCTGATAAAATGTTACTGTGCTTAACAAAAAATAATAATAACTAGCTAGTGTTTGTTACTGAGATCCGGAGTGACAGTGGCCGGTGCCTTGCTCCCATTTGTTTTTGTTGTGAATTCGTTTATTTTAATTTTATGATGCACTGTATTGATCCCGGGGGAAATTCGAGTCATGTCAATGTATTGTGAGGGTTCCTAAACCTCCATAAACAAACAAGCAAAGCACGAATTCATTAATTCATTAAAATGCTTTGATATATGAACCCTCTGGCCAGAAAATAAGGTTAGAAAATAGTGTCTATATTAATAAAAAACTTTTTAAGAAAAACCAGGTTTTGTTCAGTGCCATTAACCGGTTTAGTTGGAAGGACTGAAATTGCAGATATTTACATAGATAAAAGTAATCTTGACTCCTTCCCACCCCATGACCCTGTCCAAGATATGCACTTAAAAAATGCATGGATGTGTACAAGGCTGATCTCATGCATGGGGGTCTCCTGGGCTGTTGCCCAGTGCCCTGAATTTTAGGGGGCCCAAATTTTGTTTCTGGTTGTTATCATAACATTTTATGCTGTAGGTAGGACCTCAGCAATGCCTTTAACTCTGGGCCCCCCACCCCCCTAAATTTGGCCCAGGATGTTGGAAATGGATGGATATACCTAACTGATTTTTAAATTATTGCAGCAGGAACGTTTATCTTCATTTAACCAGCATATTTCAAAGTCCTATGTATTTAATCTTGATTACATTTCAGTTTTGTGGTTGTAGATTAATGCCGTACTGATAGCTGGTCTCACTACTGTCTGTGGTTATGTTACCAGAATTCCATACGCTTGTTTTGGTTTTACGGCCAGGCGGGAAATAAAAACATACATATAATCTTTCATAATTGTTAGTAGTCTGCATGTAAATGTAGGTACTTGCTAATCTGTGAAGTGTGTGTTTTGTCTAGGGCTGTAGGGACTCCTGAATGTACACTGGCGGCTCCATGTATGAGCTGAGATTTGGGGCACAAAAACACCTCTCTCTGTAATAGCTGCGTCAGGTTTATTCCTTATTTTAAAAGTTACTACATTTCTTAGGTGCAAAACCATTTACTGTCTGTTGTAATAGGCTGGAAACTTAACATTTCTGTTGCATATGGAGGATAGAGTGATGCAGGACTGAGGTGTCGATGTCACGGCGTGAGAGGGCTGTGTTTATAAGGTGTTGCAGGAAGTGAGTAAGCTCAGGGGAGACGGGGCTACGGCGTCAGGCAGCGGCGGCCTGGTCACACTGGCAGTGATGAAAGACAGCAGATGGTCACACGGCACATGCAGCCAGAGTGCTAATGGCAGGGTCAGATGCCCCCGACGCCTCTCTCACACCCTCCTGTGGATTCTACCCTCCACTTGCTCTTCCTCTGTTGTCCCAAGTCCTTGACACCCAGACAGAAGTGCATGGGGGTGGGGATGGCTGTTCCACTTTGGCTTGCATGCTTAGACAGCAAATTGGGATTACGGAGGCGTGCGCATGAGAAGGACAGACGCACAGAGTCCAGGACACCTATGGCCATTCATCCTGAAGTGCAGGGATCGCACTGGGACGCTGAAGACACAGATCCACAGTCCAGCAGCCAGCCTGGGACCCCACAGCGTGACCAAAGGGGAGAAGGGCACTTAGCCAGGGATCGCAGAAAGCGACAAGTCTTAACAGTGACAGAAATATAGCTTGGACGTGTTGACAGTGTCCCGGGAGGCAAACACAGTGTCACTGCGATTTCTGAAATGCAGACCCCATACCACGTGTCACAGGGGCTTTCAGGGCCAACAATTCTGTTTATCGGTCCTCAGCAAGTGCAACTAACTTAGATTTCACATGAATTCAAGTCATGGTTTTACTGTGGTTGTCACTTTCTCAAGCAGCTTTATCTGCACTCCTGTGAAAACATGAAGTGATTTAGTGGGAAGTGTGTCATTTAGAAATGACAGTGTGCCTATAAACTGACCAAAATCGTCTGGAACATTTTTAAAAAGAGATGCCAAGTCAGTTGACCTTGTGGAACGTACGTTGCATTTCTTCCTCTCAAGATCATAATTCTGTTTCGGAGGGCAGTACATTTTATTTATGAACGACGATGTGGGGCTGCCACGGATGAGTAGCGGACATCAAAAGGACGATCTCATATCGAACGTGTAGAATTCTTTAGGCTCCTTTTTTAGGGCTTTCTCATCAGAGACACAAACATGCATGTGTGTGCTAATGTTAGCTCCTTTAAAAGCTCGCCTGCCTGAACAACAGGTGTTCATTTTACTGCTCCTTTATGACATCATGGTACCCTTACACAAATCCGCAGGTGTCGCTCCTGTAGACCTTTGTAGTATAGATTTAGTAAATGCTGTAAATGTATTTATTTTCATCTAAAGATTGCAGCCAAATGCTGCAAATTACTTTTGTGGAAGAGGGTGGTAAATTGTGTGGTAAACTATTTGTTTTGAGCTTAAAACTTAAGTATAAAATTATTAAATGAGCATGAATGGAAATGACCAATGGTGCGAGCCCCAGCTTGCACTTGAAAAGGCAGGGGTGGGGGGCTGAACCTCCAGGAGTTAGGTTTCTGATCTAGAGCAGTAATGCAATCTGTAGAAATCCATTCCATTCGTGTCTGATGAGCTCTAAGAGCCGTAGTCAGCACTGAGTAAACAAACTGGAAGGTTTTTGGATAGGACCTGTTAGCTGTGGCTGCTTCGCTAGACACGTTGCATTTCACTAGCCTTCAGCAAGGCCGTCTGCTCAATTAGCAGGTGCCTCTTACCTAAGTGACTATGGTATGTGGTTTGGATGTTCCTGCCGGCGTTGAACCTGAATCTGTTTTATAACATTTTTGTCAAAGCAATTCTCAGTTCTGCCTGGTTTTATTGATTTTGGCTTACCTTTCCACGTCGGAAATATATACATTTACCTGAGTGAAATAACGCACAGGGAGGACAGTGGGTGTGCCGTGGCTTTGTTTAGCGCACAGACCTTACAGAAACAGGATGAATCCATGTGTGAGCACACAAGGCCCTTCTGTGTTATGTTGAGAGAGCAGATTAAAAATGGATCCATCCTAAAATATCCTTGTGTATTTTAGTTTACGTTTGCACATGCTGATTGGGTTAGATCAGACTTCCATTAGACAACAGGAGAGAAGTGTCTCGATTTTTGGAAAAAGGGGAGCATATGATCATTTAGAACATGACATCTAATTTAGTGATGAAAAACATCATTATTCTGGTTATATTCTAATATGCAACGTCATTTAGCACTAGCCTAGAGCCACAAGTGGATTCATATTTTTTTGGAGCTTTCCAGATTCTGTTACGATAAGGATGCACAATTAAATAGGTGAAATGCTGTAAATTGTTCATAAGGCAACCGTAATAATGATGAGAAATTGAATTATATAGAAATTCTGTTTGTCTAAGATTTCGTCTTTGTGACATTTTTGAATGTTCTAAGCAGGCAGGGTGGGGTAACTAGGCGATGAACACTGCTACTCTCTTGTAAATCACAGTCACTTTTTTGCAGTATATACAATACATGCTTTACTTGGATCCTCAAGCACATGTGCTGTACAGTATTTCCTTGGTATAATAACACTGCAGTCAGAAACAGTGCACTGCCCCGCCGGCTTTAATGAGTCAGCGCTGTATTCCTCTGAGAGTCCTGTTGAACTTTCTCCGTGATTTCCCTTGGTTTCAGTCTATGGTCCAGTTGGTGCCAAGGTCATGTCCTCGGTTCTGTCAACAGTGCCCATTGCCGCAATGTGATTCTTCCTCCATAGGGTTTGGCGGAAGCCATTAAATAAAAAGGTTTAACTGGACAAAGACGTCGTCCCTGAAAGATGTCTGCTCTTCTTAAGTTTCAGAGTCACGAATATCCTGCTGCGAATCTATTTTTGTGTTTGTCGAGCTGGGCCAAGAACGACCTTTCCTGGATATCCTATCAGCGGGTTGCACTGGTATGGGGTGGCAATAGAATTATCACTTTCATATCTGATAGCGTTAAGGCTGGCTCACGGGCCAAAGGCCGTTAAATGAGGTATTGCAGCCAGGCAATTAGGCTTTGGAGGATTAGCATCGGGGTGAGCCATTTCACACAGTAATAATATGTGAGTGTGGCCTGATTAACTACATCCCTTGTATGAAGTATGAAGATTAGACCACTGGGCACTTCTTAGGCACTGTGTGTCCCCACAAGTTTGTTAAACATGTTTTAGGGCATTTTTTAAACACGTAATGTGACTTGGCCCAGGAGTCCAAACCTCATACTTCTCTAATGGGCTTAAATTCAATGACATGCAAACTATGCTGGCATGATGGTGACTTTCCCCACAGGCGCCTTAAGTCTGTCAAGTAGAGCTGGGTTTTCTCCTCAGAAATACCAGTAAGAGCTGACCCTCTGTGCTGACCTTTAGCCATGTGGTCTGGGACTGTTCCGCAGATGTCACAGTCCGTCAGCCCGTTTGGATGGCAGTGAGATGCAAGTGTTTCTGCGGAAAGAAGAACATTAGTCTTACTTTAAGTGACAGCTTGTGTGTAATGTGGACCTGGGTGATTTTGCATGTGAAATGTCGCTCGTCAGGGGGGACTTCATTCTGTCCTAATATGCTGTGCTGTTGAATTCCCACCACAAATATCTATCCAAGCACGCTTAGGTCATTTTAACCTTGTAGGCTTACACCATCACGCTCAGGCCCAAGTGTCACTGGAGACAGCTAGCACGAGAAGGTGGTGTCTTTTCTCCAGTTTCCACAGTCTGGTGAATAAACGCTGCCATCTCCAATGGAATTCGCCGGGGTGCCGCATATGGCTTTGCACATCACTGTCGTCTTTGATGAGATAAGATAAGATAATCCTTTATTAGTCCCACACGTGGGAGAGTGAATTGTTACGGCAGTACAGATAAGAGCAGCAGAGACAATCACACTTACATGGGGGGTGGAGATAGTCCAGCATAGATAGACAGCCATCGGTCCTGCAGCCATGGGGGCGCCGGTCACAGACCCGCCTATTCACGCTGAGGGTGCGAAGCAAGACTTGGGATGGGGGGGGGGGGGGGGGGGAATGCAAGAGAGGCCCACTGCCTT